>JANIHZ010000005.1:40392252-40408245 GCA_027478365.1 Erythroxylum rufum
TCATTACTCTGTTTTGTTATCAAACCTTCCTTCCTCACACTCTCAACCTTAAAAAACGACTTCATCTCCTTGAGAAAGATATTTGTGCATTCAGAAACAAATAGAGCCAGCAATGACCAGTGGAAGACTTGTTGAGATGGATATTGAACCGAAGATTGTGGCAGTCGGGTGGAGGAATTTCTTTCAACTTCATGAGACAGTCTACATGGATCAAGTATATGACTTCTGGAAGAATATGCATGTGATAGAAAATACTCTTGTATCGATAGTGGATACATTGTCAATTATAATGACACTAGAGTTAATCAAGAAGGTAACTGAATGTCCATGTGTTGGTGAGAAGCTCACGAGTAAAGCTCGATGGATGATACAAGGGAGCACGAAGGAGTTTAAGATCAACTGACAATTATATGGAAGCAATAATCCAAAGGAGAAGAAGGCCTCAAGTCTTGTGCCAAAGGCTAGGTTTTACATTCACTTCTTTTCCATTGTGTTTTACCAAGAAAAGGATCGAGGAATCTAGTGACAACGTTAGATGAACAATATCTATTTTATCTACTTAATTGCCAGCTTATAGATCTACCTTTCCTTATCTTCCAATATATGGTAAAGTTGAAGAAAGAACTGACCGGCCTACCATACGGGATGTTGCTGACTATAATATTCAGAGATTCTAGACTCCTTATAGGGAGAGGAAACAGGACGAAGATGAATATTAAAAGTGCCATCAATTCTGCAACAATTAGTAAAATGGGCTTGAAGAATCTGGAGAAAGAAGAAACAAATTCTCAGACAGTCGCAAGAATTGAGGGAGAGCATGCTAAAAAGAGAACTCCCTCAAGAAGGTCAAAATCTCAATCTACGCAAAGAATGTCGACAGAAGGGGAAGATAAATCGTCAGATGAAGAAAGGAGAATTGAGGCAATTTCTTAGAAAGAAGGAAGCCAGGTGCCATATATAGAGAAAGTGTCCTTGAAGAGAAAGGGGGAGACACTTCTCTCCGAGATCCCTAAACAAAGGAAAAGGTTGCCCAGAGTACAAAGCCTGCATCAGCAAGAGGAGAAGAAAACAAAAAGAGTTGTTGCATGGTGGAGACTCTAAAAAGAAAGCACCAAAGGCAACCAAGTCTCTAGTCTCAATCTTAAAGGAAGATTCAGCTAAATTGGCTAAAGAGATTGAGATAAAGAGGAAATTGGAGTTTGAGAAGAAGAAACCCCAACCTCAAAAATAGACTCAGAGACTGGTTGGAGAGAACAAAAAGCAGAAAACCAGTAAGAAGAAGAGCACTCCTATTGCTGTTCAGAAGAAGAAATCAGTTGAGCGCAGTCAAACATAGACCAAGCCTTCTCAACTCTTGAGGAAAGAGGATTTGAGAATGAATGTTATTCAAGAAGTTCAACCTGTTAGGAGTAACGGCTCTAACCTCATTAGAGAAACCCCAAAAAGGTCAGTCAAGGTACAATTTGAACCAATCTTGGTAAATAGTGGTACAATGCATCAGTTGAATGATGATGAGATAAGTATGTATGGTTTTCTGAGGGATGAAGGAACCAAACCATACCCCACACAGATAACAAAGCAACGGTACACTATATTCCCAGTTTCAAAAAGAACTGTGATCAAGATTGTGCCTGACATTCAAACAAGACCTTACATTGTTCGCAATGAGGAAAAGGGGAAGAAGAAACTATACCCTGAAGGGTTAACAAGTGATCTGACAGAGGAACAGATCGAGGCCAAAGTGAGAAACATTGAAAAGGCATGCTATGCAGCTCATCACCGAGGAACTTATGTGTCTCACTACATTTCGAAAGCATTAGGAAGCAATTATGGTCGACGAACCACTGAAGAATTTTCTCAGGCAGTTGGAAAACTTACAAAAAGGCAGTACAGATCCATTAGGATTGGAGATGTCAGCTACAACATAGAGACCCTTGTGCATCTAATTATGCACATTAGACCCTTGAGTACTGTTCCTTCAATTGGAGATGTCCTACACCTGTTTGGAAGACAAGTCCCACGACTACCCAGCCCTGATGACCTTGATCTCCCGGAATCGAACTTATATGTCAAACCTCCTACCTTTACAATTACTGGATTAGGTGTTATATCTTCAGATGCATATACTACGACCATTGGTCTTAAAGTAGTACAGCCGAAGAATGATGAAGACATTAAAGATAAAGATGAAGATCTGTGTGCTTCAGTGTGTAACTTGTATAAGGAAGTGGAGTATATTTGCCAAGACATCAAGTTACTTTGCACTGAATTAAAGGACATGTTTTCTAAAGTTATGAAACACCTAAGGTCATGATTTTTTGATCAATAAAAAATAGGGGGAGAAAGGAGAAAGGAGAAAGGAGAAAGAAATGACAAAGATAGGGGGAGAAAAGAGAAGAGAAGAGAAGAAGAGAAGAAGAAGAGAAATGTATAGACTACAATTCTTTTTCAATTATATTGTATACCGTCTTATAAATAATACTTTCTTTCTACCAACTATGATTATTTGTTATCATCAAAAAATGGGAGATTGTTAAGTCAAAATTATTTTAAGATTAATAATTTTGATAAAGACTAAATAATAATGAAAGAAGAAAGAAAGACGAAGCGCGGTGAAACTAGACGAAGCGAAGAAACTGAGACAGAAGAATAATGAGACAGAAGTAGAAAGCAAATATGAGACGGAAGAAAATGAGACGATAGAAATGAGACGGAAGAAAATGAGATGATAGAAATGAGACGGAAGAATAATGAGACGGAAGCAGAAAGCAAATATGAGACGGAAGAAAATGAGACGATAGAAATGAGATGGAAGAAAATGAGACGGAAGAAATGAGACAGAAGAAAATGAGACGATAGAAATGAGATGGAAGAAAATGAGACGGAAGTAGAAAGCAAAAATGAGATGGAACAAAAATGAGACGGAAGAAATGAGACGGAAGCGGAAAGCAGAAATGAGACGGAACAAAAATGAGACGAAAGAAAATGAGACAGAAGCAGAAAGCAAACATGAGACGATAGAAATTCGATGGAATAAAAATGAGACGGAAGAAAATGAGACAGAAGAAGAAAGCAAAAATGAGACAGAAACAGAAAGCAAAAATGAGACAATAGAAATGAGATGGAACAAAATGAGACGGAAGCGGAAAGCAGAAATGAGACGATAGAAAAATGAGACAGAAGAAATGAGATGGGAGAAAAATGAGATGATAGAAATGAGATGGAAGCGAAGAAAATGAGACGAAAGCAGAAAGCAAAAATGAGATGGAAGCAGAAAGCAAAAATGAAACGGAAGCAGAAAGGAAGAATGAGATGAAAGAAACGAAGACGAAGACCCGATACTACGTCGGATGATTAATCAGTTTGAGTTAGTTACAGAACTCAACTGAATAATTGTTTCTTCAAAGATCAAGAAACAAGAAAAAAGAAGCGGTTATCAAGAGGCGGTTGAAGATGAAGGCTATAAATATAAGTCGAAGTCAAAGACTGCAGAAGTTAGTAAATTTTACAAGAGCTAGAGATTCTAAAGTTATAAATATTATTGTGCTAAATTCTAGAGCTACTATTGTCTATAACAAAGCTCAAAACATCTTTCAGTAGAAAGAAGAGAAGCTGATAGCCTGAAGAGGCTAAGTGAGAAAAGAATACTTGCTGTAAAAGACCTGAAGAAGCTCGGTGAAAAGAACTAATCTCTTTGATAATCCTTTAGTGAAAGGATCTCTTAGATTTATTTCAAATCTTACAAATTCTAAGGAGATCTTGAGTAGTTGCTTCACCACTCCATGTCTTACACGAATGTTTAGCCTTTTACCATTATACATGTTGTTCTTAGCAACTCTAATTGCAGCCTGGGAGTCACAATCCAATAGAACAGGTGTAGATAGTCTACCCTATTTGGGCACATCCATTAAGAGATTTCAGAGCCATTCTACTTCTTAACCTGCCAACTCAAGAGCAATACATTTAAATTCCATATTGGAATGTGTTACACAAGTTTATTTTGCAGACTTACAAGAAATAGCTCCTCCACCCAAAGTAAATATATAACCATTGGTTGAGCTAACTTCATCATTGTTAGATACTCAATTTGCATCATAATATCTTTTAATCACAGTAGGAAACTTGCTAAAATGCAAATAATAGTTCATGATGCCTTTCAAATACTTACGCAAATGATGAAGTACATTCCAATGTTCACTACTAGGATTATGAGTATATTGACTCAAATGTGAAACAACATGGGCAATATTAGGTCTAGTATGTTTTATAAGAAACATCACATTACCAATAATCTTGGCATAATCACTTTCTGACACATTATCACCTTTATTTTTTATAAAATGAACGTTAGAATCATAAGGAGTTCTCATAGGTATAACATCAAATAACTAAATTTACGCAACACCTTTTCAATGTAATGAGACTAACACAAAGAGAAACCATTCTCTATTTTGAAAATTTTAATTCAAAGAATCACATAATCCTTTCCTAAGTCTTTCACATCAAATTGAGAAGATAGAAATTTCTTAGTCTCATTAACCGCTTCAATAGAAGCACCAAAAATCAACATGTCAGCCACATAAAGACATAAAAGCACGCATTCTTATCCTACCATTTTTGAATAAGCATAAGAACCAGAAACATGAACAACAAAACCATTTTTGAGTCAGGGTGTTATTGAACTTCTTATACCACTGTTTTTGAGCTTGTTTAAGGCCATACAAGGACTTCTAAACCTACGAATCTTGTTTTCTTAACCAGGTACCATAAAGCCTTAGGGTTGCTCCATATATATTTCATCCTCTAAATCCCCTTTCAAAAAGGCTATTTTCACATTCATTTGATGCAAAACTAAACTGTGGATGGCAGGTAGGCAATCTTAGCCACAGGTGAATAGGTATCAAAGTAGTCAATCTCTTTTTTCTGTTCAAAACCTCTCACCACAAACCTTGCCTTAAACGTTTCAATGGAGCCATCATGTCTGCGTTTCCTTCTAAACACCCACTTACCTGTAGTGGGTTTATAGCCATTCAGTAAGCTATAAGATCTTATATACAGTTAGCCTGAAGGGATTCTAATTCACTGTTTATGGCCACTTTCCAAAATGGAGCATCTATAGATGTTACTGGTCCTTTATAGGTTTTAGGGTCATCATCTAGAAGAAATAATAACACAATGCCTTCAATTATGACATCAAAGTCCTCAATCTCAACTAGGAAAGCAGTAATAAAGTCAAGTCCAAAACTAGTTTTAGTTCTACTCCTCTTACTCCTCCTAATTTCAACAATTGGCTCATTATTGACAGAAGCAATAGCATGTACAGTATCAGAAATAGGTAAATGCACATAAACATGGCCATCATTTACAATTTCATAATTAGAGGGAAAAATCATAAACTCAAGTTTCTTGCAAGGACAAACATGTTAAAAAAATTCAGCATCTCTTAATTCAGAAATAGAATTATCACTTAAAGTCATGAATCTACAAGTTGCACTATGTTGAGCATAATCAACAAAAACAACATCAAAAATTTTGGGCCCAATATTAGGTCTCTTGAAGCAAGTAAACCAACCTTAGCTAAGCACCCCACACTTTCAGGAATTTCAAGTTAGAGGCAAAGCCTTTCCACAACTCCTAAGGGGATTTATCTAATTTCCCATTAGGCACTCTATTGAGAATATAACACGTAGAGTATACAACCTCCCCACAAATTGTCAAGAAAATTAGAACTTAGCAATATAGCATTCATCATCTCTTTAAGGGTTCTGTTTTTTCTTTCTGCTATACCATTCTATTAGGGAGTGTTAGGTACACTAAGCTCATGTATTATACCATTATACTCATAGAAACTCTTAAGGAAATTTGTGTTATACTCACCATCTCTATCAGACCTTACTCTCTTGATTTTTTGTTAAATTGGTTTTCCACCTCTACTTTGTATTTCAAGAACATCTCCTCAACCTCATCTTTAGTTCTTAGAAGGTAAACCTTAGTGTATCTCGAAAATTCATCCACAAAAGTCACTCAATACTTTTTATCTCCTATGCTATTGGTATTCTTAAAATCTACTAAGTCCGAATGAATAAGCTCTAAAAGTTCTGTCTTTTTACTTGTGATAGGTCTAAAAGGTTTCCTTGCATACTTTACCTCAACACAAATTTGGCACCTAGAGAATTCATTCGTGTTTACTATAACTATTAGGCCCATTTTTCTAAGTTTTTTAATCGAGCAATGTTCATATGTTCTAGTCTACCATACCATAAGTTAGCGGACTCAACAATATAAGCAGAAGCAGAGGAACTACCATTTACTAATTCAGATTCAACATGGAGTACGAAGAGACCCCCTATGAGATATCCCTTCCCTACAAACTCCCCATTACGAGAGAGTACAACCTTATCAGATTCAAATACAAGTTTCAGTCTAGCCTTATTTAATAATGAACCAGAAACTAAATTCCTATACATACTAGTAATATAAAAAAAATATTTAAAGATAAAGTTTTGCCAGAAGTTAGCTTGAGTAGAATCTTTCCTTTACCAAGGACTCCATATCGACGGATTCATTATGGATAGCCTCCTGTAAATCATGAAACAGGTCTTCGTCAACACATAAAAGCCTTGAGACTCCCGTATCAAGCACCCAATCAGCCTTGTTAGCCACCAGATTAGCCTCAACAACAACAACAACAATGATGTCATTATTTTCAGCCAAGTTAGCTTATGAAACAGGATGTTTCTAAATAGTCTTTTGTGCACCTTGACATTACGAGGATAAAGCCTAAGGTTTGTCACACACAAAGCACGCACCTTTAGGCTTTTAAATTTTAGACTCCGACTTATTGAAACGCTTCGTTTTGCCACAGCTTAGATTCTTCTTATTCTTCTCCTTGAACCTGTCTTTAGACACAATAGCTCCGGATTATCAAGATTGTCTTTAAGTTGATTGGCTTCTTTATTTCTTATGTCACTATTTAACTCTTAAAGAGTCAGGTCTTTCTTCTTGCGCTTGAGTTGATTGCAATAGTCAATTTACGAAGGGGAAATTTCTCCAGTAGTACGTTGGCTTGGAGTGTTTCACATGTCTTTATGCCTTCACTAAGTATGTCAGCAACCAAGTTCTTGTATTCATGCAGTTATTCCATAACTAATTTGTCATCGACCATCTGAAACCGCAGCCACTTGCTAACTACATACTTTTTCTTTTTGGTGTCATCAACTCTATACTTCTTCTCAAGAGTATCCCAAATTGATTTAGCAAACTTGTTGGTTTAGAAATGATCAAACAGAACATTAGACATATGGCTCAGCATATGCCCAAAAACCAGTTTGTTGTCTTACTCATACTTCTTCAACTCTTCAGTTTTATCTTTAGCTAAATCCTTAGATGGGGTTGCAAGAGTAGTAGAAGAGGTACCATTAGTAAGACTAAGCAAAGTGGCTGTAACAACAAGAGGATCATTGTAAGTACATAATCAACCTCTAATTGTTCAAAAATATCAGCAGCCTTTGAGATCACCGCTTATAATTGGTTATGTCAAGTTGTTCAAGTTTGAATAGATCAGGGAGGGACTTAGTGAAATTTAAAGTGGCACCGGTAGCCATTGATCAAGAGAATTCTCTTTCAAATTGTATGGAATAAAAATGTAGGTCGATGGAAATCTGCTGCATCGTAGCCAAGACCATTGCATTGAAGGCGATTTTGTGGAGGGTCGTCGGTGTTATTCGAAATGCCAATCACCTCCCCAAGGTTATCACAGCAAGCCCTTGCGCATGTGCACTCGTGGCTGAGAGAAGTGGAGTATGCATTGTAGATGGTTAAAGAACTAGAAAGAAGAAAAAGAAAGGAAGGTCTGTAGACGATGCATATGGTGTATAGTAAATGTTAGAAAATAAACAAGAGAATAGAGAGAACAAGAACACTCTAGTTTTGGAGGAGAGGAACTCACTTTGTATTTGCTTGATTAAAAAAGCTATAACATACATCTATTTATACTAGAGCTAGGAATACTCTAGAACTCTACCATAAAGCTTGAATTTCTAAAGACTCAAATTAATTCCCCTAGACTCTTCACATTTTATGCATGTGGGAAAACCAAGGAACTTGTAGCTAGAACCTCCAAAACTATTCTAGAATTAAGCTTAATTTATTTTATTAATTTTAACAGAATGAAGTTTCTGAACCTGATTGGAAATGGGAAGTCAACAAATTTCTAGACTAACAATTGTATGTTTACAAGACCACTGGAATATCTGAATTCTCTTGCACCTCTTAAACCTCTTATACAATCTGATGCAACAGTAGCTACGGCAGTAGAACACAGGGAAGCTATCAGGAGGCCTATGTTGCCCACCATTATCAGCTCAGAAATAGTTATCACCAGACTTAATCCTGAGGGAAAAAGACAACATAATTTGGAAACACTCCAGGTCTGTTAAATTCATTAACTTGTCCTGTAGACAGTATTTTTGAGGTAACACTATCAAGGTTCCTTGGATCAGGATTGTTTGGTGCAAGTATTGACTACCCCGAACATCCACCACTTTATGGATGGCTATGAAAGGCAAGCTACCAACAGTTGATATGCTGAGCAAATATATGGCTATACCAAATTGATATGTGTTGTGCAAGAAAGCAGAAGAAAGCATTACTCATCTATTTTTTTTCAGTAGGAGTTCACCAGTGAAAGCTTAAAAACGATTTTAAGCAAGTGCAACATAGATGATTCCCCTGCAATGTGGCGAGACATAGTTGAATGGAGCTCTGCAATGAGGTATACCAGTAAAGCTTGCAAATGGTGTTTTTGTTTGTCTCTATCTAGTCACGTTCATTCAGGATAAAAGTGACAAAAGAATATTCCACAATACAAGCTCAAGTAAAGTACAATTCAATGAGGAGCTGATAAACAGAATCAGAATCCATTTCAATATGTTAAAGGACAAGTTTGAAGACAACAGTTATTTCAACAACAGATGGAATTTATAAAGCAATCTTGTTGGAATAATATGTTATAAATAAGTCGTACGATAAAGTTGGTTCTCCTCCCAAGAGAGATTCATTGTTTTAACTGCCAATTCTCATATACTCGTGCGCCTGCCTTTCAAGGCTCAATTCAATTCCTATTCTTCACTTATATATATATATATTTCTTTAGGTTATCTCACGTACCCACAAAGCATCACTCGTAAATTAAATAACATATAAAAACACAGCACAAACAGAAACTGAAAACTCTTTTGAAGCATACAAATTCAGA
Source organism: Erythroxylum rufum (assembly GCA_027478365.1). Taxonomy (NCBI): domain Eukaryota; kingdom Viridiplantae; phylum Streptophyta; class Magnoliopsida; order Malpighiales; family Erythroxylaceae; genus Erythroxylum; species Erythroxylum rufum. The sequence continues at coordinate 40,401,509 of JANIHZ010000005.1, forward strand.
AGTCAAAATCATCTTGATTTGGCTTCGGTGAAGTCAACATAGCAGTATAAAGCCTGAGCCTATCCTCTCCCATAGAAGAACTCCGTGATAAGGGCCTCCGAGGCCTTATAAACGACAAGGAAGTAAGCGTTAGTCGATGCTTATACCTTCTCCAAGCCAACTGAATTGCCACGGCTGCCCAAGTTCTCCAGCCAGGTGAATAGTACCTTGCACTTCTCTTCACTTTCTCATTCACAAATGTGTACCTAAAATGTTGTGTTACATACTTCACATCTTCAGCTTCTAGCCCAAATGCCTCAGTAGTCTCAAGAGTAACAAGCGTTGATGAAGATGGCGGTAAACGATCCACAAAGGGTCTTCTTAGGCACCATGAGAGTAGCTCATCGCCACTGAAATTTCCAGGGCCAAGCATACAGTAGCTCTTCACACCATCTCTTAGGACTTGGCTACTTTGGAGATGTCCTCTCACTACAAACAACATTCTTTGCACAGGGTCTCCCTCTCTTGTTACCTACGTGAAACCAAGGTTTAGAAGTACTACAACATTTTCAATCAGCCTCCCTTTACAGATATCCAATAGAATCAACTGATACAAGCACGTTCAGCTTATATTTTTGTCCATAGAACTGGAACTTACTGTTTCTCCCTTGGTAAAAATTAGAGACTTCACGCGGTCACAGATGTTCTCTAGGACAAGATCATCCATATGCTGGAATAGTGGTACCTGAAACAAATGGACAACCTTCTAAGTTTTTAACTTAGAGACTTCAACTAGAAATGAATGCGAAAGGAGTTTGAAGACATTGGAAAACAATAAGAAGTGTATCTAATAATATAAGCTTTCAAGTTGCATTCCTCTGTAATGTTGAACCAAATCATACACTGAAGTTTTAATGATTGTTAGGACTACTGCTGACTCAAATTATGTCCATTGAAGCAGCAAAAGTGTGCATGTATTTAAAAGCTTTATACCTGCCTCACTAAATCTAGGCAGAGATAGTACTTGATGTCCCTTCGGAGGCCCTCAGGGTAGTTTCGAATCATCTCAGTTTCATCTACACCACGCATGGCTGCCCACCGCTGGCGCTCATAGTTGCGAACCCGCTGCCGGAATCCTTGAGGCAACTGTCTCTTCTTCATCCACCACTCTATGTTTCTCATCTTAAGTTGCATTGCTTGTTTCTTAGATGTTGTTGCATGCAAGAATACCTTTATATTCCCAATCAGCATGGTCACTAACACCAGTCCACTTGTTAGGACGATTATGTTGAAAATGACTTCCGACCATTCTGTCGTGCTCTCCAAATTCCCGAAAGTGCTGCCAGTAACACCAATTAAACACACATCAATTAAAAGAAGAGGTGTTTAGTTAATTTAAGCATCAACTAAACGCACCTTAGTGTCATTAGGGCCCAAAATATTGGAAAGAGTATCTTTTCCAATCTGTTATCATTTTTGACAAGTTGAACAGTCCAGTGATATGCTCCATATCCATAGTTGTCTCCACTATCATCCAGGCAGGTGCTCCTAACTTTGTTGTTTTGTGCCCATTGCAGTCTAAGTCTATCTGTGATCTTACTTTCTGTCCCGTAGTAAATAGGTTCCTTACAAGATAACAACCTTATCCCGCAACCATTTGTTGCTCTGCATTGTTCTCTCAAGCATTTTGCCGCCCTCTGTATTCCCAATAAGTACCAGCATGCCCCTGCTGCCTGTATTTATGAAATAAAAGGACCCCAAGTGTTTTATAATAACACTACTAAACATTGTTCTCCTGAGATTGTTTTTTCATTGCTTTCTGGCATGCATGCTATGCATTTTGTTGAATATATCATAGTTTGTATTTACCTCCGGATTATTTTTATTTTTTATCATTTTCTAAAATAGTTGCAATTCCTGTAACATTTTAAAGTTTCATTATCACCATAACCCTCAGTTTAAAATCTTGTAAGTACTAAGTTACTATGCATATACAGTGTCATGACATAAATATTTATAAAAACTTCAACACAAATGTGACTTTAGGACACCTATTAACATTTTCCCTTTTCACCATTAAACCAGAAAGCCAAAACTATCAACCACCTCAATGTGACTAACTAGTTGAATCCTTTTAAAATTTACGGGAGAATCCTAAGTGAATTCAATGTTCCCTACTGTTTTTGTGAAAACAATTCAACTTGTGGATACTGTTCTTTTATTCTTTCTTTTGGTGCTGCGTCATCCTTTTCCCTTTATGTCGCTTCACTAACAACTATATAGAGCTCCTAAATCTAAGGCTAAGTACAGGAACCCCTCTGTCCATGCCGGCGAGAGGACGGATAAAGTTGGAAGCTTTAAAGTTACTTGAGCATCAATAATCTGTTTTTATGTCAAAAAAGCAGGAAGTCTATACCTGACTTTTGATACATTGCTTAAATGTTCAGTAACATGACAAAATATGAAAAGACATGACAAAATATGAAAAGAAGGAAAAGGGGACTTCTAAAGTTTCTGGATGAAAAGATTGAGGTATAATTTAGATAATAAAGTTAAACTTACATGCGATGCAACGAAGTAGGCGATCATGTTGAGGGCAATTCCCCACCAGACAGTCCCAAAGATGTAGCCGGAAACATTTTGCATGCGGCGGAGGAGGCGAACGGAGTGGTAGATTTTAGGAAGGTATTGGAAGAGGAATGTTATCAGAAGAACTGTCATCAACACAGTTACAGACCCTTGCTCCAATAATGTTGGAACTGCCACCCATAGGACAATCTGCAAATGTTGATGTTGTCAAGTACAACGTTTTCTGATGACTAAGTCGAATTCATGCGAATTAACTAGTTGGAACATGGAATGATTCCAAGAAAGAATTTAACAGATTTATATGGCCTTCACTTAGCACGACAGGACGATAAAACTTGGCAGACACAGAAGACGAAAGTATAAAACTTTCCATCTGGTGCTGATAATTTTCTGTTTCTGGTTTGTAAACTAGCAAGAAGAGTGTATACCTCATAGCAAGTTAAAACAGAGAAACAAAGCTTAGAGATACAAAAACCAAATGTTCATCTCAGCCAAATAAGAGCTTGTAAGTGATGACATACATTTCAAGATAAGTGGTGAGAGAAACTCCGGGACCACACATGAAAACATGTAAAGGTATATATGTCAGTTTCAAGAGAAGGTGCCTTGTCTAAGTTTGCAACATGGAAAATATGTGAATAAAACATATAGAAAACATTATCATTTCAGACAACTATAGTTTATTTTTTTCCCTCAAGAATCAAAATTCTCGTTTGTCAAGACAACAGTAATTTGCAATTTTGTTTCTTTTTATTCATGGAGAAGAAGAGGGTTCTCCTCAAGATATAGTTCAAACGTAGAAATGCTATGTTTTTCAAACTTAAAAGTGAAACTATTTTCCGTCCGAAGACTAATTAACTACTACAATCATACCAAATGATTGATGTTCTCTCCATTGGTCCTATGTTTTGGACAAACATCAAGTAGCGACAGATTAAATACATTATAATATAAACATAGAATATGGTGGAACAAGGCTGCTTCAATTCTATATGCTCCGACGTAAGCCTACGCCTTAGAAGAGTTCGTTTAAAAGCCTTTCCGATAACCAAAGCTTTCGTGTGCAAATTATTTCATGCTTTCCAGTTTCCATCTTTTACCCCTTGCAATTATGAAGAAACGACATGGATATAGGTACGTCACGTGGTCTCATTGTCATTAATAACATGCATATGTCAGCTGCCCTAAACACTATCATACAAATGGCACTTACCCCAAGAACCACGTCATGTTTCGTTGTATGGTTGTCATAGTAAATCAGATGCTGGTCATCGTTTGAAAATGGTGGCGATATCATAAGGCCATTACCAATTGGGAATGAAAGGAGCTAGATAATTAAGAAGATTTTCACCTGAGGTATGGGGGCAATGACAAACAGATCCAAGAAAAGTCCTTTCCTAGCCTTCAAATATTTGACAACCATGGAGATATGGCCAGCCGTTTGTGGGCTGCCTGCCTCTTTCTTCTCGCCACCGTCAGCGGCACTGCCACCACCGTACAATTTCTTGACCATTTTGAGCTGCAACCATAAGTTCCACAATTGCAAAGCATCGGTCATGCACCGGAGAACCGTGACGGTGACCGCCAACCACCCGTCCACAAATAGACACAGACAAGTCCCGCTTATGGAAAGAGCGTAGAAGAAGAGAGGGTCCACAAAAAGACCGGTGGCACACACAAGAAGAAAAACCCTATTCCATTCTTGGAACCATTTAGCTTTAGGGTCCAAACCTTGCCCCAGTTTCCACCTTGTTTTCAGTCTCCGGCCACCGGCACAGATGAAAAACATATTCTTGCATAAGGATGTTTCGTTATGAAGCTCCTCTTCATGTTTCAATTCCTCCTCCATTTCTTCATTATCCTCGTCCCCTTCGCTCCGGCAGCTTTCAGTATCTGAAAAGGATTGCATATTCATTGCAGTTGATGCTTGTCGCTGCCCAGAAGCCATGAAGAGATAGAGATAGAGAAGAGAAGAAAGAAGTGAAATGGCCAGAGGTTGTGTCCATTAGTACTAGAAATGACATAAAACGGCTTAGAACGTGGGTAGAATAGGACCTACGAGTAAGGCGCAGACAATTTGCTCGATTTTACCAGATTGGCCTTGATTGTGATTAAAATAAAATTAGGCCGGAGTGATGTTTTAAATCATACTAATATAAATTGAATAATACTCATATTTAATTTACGAGTTCTTGCACCAAATAAGCCCCAACTGCTGATCCATATCCACGCAGTATGTGGTCCTGGAAGATGAAAATGATACGTACTTCACTTATCAATGATTGAATGAAAAGTTCTTTTTCTTAGCGTATCTTTTTTTATTGTCTAATGAAGAATTGGAAATTATCTCTATTCATTTTATATTTTTTGTTGAAAATTAAAAAAAAATGGAACAACCATATTGTAAATATAATGGAGCGTGCTAAACTAGATTACTGTTGCTTGCCCATGATTCTGTAGCTTGACCAAACTGTCTAAAATGTGGCTCAACGACTCATGATTATATAGCTTGACCAGACTGTCTAAAATGACGAGCCAGATCCTCATGTCCACTTTTTGTGGACCAATTTTGTGCCATAAAAATTGAACCGTCTAATTATATGGGACCCACAAAAATGAACGGTTCACTTTTTGTAACACAGAGTTGGTTCACAAAAAATAGGCCAGAGGATCTGATGCCCTAAAATGACTCTCTCGTTTCATGTCAAGGCTTGATAGACAAGTGTCAAAAATCTAATCCAATATCAATTATACTGAAAGAAAATATTTTAATTAGCATTATCGCCAAGTTTGTACGTAATTGAGGCAACTCAACTTATTCCTTAAGAATCCAACATTCTAAACTAAAGTTTTTTTTTTCAAGTTAAAAGATATTGAATTAAATATCCGAATCCTAATTCTTCAATGGAAATATTCTTAAAATTATCCTTTCAATAATGAGCACATGTATGCGCCTCCCAATAATGGATATTACTATTTCCCTTTATGATTAGCAAATATTCATTAGCATCACCATGTCTCGAACAACGTTGGTTTATGTATCTGCTTGTCTCTTTTTAGGCACGAGCCAAACTATATTCCTCCAAGAATTATTATTTGCTTGAAATATCATCTAACTTTTTAATAATTTTCTCTCATGGTCAATTTATCACGATCATCTAAAAATAGAAATTAAGTAGGACAAAGTAGTATGACATAAAAATCAAGAAAATTACTTATGAAAATATGTGCGTTTTTATTGGTTTATAGCTTGCACTCAATCGTTTTAGTTGTAGTTTATTGACAAAATATTTTAAAGCATTTTTTATATTATATATGTTTAGATATAGATGATAAAGTCTATGAGATTATTATACATTATAAATGAAATTATAATAAGATTATAATTATGAGATTTATATTACATTTATGTATTATTTTTAAATATTTATAATCATTGTTCTATTAAGAATGGGCATTAATAGAACCTAACAAGATTAACACTTATTTTGTTTTTTCCTTGTAAAGGGAGAACTCGATCTAATAGACTAAAGTATGAAGATACTTAAACAAAAGTGTGGGTGCTTATTAGAAAACGTGTTTACTGAACATACCCGATATAAAAAATCTATTTGGAATATTACTTATATGTCTAATAATCTTTTGACTTGAGGTCTTCAAAGTTATCTTATATAGGAATTGCTATGTTTTGATACTATTTATGACCTGTTTAATTATGAGTCGTTTAATTAGTAGTCATTAGATATAGCATGAACTATTTAATCATGGGTCGTTCAATTAGTAATCATGGGTCGTTCTTAATTAGTATTGATTCGGAAAATATTTGGCCAAGGTATAATGAAATTTTGTAAATAGTTTACAAATATTATTAATTGAATTAATAGCTAACGACGAAGAACTAATATGATTAGATTAAAAATGAAGTAGAAATTAATTTCATGCCTTATGTCTAATTAGAACATTGGTTAATGAAAAGAATGAATTATACGAAAAAATCATGCACGGAAAGGTTAATCAAAATCACTTTGACATTCCTAAATATTTGGGTGGTCATGATGTGTTGCTAGATATCAATCTTGATCTATGACTATAAATTGTTTAATTGTAGAATTAAAAATAAATTAAAAGGAGTTTTAATTTTTCTAATTGTAATTATGAATTATAATTAT
>JANIHZ010000005.1:40417138-40429096 GCA_027478365.1 Erythroxylum rufum
TTATAAAAATGATGCCAAATTTCAAAACTGATGAACTTTCAATTAATATATATCTTTGTGCAAGAATTCCATATAGAATGAAACTCTAAAAATTTTAAAGATGAGCTTTTTGAGTTTCCTCTAATTTAATAGGTATTAGTTTAATAAGTAAACTTATATTTAAATTAATTATTAATGGTATAATTATAGCCAAAGATATATTTTAAATAATAGGATTTTTAAAGTTTTATGATGAAGTCAACGATGATAAGGATTCACTGTCTGACCACCAGTACTAAAAATAAATTCCGAAGCAACTATAAATACTAAAATTACCAACACATCTTGCACAATTGCTTGCATAATCGAATATTGAGATTCAGTTGACTTTTATTATGATAATATATCAAATGTTCATTATCATTTGAAGTCATAATGCCAACTTCCAAATATTTATCTAACTCGTAAAAGTCTTAGCTCCTTTCCCTTAATGAGTTCCTTAATATGAAAACCTAAACTTCCAATTGTGCTTGATAATAATGTATCAACAAAAGATGAAATTGATACTTAGCTACTATGATCTAGCTCTTTGTCCATTCTTAATTGATGATCATTAAATAAATCATACCAAAAGTGTTCAATGAGATCAAATGTCTTTTAAACCATACAACTCCAAATGTCTTTTAAACCATGTAACTTCCAATAACAAGGTTAAATTCCTTCCATCTTATACTTCGACTCTAACATATAAAGGACTACCACAATATTACTAACCATAGACTAATAAGTATTAAAAAGTGCTTAAATTGGAAACTAGTAATAGCCCTTACACTTAGTTCTTGTCCTATGCTTGCATTAGAAAGATAGAAATCACTTTTAGAGCAATTGATTTCTGGATCAAAAAGCTTGTTGAAAATTTTCAAAGCTTTCATTAAAGTAAAAACAGAAGTGTGATCAACCTTAGAGAGGAGGATGAGATCATCAACAAAGCAAATGTTTGTAATTTGTAGTCATTTACACCTTGAATGCAATTTAAAATTCTTTGTTCTACCCACAATCCTTTTAAGAGTTCTATTAAAAACTTCCATCATAAGAGTAAAGAGATAAGGTGAGATCACCTTGTCAAATGCATTTGTAGATTTTAAAATATCTGCAAGGCCGACAACTCAAAAGAACTTTAAAAGATGGAGTGGTAATGTATTGTGAAATACATTGAATGAAAGTTTTAGGGAATTCCATGGAATAAAGAGTGTTTAGGATGAAATTCTAGTCCAAACAACCATAAGCTTTCTTTAAATCACTCGTGAGGAGGCAATTCTTGCTACTTCTTCTCTTGGAATAGGTTCTTACCAGCTCTTGTAGTAACAAGATATTGTCACCAATAATCTTCCCTAGTATGTAAGCCTTTTGATACAAATCAATGTAATTATGAAGCACCTTTTTCAACCTCAAGATGACAAGTAAGGTTCCAAGACTTGTTGAAAAAATATAAGTTGAAACCATAGACTAGAGGCCTTATGTGGATTTATAAATTTCAAGGTATATTCAATTTCTTATATGGTGATAGGCTTGCATAAGTTTTCAGCTTCCTGGTGAGTGATACAATCCTATATTATTTCTTTCAGGAAAGTACTAGAGGAGTTTGCACTTGTAAGAGAACTTAGGATATTTGAAAAGTAATCAAAGGCCCCTTGGAGCAACATGTGTTTTGAATCCAATTTCTAATTATTTAGAAGCAAGAATACAATTCTATTATTATTTTTGATATAAAAAAAACCACAACTTTATGGGGAAAAAATAGTGATTTATCACCACATTTCAACCAATCAATTTGAGATCTTTGTTTCATAAGTGAGAAATCAAAGAGTTGTGCTTTTGAAAAATTCTGCATATATAGCTGCTTTCTCCTTTTCCTGAGGTGATAAGAAGTAAGATCATTATGTTTTTCAAGTTGAATCCTCTCCAGAGTGCATCTAGCAGTGTTAAGTATATGGTGTATATTGTTATAAAATGGAAGTTTCATCTCCTACTTAATAAGATTCTTGGCAAAGATAAATTGTTTGGAACCCCTGATAAAAGCATTTAAAGCCTTCTTAAGACAGAAAGTTTTTGAACCTGAAGGTGGAGACAAGACTTACATTAGTAAGGTGAGTAAAACAACAAAGTGCTTATTATAGGATAAGGCTTTAGAAGTAAGAGTAAGGCCTTAAGATCTTTAAAAAATGCCCACTAAATCCCCTAATATGGTGGAAAATGAACAATTATTTACTAAGGAATTTAAGGTTGACAGTACAAGGAAGTCAGGAAGAAAGAATAGATCTAAAGTGTCTAAGCTTACAAATATTCCAACATGTTCATAGTGTCATGAAATATAAAGGGGATCCACATAAATTGCCCTAAAAAATAACATTCCTTAGAAGACTTTTTTAGAAAAAAAAACCCACTATTATAAGCTTATTCAAATACAAGCTTAATTAGGAGAGCTTTATAAAGTTGAAATATTTTAGCAATTAATGATCCTTTTTGTTAAAGAACCAACATCATCATTATGGATATATATTGATAGCTTTTGAATCAAGACTAGTAAAGGTTAATATTCTTCAGACCAGTGATTAACTCATACATCCATTTGTGTACATCATTCAAGAAAATAGAAGGCTTACTGTCTTTTTATATATGGATCAAATTTTGCATTTAAAAGTAAATTACTTTGGGATAATCTTCAAAGCATATGCTTTACTAATTTAAACCCTTATATGCTTATAGGGATTTTAATGGTACTTTATACATGTTAGAAGCAAATAATCATATACGTTTGAGGTAAGTGACTTTACAGAGTGTGTTGAGAAGATGAAAGTAATTGACTTAAAGTTTAAGGGAAGTTTCTTCACTAAGGGAAACAAGTAAATTTTAAATGGGAACATAAGGAAAATCTTAATAAGGAACCTATGAATGGAGAGTGGTTATATAGGTTCCCAAAGAGTAAAACACTCTTTCTATATCTTATTTTTTAGATCATTCCCCTTATTATCACTCAAAATACGTCTTTTAAGTGTAAAAGGAAGTTTTCTTTTAGATTTAACAATTTTCTAGTAGAGGAAGAGGGGTTTATAGAGGTTATTCAAAGAGGTATGTCACATACTATCCATGGCCATAAAGCTTATGTTTGTGTTAAAAAGCTAGACTTGATTAAAGAGAAATTCAAGGAATTAAATTTAAAGAGAGGCAGAAGCACTTATTTGATGTGTCAACTTCTAAGGCTAATTTGCTTAAGGTTCAGAAGGAGGCCTTTAAATATCCTGGAGATCCCTCTTTGCTAAATAAGGAAAAGATAACACCTTGATCATATACCAAAGTAGTACTAAACTAGAATTCATTGCTCAAATAAATATATAAAGTGTAATGACTTACGGGAACTCCTGCCTCAAATTGCTTCTTTATCAATAATCAATTATATGATGAAGAATTAAAAGTGTTACGTTGTCCCTTGAATGCACAAGATGTTAGAAGAGTTGTGTTTGAATTGATCCTTGATAAGGCTTCTAGCTCTGATGGTCTAAATGGATGCTTCTTTCAAAAAGCTTGACCTTTAATCAATAATATGGTGACGTATGTAATCCTTGAATTCTTTGAGAAAGGTAAAGTGCTTAAAGAGATTAATAAGACATTTATACGCCTCATTCCTAGAGTTCCTAACCCATGCTCTCTTAATGAGTATAAACAATTTTCTTGTTATATTTCTTTTGTACAAAATCATTTCTAAATTATTAGTAATAAGATTGAAAAGAACAATGAAGCCTTTAATTAGTGATACTTATTGTGCATTTATAAAAGACGTATTAATTGGCGATAATATGTTGTTGGATCAATATTTATCTAAAGGTTATGCTAGAAATAATTCTCCTAGAAATTTTGCCAAATTTTTATAAGGCATATGACACAATAATTGGGAGTTAATTCTCCAATTCCTTGAAGTGTTTGGATTCCCTAAAAAATTGAGGAATTGGATAACGCTTTGTATCAAAACATATCATTCTGTGTTTTTAATCAATGGTAAGTCAACACAATTTTTTAAAGGAGGAAGGGTTTGAGGTAGAGCGATCCTATCTCTCCTTATTATATCTTGCAAATGAAAGCATTTACAATATTGGTGAAGCATAACATTTGGTTAGATCTCTATTTCAAATATCACAATAGATGTAGGAAGTGAGGATTATTTAGCCTTTCATTTGCTAATGATTTAGTCATTTTTTCAAGAACTCATGATAGATGTATAAGTATCCTAATGGCATTCTTTCATACTTTTAGGGAACTTTCTGGTTTATCTATCAACAAAAACAAAAGCCATATGATTATTTCTTCTAGTGCTCATTATCTTGTTAGTTAGTTTTCAACCATATTTATACTTCAATTCAAGCATCCCCCTTGCACATACCTTGGATTACCCATAGCCTTTAAGAAGATTAAATTCAAAAAGTGTCTCCCTTTAATAAAAAAGATTCAAAGGAGACTAAATAATTGGTGCAATAGAGCCTTATCATTTGTATGGAGGTTACAATCGATTAAATTTATTGTAAACTTACTCCATATATACTAGTTATCTAGAGGCCTTAAAAATAATAGAAAGAATGTTGAGATGTTTCCTATAGGTGGGGGTCATAATGAAAATTATAATGCCAAGGTTAGTTAGGAAGAATTTTGTAAGCCAATGAAAGAAAGGGAATTTAGGATCCCTAATCAAGATTAGCAACCAAGTCTGTATGGGAAAGAGATTATTGAGATTGTTGGATAATAAGGATTCAATATAGGTTATGTGGATTCATACTTTCTTTGTAAAGGGAAAAAGTTTATTAAAAATCAATAATAAGCCCTCTTTCTTAGATTTTGATCTTAATTGCTAAAGCTTAGGGGGATTTTGATCTAGGAATATTAAGTGCATTGTGGGAAATTGTGGTTTTAGCTTCATTATAATTTGATAATTAAAGCAAATTTGGGATCTTTTATAACATTCAAATAATGCCTTCAATCCTAAATAGATTTGCCAACTGCCCTAAATTGAATGTATGGATCAATTTTATCTAATGAACAAACTTTCCTACTAATTTCAAACATATGTTACTAAGTTATAATCCTAACCCTGTAAGGAAAGAATTATAATTTTCTTGGGCATTCATCTGAAAATTTACAAACAATTATTGTAAAGAAATGCTTAAAGGTAGGGAACAAAATCATGCCTAGTGTTCTTTTTTCATATGGTTGGCTACTAGGAATAAAGTAGCCATTATTAATAGGCTAAGAGCTACCTTAATCTCATTATTGATTGCTATTTATGTAAAGAACTCTAAAACTCTTGCGTACCTCCTCTTCAATTGCAAATTCTCATCTAAAATTTGGAAATGAGTTTTGTATCTATGTCATTTTAACAAGTCCAATCTCAACTATGCTAAATTATTAGTATGGTTATAGTTGGATAAGAACTTATCCAAAAGACATATGGTAGTGTTTGTTATATGCTTTGGTTCATGTCCTTACAAAATTTGGAAGGGAAGAAATGCCAAATGTTTTCAGGGAGTGGAGAGCTCCAAATAACAAGTTTAAATTGATCTCATTCTATGGATTAAGGAGTAACTCCTGCTAAAAAAAGAGGCCATAAATCATAGTGAAATTATCGCTTCATTATGGAGACTAATTGTGGTTATGGATTAATACAGTTTAGGCAGTCCCTTTTGTATTAAAAATAACTATATAAAGGATTATTCTTAAAGGACATAAAAACTTGAGATGTAATGGTTGTAATTGGCCTTAATGTCAATGAGGAGTTAATTATGGTTTATTTACCATTGTTAGATGATGTGCTTGGATACTTAGTTTATATGTATGCCTCTTTGCTTATCAAGAGCTTGGTGTGATATCATAGATAGATGCTCATTTTCTTAGTTATCTAATGTGTGCCTCTTTGTTTATCAAGAGCATAGTGTGATGTCATAGATAGATGCTAGTTTTCTTAGTTGTCTAATTGTTTAGAAATTTTATAATCTTTCCATTCGTAAGTTCTTTTCATAATATTTTTACTTTTTTTTACTTTTTCAAAAAAAAGATCAAAATAATACATTCTTAAACTTACAAGTAACTCCTGGAACCTTTATAAATATACTAATTGTACCAGGTTTCTAGTAAGAATTAAGAAATAAAAGTTGATAAAAGATGGAGAATAGATAAAAGTAAAGGAAAGAAAGGAAATATAAAAAAAAGAGACAAGGAAAGAGAGAAGATTACTCATTTAATAAAATAATCATTCTGAATTTCTTTTAATAATAAAATCATAAATAAATTTAAGTAAAATATATTAAGATATAAGTAAAAGTAACTCACATAGCCTCAAAACATGTTTAAATAATGAATTTTAGCCTCCAATTTCACCTTAACTAGGTAAATACATAATTTAATGACATTAAATTCAAAATCAATTTTGTTAACAAAATAACACATTTCATAATTTTATCGATTCTGTAAAAAGTCAATGACTATTTAAAGTCGGTAAGATCATTTATGATCTACATATTAAACTTTTTATTGGATATTTTGTTTTCAAATTTTCATTTGTTATGTATTTTACATTAAAAGTGCTAGCTTTTACACCAAACTTTTGGGCCCTTATAATTAAATCAACATATAAAAATAATAAGAGTATCAAATGCAGTTTTTCATATGTAAAATCTATCATTTATTAGATATTCTTTTATATAGATAAGTTTCTTAATGGATTTACATAATAAAGTTGTTACGTACAATTTTGTTTAACATCATAATAAAAATATTTTTAACTCTATTCCCTATAATTACTAATGCTCAAATAATTTTAAATATTGATTACTATATATGCCTCTTCTTTATTTGTTGTTGAAAATAATATTTATTGAAAAGTTATTAGAACCATTTAATAGAAATACTTGTTTTAAAAAATAATTTATTGTTAATATAATATTATTGTGAATAATGATGATGATGAACCAGATTGAGCTAGAGTGTCCTAAAACCTGAACTTGATTTTTTAAAAACTCGATTCCAATTGGTTTTGAATATTCAAGTATAATTTCGAGATTAAGTCCAGTCAAAAGTGATTTAGATAATCCATCCCTGATAATCTTAATAGTTGGTCCAGTATGATTTATATTTTTAAACTTGATTCTTAACATTACTGATTGATTTTTTTCAAGGAAAAAAGTACAACTTATCCCCTAACATTTCCTAAAAACTTTGAGTTAATCTTTACCTTTATCTACAATATCACGTTACACTTTAATGTTTTTAAAATAATACTGATAGCACTCTAAACATAAAAAAATTAAGCTTTTGGAAATTGCTAATATATGGGTCATCAATTTAACATATATGATGTTACTCAATAGACCAAACAAGCATTGATTTAATCTTTAAAATGTTTTCTTTAAACATTGGTAAAATATGTGATTTTCACCTTAATATTTTATATGAGGTCTAAATAAGCTCCCACCATTATCTTTATTACTACTTTTACCCTCTATTCAAGATGTAATGAGTATTATTTTGGTAACATTAAAGCGTAAATTAGTATTAAAGATAATCATATGGATTTACTTAGACCTTTTGTGAAATATTGAAGTGTAAATCATATTTTTGACTTTTTTAAAAATATAAATTCTGGTTCAGAGATGAAACCAATCAGTTTTGAGCCATGCGATCCTAAAAATAATACAATTGGACATGTCAAATTCATAAAATATTAATAACGATTGACAAAAATAATAATTTTATTTTAGTAAATGTATAGGTTCGAAAAATTTTGAGCAGGGTGTTGAATACCATTTCATACCGGCCAGTATTGGTCAGACAATACTGTACCGGCCAAAAAATGAAACGATATCAACATGTTTGGTACTGATTATAGGTACTGGCCGGTACCAAGTGTTTTGGCCAAGTACCAGTCGGTACTCAAAATATCAGCCATATATCAGCCGATACCGTGATTTTAATAAAAACCGAGGACCTTTTTGCATAAATAAAAAATAATGACCCTAACAACGCTTGCCTCTCTTTCTTCATTTTTTGTCTCTCTCAAACTTACCTCATCCTCTCTCTATCTCACCCACACTTTTGTCCTCTCCACTCTTTTTCTCTCTTTCTCCTTTCCATTTACAGCGGTGCTCCTGCACCTACCTCCTACCTCTTTGGGGGTGCTCCTACGTCCCACCTCTCCGACGGTGCTCCTACGTCCTACTTCTCCGGTGGTCATCTTCGGATCTTCCTCCACCATGCGAACCTGTTACCACCAAGCCTCATTCGGACCTCCATCAGCCTTCAGCCGTCCTCCATGAGGACCACCAACACACCACGCCACCATCGTCTTCTCTCCTCCATCAGCCACGCATCCCCAGGACCACAACTGTTGAATCTGGGAATAATACCTAGATTTAAACCCAACTCGACCCAATCTAGAATAATACCCAATCACCGATTGTGAATTTCTGTTTGGGTATGTTTTCACTTTCTATTAGAATTTTTCTAGTTAATTGCATTTATGTTGTAATTGTGAATGGGAAGTTGGAATGAAATTGTGAAGCATTTGTGTGCCATTGGTTGGAGTTGAATAATGGATTGGATTTGGAGTCGAATTGAATGAAAGAAGTATGATTTTGGTTCATTTGTGGTTCGGTTGGTAATTGGTTCATTTGTGGTTTAGTCGATTGATAATTGATGACTTGATCTATGTTAAATTTTTGTGGTCATTCACGACATGCATTAAAAGTTAGAAAGGCTTTCAAATTTCAACTTAACTTTATGATGCATGATTTAAAAGTTAGAAAGGCTTTAAAGTTTCAACTTAACTTAAAACAATCGAGAATGTAAATTGGAAAGAATTCAAATAAATAATTAATTGACATAATCTTAAAATTATTAAAATGGTATTTGGATATTGGGTAAATAATTAATTGAATATAATAATAATTCGGTTATGGTCTTGTGGAAAAACCGAATTGGAACTTTTGTAATTGTAATTATTTTATATCTCTAATTTTTCTTTAATTTTTATCCCAAAATTAATCCATCTCTTTAAGGATTCAAGTCTCTTGCATATCAATCTTTATTTATCCTAAAATTAGTCCATCTCATAATCTTTGCATATTCAAAATCTAATTTTCTTATTATTCTATTTTTATCTCATTTATAGTACTTTGACATTAACTCTTCGAATAAGTGTGAAAGTTTTTAAGTTCATCTTAATGAAAAAAATTATTTAGCTTGTGCATTCTATTCCAAGATATTTATTAAAGGCAAGGATTTATGAAGACATGTCAATGACAATAATCATATTCCTAAAAAAACAAGAATAAAGATGAAAGTGAAGTTAAGGATGTTTAAGTCATCACTTGAATTTTTGGATTTGTTGAGCCATCATCTTAAATCTTTGAACGATACTTCGATTTTAAATTTTGCATGAATTTACTACTCTTCAATAGGAAAGTTTATCTATTTCTAAATTTTACTCTATTTTTATGCATCTTTACTTCTTTAGGCCTAATATAAAGAGTTAAAGACATTATTTGTGTTGCATTGCCTCATGAAGGACTTAGCGTTAGTACTGCTAATTTTGTTGATGAAACTACTAAAGGGTTAATTTCTTACAAAACTAATATCTTTATTTTTTTGTTACAAATAAATAGAAGGAAGTTCAACTGCTCCTGATCAAACTGCTTCAAAAGATATAATAATCCAGCTTGGGCTTATGCTACATTGGTCTTAGGTATGAAGAATCATACAATTTGATTGTTTTGTAACAAGCATTTAAAAGGTGGAGGAATCACCTGATTCAAGAAGCACTTAGCTAGGGTTAAAGGAGATGTAGAACCCTGTAAAAAAGTAAGTCATGATGTGAAGTTACAAATGAAAACATTGCTTGAAGAATATCAACATGAGAAAGATAGAATGGAAAGGTTGAAATTTAAAATTGGTAATGGAAGTTCGTTTTCTGGTTTCCGTGGCGATTGTGAAAATGTTGAAGGTGGTAGTGGTATTGGTACTGGTACTGGTAGTGTTCCATTCCAAGCCCTCGAAGAAGTACCTGAAATTGAAGTGAGGAAGACAAGAAGGTAGACTAGTTTTTTTGCACCACGAACAACTCCTAGAGTCCAACCTTCAATTTGTAGTGCAATGCAATCAAGAGATGTGACTCACAATGTCGATATGGTAGTAGCTAGATGGTGGTATGATACAGGTTCTTCATTTAATACTTCTCAGTCTTATTAATATCAACCTATGATAGATGCAATAGCTTTTTATAGTCCGGGATACAAAGGTCCTTCGATTGATGACTTAAGAGGTAAACTTTTGAGTTGTTTTGCTTCTGAAATTAGAAGTTATTTAGCATAAAAAAGAGTGAATTGGGCCACTTATGGATGTTCAATCATGTGTGATGGTTGGACAAATAGGAGACAAGAGCCTATTATTAGTTTTTGGTATATTCTACAAATGGCTTTATGTTTTTGAAATCTATTAATGCATCTAGCCTTAATAAGTATACTGAGACTTTGTTTGCGATATTTGATGAAGTTGTGAATGAAGTAGGGACAGAAAATATTATTCAGTTTATTATTGACAATAATTTCGCTTATAAAGCGGCAGAAAAAAAGGTTGCAGAATACGTATAATTCTTTTTGTTTAGACTCCTTGTGTTGCACATTGCATTGACCTAATGCTGGAGAATATAGGAGATCTTAGGTATTTTCCTGTTATTGATGAGACTATGCAGAAAGCTAAAAAGGTGATAAAGTTCATCTATGCATGGGTATTGAATTTGATGAGAAAAGAATTTATCAATGGTAGAAATTTGTGTCGTCCTGCTGTGATAATTTTTGCAATAAATTTCTTACCACTTCAATCTTTTTTTACGATGAAGAGAGAGTTAAGAAAAATGTTTACAAGTGATAAGTGGATTGCATCTCAGCATGCTAGGTCTAATGCTGGAATGGAGATTTGTAAAATTATACTAGAAGATAGAGAATTTTGGTCTCAATGCCAATTTGTTGTCCAAGTTTGTGAGCCTTTGGTGAGGGTGTTTTGCTTGGCTGATAGTGAAGTAAAGCTAGCTTATTTTTTTGATGCCATGGAGAGAGCGATGGAAGTAATCAAGGCCAATCTGAAACATAGTCCTTCTTTGTACACACCATATCTTTCAATCATTAATGAGAGAAGGGAAAGACAACTTTCTTCTCCGTTGTTTGCAACTGAGGCATTTTTGAATCCTAGTGTCTATTTAAAACTAGATCTTACTAAGCAAGCTGAAGTTAATAGAAGAATACTTTTGACTATTACAACAATTGTTAGCATTTACACGATGCAAGATCTCTTAAGCTCACAAATGGAGCTTTATAAGTTGTCTTATGGGGATTTTGGAATGCTAATTTCTATTCAACAAAGAGGCTAGCTATTAGTTGTTTCCTTTTTTATTTTTTGAAATTAATTAACACTTTATTTATTTGTTTATAACACTACTTTTGTTATAGTTTTTAGTAGGATCAATTTAGAAATGGTGTTCCAGAATTGAAAATGTTTACAATTCAAATTCTAAGTCAATATGTGAGCGTAACAGGCTGTGAACGAAATTGAAGCACATTTGAATTTATCCACTCTAAGAAAAGGAATAGATTGGAGCATAAGAGGTTGAATGACTTGGTTTTTGTTCGTTACAATTTAAAGCTTGAGGAAAGGTATGTTATTATCATTATTAATTTTGATATAATTTTCTAATAATTAAATTTTTTTGTTTGCTAAGAGTCTTACTAGCACAAGTAGTTCAACTGATCCAATCTCCATTGATAATATTGATCTTTTGGCGGATTGGGTTTTTGAAGAATCGAATTTGGTAGTGTTAAGTCAAATGACTTTACGAGATTAATAATTTTGATGATAAAACCAAAAAGAAGAATGAAAAGCAAACGAAGA
>JANIHZ010000005.1:40432943-40449095 GCA_027478365.1 Erythroxylum rufum
TTTGTCAAACTTCCTAACAGCTCCTAGAATCCAAGGTCATGGAATATGTTCTGCATTCCAAATATTCTGAAAATTGTGAACAACATAACATCATTACTCTCTGTAAAACCTGAAGAATTTTTTCTACAAGGTTTTTTGAAATATTTTCTGTCAGTTCCGAAGGAATGCCACATGAAGTCTAGTAACTAGTTCACACTTTTTCCATATACAACATGAAACACCCAGCAACTACAACTGCAAAAGTAAGAGAGAGACATTTTCTAGCGTTTACCCAAAACTTGTTGTTATCTACTTATAGCACTCCGACTCCGGTAAAAGGTAATTCGCAAGTTTTGGTTTGTTTTCTCCTAAAACTGAAATGACAACCCTAAACGAAACATATAAAATACAACTCACAGAAAGCATAGCCATTCGATGACATGTAAGCATCAAAATCCAGTTGGTCTAACAAAAATGTTGATTAGCCACAAGGGTTTATACCTCTTTGCAAACAAGCGTCTCAGTCAGAGACCGAAGACCCCAAACTTTTGGTTGGCGGCCAAGTTTTCTATTTGCCAAATAGGATAGATCCTCTCCACTGCTTTCACAGAGACATTGTAGTCTTTAAATATCTTTCTGCAATCGCTGCCAATACCTGCTCCAACCTGTAAATATTCAAGGAATATACAGAGATATAAGTCACTCTAATCCAAACAAAAAGTTCAAACCAATATGCAACAATATGGAAACAGGTGCAAGAGCTCTTACAAACTTTAGAAGCATGGATTCCTCAAGAAGAAACCGAAGACTCTCTGTTATTCCGGAATGAATAATATGCAATACATGACAGTGATTGGCATCAGCACATATCTGAATAACTGCAACCTTTCCAGGCAGACAACCTGTAGAGTCAAGACTTCTGTCAACAATTGTGAATAAGGAATAAGTACATGGGTTTGATTTTGGCTCCACATGAAGAATTGTGACTTGAACTGCAACTGGGTTCTAATACACAGTTTGCTTGAAGTTCATGTTATGATACAAACTATGAAAGAACTTCTGACAATGCCTAAGATAGACATTATGTATAATTCATATTCATG
Source organism: Erythroxylum rufum (assembly GCA_027478365.1). Classification (NCBI taxonomy): domain Eukaryota; kingdom Viridiplantae; phylum Streptophyta; class Magnoliopsida; order Malpighiales; family Erythroxylaceae; genus Erythroxylum; species Erythroxylum rufum. The sequence goes on from JANIHZ010000005.1 coordinate 40,434,026, forward strand.
AGAGAATGATTTATACCATCCCCAGACTATATGCAGTGATGACAATCCTTATATCAGATAATCAACATGCCAGGGATAACTATGCCAAGTAAACTTTGTCATTGAAAGCGAAAAAGAGCTTCAATGTGAGTTTCTAGAGCACCTAAAGGAAACCAATCTGCTTTGTTTAAAAGATAGTTAAATTAGCACCGTGCTGAAACAAAGAGCACTGCAGAATCAAGCAAAACTAACAACTAAGAAACTACTTGACACTACAACATTGGAAATGATTGGACATCTCAACATAGAAAAGATGTTACAGTTAAGGACAAAGTTTTCCCTCAGATCTGCTAAGATCAACTATACTTCAAATCAATGAAGTGTGTAACACTGATTTGCGGATGAAGAACCAAGTTTCAATTGTCTCTAAGTCGATCCCTCATATAGTTGATAAGCACTCAGAAGTCAGAAAATGCTCACTCTGAAACTGCAATCCCTAAGAGAAATGCAAGGATATAACAACATTCTGATCCTTCTAACATCAAGTCCTAGCTGTGACAATAGAAAAGCATCTCCAAAACATGATCAATGATCAAAATCGTAAATGACAATCAAGCTGCATAAATTTGACAAAATCAACAACATCAAAAACATAAAAGATTGATAAAGAACCTCTTCTGAATGTGGGTTTCCATTCAATATCAAATCCTACAATAACTTGATCCACAATTCCTTGTCTAACTTCAAAACTCCGTAAGATCTCCCTTGCAGCATTTTCAACCTCCATTTTTGTTCTGCTATACACAACGCGACCTCCAAACTTCAGTGCTGGGTATCTCATCTTTACATTATCTGCTACAAAACACAAGTATAACATCCTTGTATTATATTTCTGCTTTCAGAACAAAAGCGTATTTTGGACAGCCAGGTACGTAACAAAGTTAATAGTAGTTCTCTCAGTTCTGGTTATAAGCAATGTGGCAGAGCATGTCTTCCTTATACTCTTTTAATTGATGTCAACTTCTACTCATTCTTCATTCGTGTATAATAATTGTATGCCAATAGATTAGCGAAGCATTGTCATAGTTGATTATTCTGTTCTCACTGTGAGGAAGGGCCAAGCAAAGAATATACAAAAATACCAGTAATCATCCATAATGGAAAAGTAGAAGCAATTCCTTAAAATCAAGTTTCAACTCCTATGCATACTTGTTATAAGGGCTTTAGTTGACTCCCGATAATGGTAACCCAAGTGCATCGCATTATACCATGCACCAAATCTAAACAAGAAGTGTGGTAAGACCATGAGCAGAAATTAACCAGCTGGCTACCTTGGACATAGAAATGATTCACTGCCTAATAGTTAATACACAAATATTCTGGGGGTGGGTGTAATAGTAAACAGGAAATGGAGTGGACGAGATAAAAACGTAAATGAACCGCTTGACAGCTATAGTGAAAGTAATCAAACTAAAAGCTCACATTTCTCTTAAAAGCAATAAAAGAGACGATATAAAAATGACATTGGCGTTAAACTACCTCGACATGGAGACAAAGAAAAGGGCTTGCAGAGACTCAGAACTGAACTGGGCAATTGCCGGCGAGTTTTAAGGCGTTCGGTTTCGTCCACAGCACCAACGCGTCCTCTTTTGCAATCAGACGAAGAAGGGGTCGTAGAGGAGGTGGACTGCAATCGATAAGCGGCTTCTATGGCGTTAATGGCTTCTAGTTCATAGTCTGTTAAAGGCTGGTCCCAGTCAGAAATTGAAGAGAATGGAGAAGAATCGGGAGTCAGTTTATGGGTGTTAGCGGGTTGCAAATCGGAATTGTTCATAGGAAGAAGTCAGCGTTAAACCGATATGGGATTTGAAAGTGAAGCGCTTGAAGGTAGCCTTGGTTGATTTTGCAGACGTGAAAGCTAAATTGAAGAGAAGATTACTGTTCATATGATGAAGTCGCTTTCAAACTAAATTGAAGAGAAGATCGGACAATTTTTTTCCTTTCATGTGAAATTGGACAATTATTAATTATATTTTTTGATTTTTTAATAACTTATTAGTTAAGTTATGTAATTTAATTTAAATAAAATAATTAAATAGATCAATAAATGATTTAAATTAATGGGTCAAAGTTCGAATAGAAAATATATCATAATTAGTGTAGATCAAACCTATATTGACCTTGTAACGGAAAAGCTATATATAAAGATTAAGGTCTCCTACAGTTGCTAATATAATCAATTATAAGTATAAGGATTCTTTGACCTATTAAGAAAGCTTACGTTTTGAAAAAACTGTATAAAGACCTTACTCGAGTCCCGAAGAGGAGTTTCCAAAAAGACGGCGGTGGATTCACGTTCGTTTCGCCTCCGAAAAATTCGTTTGAAATTATGGAGACCGAAATCAGGTATTTTCCTATTTTTTTGTTTCTTGTCATTTCACGTTTGATTTGGGATATATAACTAATGTATCGTTATATATTACACGTGGTATCAGAGCGGTGACGTGATCGAGTGGTTAAAAAGGAAGATTTTTTTGTTTTCTCTCCATAAGGTTTTCAAATATTTAACTTCTGTTTCTCGGTTTTTTCTTGCTTTTTATTACATAAAAGTAGTATACATGTGTATAGTCTTCAGGAAAACGAGCTTGGGAGCGCGAAAAATCGACCCGAAACTCTCCAGAAATTGCCTTTTTTCGGCGAGGTGCGCCTCACTGTCGGGCACGTGTATACGTCGCGAGATATTGGCTGGACGCGTGTCTAGTGCGTGCGACACACGCGCCAGCGTCAGTGGGCACATCTACGAGTCGCCACGCATGCGCGACACACTCCAAACACGTCCTTTGCACGTTTGACGCAGGGCGCGTGCTCAGCAAGCACCCCTCTGTGACACGCACGGCTAACGTCAACTGTACAAATTGCTATAGTGTTTTTTTAAAAAGCGCAAAATTTTCAAAATTCCCGTAAGGGTGCCTCGGGGGTTTTAGGTCAGTTTCCAGGTCCGGAAAATTCATAAAGTAAGTTTTTTCATTTTTTTGGATTTATTACATTAATAATAAATTAAAGTTTAACTCCAGAAAAAGAAATTAAGGTATTATGAATCAGATTTCGAGTTAATTTTCATGCTTCAGACATCATATGAGGGAGATACTTCAAGTTTTCGTGTCTCAGGTCTCAAGTTCAGTGTTCGGGATCACATGATAGTTACTCGAAAAAGGAATCGAGACATTCTAAAGATATTTTTGAGTGAATTTTCGTGCAACGAACTTGTCATAAGGGAGATACATGAGGTTCTCGTGTCTCGAGTGGTCGGTTCAATGTCCGGTGACGCACGATAGTCACTCTATTGAAATTTTCTTTTTACGAAAGTCTCAAATAAAGTTTTCAAAGAATGTCTTCAGCACAAGTGTGTGACAATGAGTTTTTGCATTTGTTGATGTTACATTGTCACATACTATATGCCCATAAAGAATTTGAGGATAACATAAAGATGAATCCTTTGTTTTTGTGGACTTTTAAGTGTTGATGAGGATGTAGTCACCAAAGTGGCCTTTCAAATCAGTATTTTAAATTATTCTGCTTGCATGTTAGGGGATGTCTCTGATTTTATGTTTAGTTATTCTACCCAAAGATATTGACCTTACATAACATTGTGAGATGTGCATAAAGGCATTAGATGGAGGAAAGTTATTGCTCAAGTGATCTATTCGCCCAAAGGCGGTAGTGTCATAAGAGTTGATAGCTTATACTCTGATCGCTTTTATGTGGAGGTCTAATTGCATATATTATGTATTCAGTCCAAAGGTGTTTCATAATATGTGTGATCGAATGTTCAGTAAAGATACTATTAAATGACTTTGAGTATCGTTGTTATCCTACATTTGTGCTGATTAAAACATTGTTATTTTATAATCACTTTTTCGGTCAGTAAAATCAGTGTCACCATTGAAACCTTGATCGGTTTCAATACAAAGAAGTGGACGGAAGATGTATTGAATGCTATGGAGATAGTTATGGTTAATATGACCATACGGACGGATAGGTCATCTCTACCTATATCCATGAATTTGAGAGCTCATAAAGCAGCCTATGAAACCTGAGATTGGTCTAACAGATTATATCTGATGACCATTAAGAGATTCATACTTGACCATCTGCTAAGTGGACTTCTGGACACAGACATAGCGAAGGAGTTTCTTGATAATGTCTCCCAGAGGTACACAGTCTCACCTAATGTTTAGACAAGTGCCTTGATGAAAGAATTATTCTCCATGAGATATGTAAGAGAAGGGGGAGTAATGGAGTACATATAGAGAATGATTCATTTTTACAGTAGATTGAAGATGTTGAATATTCTTCTTCCTGATGTCTTCATCGTTCACCAAACTCTGAATACACTCCCTCCAGAGTTTGGTGATGACATTTTACTCATTGGATGAGGAATGAGGTTTCAATGCTTTGATAGCCCATTAGGTTGCTGAGGAGGAGAAACTCAAGTTTGCTACTCCTATAGCCCTCGAAGCAAATAAAAGGAAGACAAAGATGAAGCCCACTAAGATCAAAGGTAGAAAGTTCAAATCTTCTCCACATGCTGACGCTGGTCAATCCAGTGCTGGTAAAGGTCCTAGGGATATAAAGAAACCAGTGGTATGAGGTTTAAAAGGAAAGACTGAGACCATGAGGTAACTCCTTGGCTTATCAATTTATGAATCTAATTTATGATAGTTGCATTAAGTATTTAGTGACTAGATAGTGGAGTATCTGATCAAGGTGTTTCCACAATGCAATGGTTCATATCTAGGATAAAGTCAAATAAAGGAAAGAGTAACTGATGGTTGATGGCAATAAAGAAGTAGAAGGAATATCTATGGGGAGTGTATGTACTGAACCTTGTTGTAAGGTTTATTTGGGTTTTACACGACACATTTTATATGTAATCTTTTGATCAATTTTGGACAAAGAGGTTACAACTTTATATGGTACAACTTTATTATCATATGGTTTGTATAGAATATGTCTTACCCCGAATTAGATAAATGCTTCTTCGTATCTTGCTAAACAAGTTATGAAATGAAAGACCTTGATGAATGAGAAGTCGTACATGGTGTGATATAAAAGTTTAAGCCACATTTCTAGAGCTAAGGTTGAGAGATTGATCAAAGAAAGCAATTCTCAATTCTAGATTAAGATGATATGGGAACATGTGTTGACTGTTGTAGGGGTAAGTTGACTAATAAAGATATTAAGGCCAACTCATGCTTTTGACTTATTGAGTCTGATACATAAAGATATCGGTAGACCTTATACTATTGCATTGTGCAATTCTAAATGTATTATGACATTTGTTAATGATTATTCTCATTACAGTTATGTGTTATTGCTTAAAGATTGAAGGTTGAGAACCAATTGGAAAAATTCATCAAGATAGTTAGATCTGACCGTGGAGGAGAATATTATAACAAACATGGTGTTTCAGGACTTTAAAAGGTCTGTTTGCCATATATTTGAAATAAGTTAGAATAGTGACTTAATTCACTATGCCAAATAGTTCTGAGCAAAGTGGTGTGTTGTTGAAAGGCATAACTGCACCCTAAAGGACTTGAAGAAGTAGATGCAGAACAGAGCTATTCTACCTGATTATCTAGAGATTTGAAAACTCAGTTTTGCACATATTTGTGAACGGGGCTACCTTACTAAGGTAGTATAATCCTTATAACGATAAATTGCATGCTTGTTGTGCTCATTGCTATTTAGTAAGATATTCTGACCACTTTAAAGCTACAGATTTTACCGTAGAGAAGGAGGGACCAGAATAGTAGAATAACAAACAACTAAGTTTATGGAATGCAATGTATACGATGATAGTGTTACAATGTCTATGATGATAGTGGGCCCTTTGACCCTTCGGATGATAGCAGGGCGAATATTACATTTATCATGTACCTGCTATTCATACAGTTAGTTCTAGTGGATCTAGGCCTTTATATTGTGCCTGTACAGGAACAAGAACCTATACCTGCACACATAGAGGTTCCTGAGGGTACAATATCTAATACAATTAGGTAAATCCACCAGAGTGAGATGACCTGCTATCCCATCTGATTACATAGTCTATTAGGCGTACAAGACTATGCTATTAGGCATGTTACAAATCCAGTTACTTTTACATAAGTTGTTTCTGGACTCAATGCGGATGTCTGGTGGGATGCAATGAATGACAAGATGCAATCCATCAAGCATAGTAAGGTTTGAGAGCTAGTTGATTTGCATCGGAATTGCAAACCCGTCAGTTGTAAATGAAGTTTTAAGACCTAAAGGATTTCAGGATAAAGTTCAGCGGTTTATGGTCTTGTTCAGTTGCCTAATGGTTCACTCAGAGAGAAAGGTTGACTTTATGTTACCTTTCCTCCTGTATCCTCATAGGATACATTTTGAGTGATTAAGGCAATTGTAGCTCATGATGATATAGAGTTACATCAGATGACTGTCAAAACTACTTTCCTGAGTAAAGACCTTTATGAAATGGTCTATATGGTACAACCTGAAAGATTTTAGGATTCAGATAGAACTGACATGGTTTGCACGTTATGCAGATTAATATATAGTTTACATCAAACCTTCTGGAAGTGATACCTTACAATTTATAAGGTTTGGCCTCTTTCGGCTTCATGGAAAATAAAATTAAAAGCTTGTACTATGAGGTCGAGGGGAGCAAAGTTATCTTCCTATTACTGCATGTGGATGATATAGTGCTCACGTCAAATTACTTTACTATATTGTAGGAGGTTAAACAACTTTTGGTCAAGAACTTTGACATGAAGGACCTTGGTGCAGCATCTTCTGTCCTAAGTATTCAGATTCACCAAGACAGATCCTAACACTCATTAGACCTCTCATAAAATGCATACATTGAGTATGTGTTACAAAGGTTTAATACGGTTAACAGTAAACCTGTCGTAGCACCTATCTCTCATAGTGAGAGATAATCTTTGGCGCAGTATCCAAAGAACAAAGCAAAAAGAAAGGTTATGAGGAATGTTTCATATACTAATACGGTTGATAGCCTGATGTATGCTTAGCTCCATTTGACTGTTTGGCCAATATCTAGCAGGTGTAGACCATTGGAATGCAGTCTAGCAAGTGTTGAGATACTTAAGGAATTAAGGATTATATGTTGAAATATAGCACGACCAACAGACTAAATCTCGTAGGGAATTCAGGTTCAGATTTTAACCATGTGTTCGGATGATTGAAGGTCCACTTAAGGTTACAGTTTTAAGTTTGCATATGGTACAATGTCGTGGAAGTGTGTCAAGTAGACATGGTGCATGCAGAGTGCATGCTATGGGGCTGCTTCACAAACGATTTAGCTTAGAAACTTGATTTCTGAGTTGTCTGTGGTTGATTCAGTGGCTATACCCATTTGGTTGTATTATGGTAATCTTCTTGTTGTGTTGTTTAATAACAACAAAGAATATCACATGGTCTTAACATTTAAAGGTCAATTATTTGTTTATAAAGGTATTGATACAAAAGGTGACATTAAAGTTTGGAGCATTTAAAGATTGAGGAAAAGTTAGTCGATCATTTAACTAAAGGGCTTCACCCACTTGTGTTTGTGACACAAGTATATAGTATGGGTGTTTTGACGTCCTTAGACACTGTTAGTTAGCGAATCGTTGTGTTTGCTCCATATACATTTGTACGTTTTGATATATTATGACAGTATGATGGTTCATCAATAAAGATGATTATCGTTTATTCTCAGTAATATGTGTTATCATATATTGTCATAATACGTGTAAAAGTCTTAAGATTTGTATCGATCTTAAGTATTTAAAGGTCATTGGGCATATATACAGATTGACCTTATACCTATTTCATTTAGACACATACAGTTTTAAACGGATATCCGTGAAGTTTGACATGACATAGGGGGATATAAGTTTTTAATCTCGTAAAGGTTCTCTAATGCAGTTTAGCATTCAGTTGGAGAACATAAAGATTTTCTCTAATGCAGTTTCACATTGGTGAAAGAAAACAAGTTTTCTCTAATGTTGTTTAGCATTCGATGAGAGAAAACATGATTTCTCTAATGCAATTTAGCATATACGGTTTAGCATAAAGTTAAAGAAATCGAGACCTACAAACGAAGATGATATAATTTAGATCATAAAGGTATCATCCTAGTTTGCCACACTCCATTTTCCCATTCATGTTAATGAGGTATTAGGTATATGTGTTTGTATTGGATCTGTGTTGTATATGACACATGCATTTGATATTTTTTGGTATCAAAAGCCTTACAGGACGGAATGATGGACTTTCGTTATCTTTAGACCAAATGTTTGTTTTTAAAACCTAGTCGACTAATTCAGTAGCGTCGCTTAACCGAATTTTTAAACTGTTTTTTAAACTAGAATCAAAACTGCAATTAATACTTATCCAAGGGGGAGAATGTTGGACAATTTTGTCCTTTTCCATAAAGTTAGATAACTATTAATTGCATTTTTTGATTTTTTAATAATTTATCGATTAAGTTACATAATTTGATCTAGATAAAGATAATAAAGTGACCCAATAAATGATCTAAATTAATAGGTCGAGGTTCGTGTGAAAAATGGTTCCTAATCAGTGTGGACTAGACCCATATCGACCTTGTGATGGGGAAGCCCGATATGGAAGCTATATATAAAGGTTAAGATCTTCTTCAGTTGCTTATGCAATTCGTAAGCATACGGATCCTCTGACCCGTTAAGAACTCTTACGTCTTAAGAAAACTGAAGAAAGACGTTAAACGAGTGTCAGAGATCGACTTCCGTAAAGGTTCAGGGGAGATTGGAGCTCGTTTTGGCCTATGAAACTACTTCGGAACATCAGATGAAACCGAAATCAGGTATTTCACTTTTGCTTTGTTTTTAACTCTTTTATGAACGACCCGGGACACATAATAAGGTCTATCCTATATGTTACACAGTGTAGTTATAGCGGGCATCCTTCCGTAGACGATTGAATTTCGTTCTAGGTTTTTGTTTTTCATCTTCTTTTAATTTTACTTATATTTGATGTTTATGTTAAATTCTATATATGTAATGTTTTTGTTTCAGGTTTAACTTCTACTTAATTGTTTCTTCATCACAAACTCTTGTTGTAAAATGTAATAGTTTGAGAATTAAGGATATTTATTGTTCTTTTTATTAGATGTTTTGATATAATTATTATTTATTAAAATAATAACATTGTATTATTGTAATATTTTAAATACTTTGTATTATTCTTAATTTTATATTTGTAAGATGATTATTTTTTTATATTAATTATAATTATTATTTATATGTGAAATATTTAAAAATTATTATTATTTTATATTAATTATGATTATTATTCGAGTTGCATTTGTTGTCTTCTACAAAAAATGATGCATTCCTCTGCACACATATATGTTCACCTAATTAATATTCATTCGTCAACGCGTTGCTATGTCGCGAGCAATTCAATAAGAATCAAAGTAAGGGAAACAAATCACTTGTTCCATAAATACTGTTCTAACCATATTTCAATCCATCTCATCTACACATTTATGTAGATCTCATATAAATGTGTAGATAAAATAGATTATAATAAGATTAGAACAGCATTTATGGGTCCCACATAAATGTGTGAATGAAATGAACTTATATAAATATATGGATGAGATGAATTAGAACATAATTAAAATAGTATTTTTGGGTCTCACATAAATACACGGATAAAATAAATTAAAATAGAGTTGATACAATATTTATGGAAGAGGTGATTTCATTTGCAAAGTAAGATATGACGCGAAGAAAAGTTGGTAAGATGCTTAACCTGTCTGCTTTCGTTTTCCAATGTTGTTTTCCTCTCCTTCCAGTGACCGGTGTCATTTCTCTAGGTTTTTGGGCATATCTGTCCTTGCTGCGTCGGATATATATTCTATGACTAACGAATTTTTCTTCTTTTACCGAGGACGACCTTTTGGTGGGCTCCAAGAGACAGATGAGCGATGACTTCGTTAAAGGTTTGGGCGAATATGTACGGTTCCCACTAGCTTTTAAGATAGATATATTTACGCAAGATGTGTACCGCTTTGTAGTTGTACTGTTCTTATAGATAGGCTTTTGCGTCAAAGACGATTGTTGTTGAAAAATAGAATGGAAAACTCTACGAGACTACTAAAATAAATTGTGAATGAGGGAAGTCGGAAAAGATGGAGGTTTGTTTTTGAGGTTTGATTAAGCTCTACATTTTAAACTGAAAATCACACTCTACCGGAAGTTATAGTCCATGACAGATCATTTTGATGCATCACAAATGTATAGCTTAACACTCATGACTATGTCCAGTGTACACAGCTCAACTGAATGATAACTTGTGTAAATTAGCTTCAAGCCAGGTTGATTCCATATTGTACTTTTGAAATTACAGTTACATAGCCACTTCAATTGAAGTTTTGATTCGTTCTAGTGTAAGCCAGTGCTATTCCAAGTCTTAAAATCAAATTCAACTACAGGAAAAATGCATCTCAATTCAGCTATGCAACATCGTTCTTGAGTGACTAAAGTATCTTAAATTTGAGATGTATTATTAAGTTATTGCAAATGTCTTGGTCATCAAAAGAATTAATAATAGCCCATTTTGGCATTGGCAAACGCATTCGTTTAACTATCCCAAAACCAGAAGTGTTCCATTCCCTCCTTTCCACTTGGTAGCTAACAACAGAAAGCAAGAGTTTAGTGTGTTACTTAAAGCCGAAGACAAACTCTAAACAACTAGGTCCATCTATTTATAATGCTTAAAATCATCCATGGATCTTGACAGAAATGGGAAATAATCAAAACAGTTGAGTTGAGAATGATACTGCATCATCGATGGTTTCATGAGAAATCTTTTCAGATCTTCTTGTCAATATCCAATTCGTTGAATAGCATATTCATATGGCCTGTGTTACGATCCTAGTTACAAGATACGAGACTTGCACATGACATTGGACGTTTCCATATGCCATTTTTTGGTCTCTTCTACAATAATAGCATTTGGAGTATATCTCTCCAAACCAGAAATCTTATACAAGAAAAGCCCAATAAGCCCAGGGCATTTCGCGAAGGGGGAATAGTACCAAAATTTGCCCCCGTCTAGAAAGCTAGAACTAGAAGCGAAGTAATTTTGAGCGGACTGCCGCTGCCAGCTCTCTGTCGTTTCAGAAGTTAGATTTCCGAATTATCTATACACAAAATTTGTGCTACCATCTTTGCTTAACGAAAGTATACCTTATGAGTCACATGTGCTGGATGTTTTACCTTACTTTGGCTGCCGACTTCTCCCTGCCAAGGAACAAGTTAACATGAAAATCAGATTCCGAGTAAAACGAATCTCAGTAGGTCATTCTAAGACTGAATTAGTTGATCCAAAGCAGTGTTATGAAAATTGAAAGTTGCAATATGATCTGATGAAGAGCAATAGCTAGAAATCTCAGATCAGACGCATGTAGAGGGCCCTCGTTTAAAGCTATACATCGTCTCATCAATATTTTTAACATGCACAAATTTACTTCCCATGAGATGACACTTCCTTATGTAGAACAGTACAAGAAGTAAAAACTGAAAAATAATCAGACATGGGTCTTTGTTATTTTAGGAGGTAAAGAGCCCAGCACCGAATTATAAGGGGTAGCTGTTAATTCTGTTCCTGCTGCACCACAACTTCCTTTTCTAAGCACCAAAACTAACAGATTTTTGAACTCCTGCTTTTTCCATTTGATAGCCTAGAAACGATGGGAATTATGGTAGGAAAAGAGCAACCTTATAGTTGAAACATTAGTCCCTACATACCAAAAACTAGCAAACATAATTGACACTGGATCCAACTACATGACCATTATCTTCATAGCTATCACAATTATTATCGTCCAAATTACCCCTGCACATCAACAAATAGCAAGAGTCAACAAAAGAATCTATTATTTGCCCTCGCCTCATTTAACGTTTTGCTAGAACCTGTCATTGGTTTTTCTTCTCATTTAATTAATGTTTTAAAACGGTATGCTTCATATTGTTCATGCTCATCTAAATATTTGAAAAGATGTTTCCAGGTCAGCTTCCAAGATTTTGGAAATAGCAAACAAAATCAAATTGTACCTTTGGACCCAGCAATCCTAATCCGTTTTTTCTTGGAACAATCCTTTTCTGACCGCCAAACATGCCTTCACTGCAGGATTTCTGGCTCACAGGCAGTCCTCTTGCATTCTCCTTTCCAGTACCAACTACTCTGTCCTTCCTACTTACTTTCACCTTTTCCTTAGCATTTTTAGCTCCTGCTACATGGTCTTTCTTGTTATCCACATGCGGCAATAACACTTTTGGCTTCCGGCTCTGAGCTTGAATCTACAGAATCCAGAACAAAATCAATATGTTAACGTAAAAATTATGTTAAACTACTGAATGATTGAAAATTTTAATAACATTTTAATTGTTTTCATCTACTTCTGCAAAGAATAAAATATTTGTTTGATCTAAAACATAAACATTAGTATATTGAAAAGTTAGTGAATATATGTTAGACTTAGACAGGTTTTAACCTTAGACTTTGAAGCATCTTTACAGTATGACTTTGCAACAGTGCTAATAATTGCCCGTCTAGAGTAGACTGCCTCCTCCAGTCGCGCATGTGAAACCCTGGATACGTGAGGACTGTTTACTTTGCACTTTGCTTCTTTAGACATGCTTGCTTTAATACTCTTCCCACCTCCTCTAAAATTGCATGCTTCCCCCTTAACTTGACCATTCAAATATCTTACTTTACTTGTTGCTGCTTCAGTCATCCTTATTATGTTTCTGTTATCTGGGGTCTTCTCTTGGTTATGCACCATTGTAAATGCAGAGCTCATACCAGGATAGCTGATGTTTGAAGATGATCCCACACTAGATTTTCCTGATGAGGACTTACTATCCCTGGATTTCTTGCTATTAATATTAGTTTCCACCCTTGATGCTTGTCGAGTAACATAACTTTTCCTAAGACTTGTCCTTATAGCAGACAAAATTCCAGTCGTATGACCAAATCCTTGACTTGATACCTTCTTTTTTGCTTGTTCTACTTGTTGACCACCCTCAGACGTAATGATACTTGATAAGCTTACACCTTCCTTGTCCACCACAATGTTTGAGCTACTTCTGTATGCTCCAGCTGCAGCATATGTTTTTTTCAAATCCTTCTCAGAAATGAGATTTGCGATTGAGCTCGAAGTCCGTTTAGAACTTACAGAACTTAACTTGGGTTCCATTTCTGGGCCTGAATTCAGCAATCGAGACTTGCCCTTCAAACCCATTACCGGGTGTTGTTTAATAAATGTAGCATCAAAACCATCTCCTCTGCATTTCTTGACTGTGTAGTGCTTACCCCTCGATTTGGATACTGAAGAAGGAAGGTTTGGAGAAACTGGTCCATTCAAGTCAAATTCTGATGACAAACTCTCCTTGGAGGGATTGGAAAATGAAGCTTTTAACTGGCGAGAAGAACACTGGTGGAACCTGAATAGTTGTTTTCAAGTACTGTCATCATGTGTGAGTTTTACCAATAAAATTTCCAAATCCAAATAGGGGAGGGGAAAAATAGCTTACTGGTGACTAGTGTAGAACCACTGATCATTACTGCAATGTACAGACATTTTGCATTTTAGTATCAAGATAATTAGCAGTTACCAAGATGCATAGACATTTTAAGTCCAAGAGTAATTCTCAACAGACTCACGCGTCTTGGTAATTGGACTTGGCTTCTAAACTAAGATCCACCCACATTGGTGCTTCAATTTCTTCCTGAATTTATTATAAACAAGGGGAAAGGAATTAAAAGTCAAATGCAAAAAAGATCAAAAGAAAAGAAGAAAGGCGACCATTAGAATAAGAAACAGTGAACCAGCTCAAAAAGGGAATCCTGTGTCTGGAAAGAAATTGAAGTACCTCAAATGCTAAGGGTACATTTTCTTTTGTCAGCGATTAATGAAAAAGTAATCAACACTCACTATAAGTTCACCATTATCCCCATGTTCGCTTGACAAACCAAGCTATTGAAAATGAACTAGGCATGGGATACCCGTACCGGGCACACTAACACAAGATCAAATCCAACAGCGAACGCAAAACTTTGAATCAAAAACACACACACACACACAAAACAACCACAAGAATCGACTGACAAACAAAAGAAACCAATTTCAGGAGGCAGCAAGAGAAAAATCCTCTTCAAAGAAAAGATAGTTTCCATTTTCAGTAAAGCTATGACGAAAGCTTACCAGAAATGCCCAGTGATGCTTGGAGTTCTTGAGATCCATCTCTGCTTGCTGGAAAAACTAACAGAACAAATGATAATTTGATGAAGGGGTCATCAAGTATGCCCCAGTTCTCCCATTTTCAATCTTGATTGATTTGGCGTTGAAATTGGTTGATTTTGAAGGGCTGTGATTGTTTCCGACCGTTGGGAGTGGACATTTGAAAACCTTAAAATTGATTAGGCCCATTGGGCTCTACTTTGAGATTGGAAGTTAAAATACAAAAAAGCTTGGTCAGAATAGATAAAATGTAGATAAAAGCAGATGAGTCGGGGCGGGGAGGCATAAAAATCCTTTTCAGCTTCCTCTTTGGTTTACTAAGACCTCAACCCTACGTCTGGTTGCTGTCCTCGTAGACGAGAATAGTGGATAAGGATATAAAAGTTATGTCCTTTGTCCTATTTGTTTATTGTCCTCACTCATTTTTGTTCCGTCTTCAGAGGATAAGAACAGAAATTTTTGTTTCTTCCAAAACTGTGGTACAAAAATTCTTGTCCTAAGGACAAAAAAACAATACATAATGAAATATCAGAAGCACCCCTCTCCCCACATAAGCAATTTTTATTCTTAATTATATTATTAAACTCATCATCATCATCATCATCATCATCATCATTATCATCATCATCATTATTATTATTATTATTATCATTTTTATCATTTTTATTATTTTATTTTTTATTTTTATTTTTATTTTTATTATGATTATTATGATTATTTTATTATTATGATGATGATTATGATTATTAT
>JANIHZ010000005.1:40449195-40467082 GCA_027478365.1 Erythroxylum rufum
CTAAGCTCTAACTTAGTTTCTTTTGAAACTAACTCCCTTAAACTTTCATCTTTACAATCCAACTATCTCCAAATCTTCTTTTGATTTCTTTTTGCTATTTTCTATAATTTTCTGAAATTTATTTCTAAATTCACTAAAATTCACAAATACAATATTCTTACTAACCAATAGAATATCCAATATAAATAAATTCAAAATTATTAAAACTCCTAAAAATCACAACTCGATCTAATTATGCTTGGCATTATTCATGAATGCATGTACATTTTTTTTCATGTGCAACAACTTCATTATTCATACGTATGTGTATGACATTTTATGCATGAACATGGAAATGCATTTCTAACTCTCATCAATCACTCTTATTTACCATTTTAACCTTCCCACTATTAATAAGATGTTACACATGTGATGTGTTGGATGGAATAACAATTCATAAAATGATGATTCATATATTTCATTAGTATTACTAACAACTTTATGGGATACAATCATATATATATATATAATTAAATATTGATTCAAAATTTTAAATAATTAAAATTATTAAATCTAAATAGAAATTAAACATTGAGGATGCTGAAGCACTTTGAAGAGATTGATTTGGTGAGTTTTAAAATTTTTAGTTATCTATAAGGAATGAGATTCTCTAATGAATATCTACATAACTAAATTCATAAGAGTATGATTTTATGTAAAGAAGGATATATAGTATGAGATATTGTATAAATGCAATATTTATTTCTTCTACAATGATGCTTAGTAAACTGACTTACCTGTAATAGTTCAAATTAGATCAATTAGTAAGATTTCATATTAGACATGGAACGCTAAGACTTGAAAGAATCAAAGTTAATGATTTAAGGATGTGATGCTTAGTTGAAGTATGTATTATCCAGTAAGTTTATAACTAAATTAGATAATAAAAGGTTTATAAGATATCCAAAAGGTTAGATATAATCTTACAGAATTATTAAACAAATTGTTTGTTTCAAACGTAAAGGAGAATGGGTAGATAAGTAGTGAGAGTAAAATGGAAATTGACAAGTTCAAACCTCATGACAATACATCCAATTGGAACTAGTTCCAATGTTTATACATTTGATACATAACTGAAAGGATACAAGACATTGAAAAATTCACTTTCATGATGAATTAAAACACTTTATTTTTGAGATGGTTGTGAATTTATCATATCTATAAGAAGGTTAGTGGAAGTATAGTTGTCCTCTTCAGTGAGAGTATGTAGAGACATATTGCTCATAGAGAACAACAATTCTATTTTTCAATTATTGAAAATATAATTGTCTAAGAACAACTATTGTTGGTTATGAAAAGGTAACAACTTAATTTTAGGAATTAGATCTATAAAGATAGATTGGAAATCGTTTACCTACTCTAAGTCTAAATATATAGATAATGTACTAAAGAAGTTTAGTGTTTGAGATATCTGATACTCGTGAAGTATTAAAGATATCCATTATTTTATATATCAGTAGTTATTTGAGTGCCAAGGTTATATGCATATTCACTTTAGAAGTAAATCCTAATTAAGGTCTATTTTACTTAAAACAATATCATTTAAGATTGGAAAGGTTCCAATGTATCAATGGTTGCTAATTAAGCCATAATATATTTTTCATTTAGTGGAAATGATTAATTGAATCAATAAGTTCTTTAATGAACTTGAAATAGTTCCATGCATTGTTCATAATAGTAATATATTGTAGAACATTAGAGCCTTTAGGCATGTAAAAGGAGTTAAAGTCTTATAAAAGATCCAAATATGTATTTATGTAGTTATTATTGTTGGATCCCGTTTCCGGAATCCAACCCTTAACAAAATACCATCATACTTGAGCGTGGTTCCTTAAAATCTCTTCTTGCTCTGATACCAAACATGTTGGGCCTTGTTTCCGGAGTCCAACCCTTAAACCATAAAATGTATGCGTATTATTGCTCGTCATACAAATGTGAGCGTAATCCAAAGAAATCATGAAGCTTAAAGTCTTATGTCATTTTTATGTTCATTTTTCCCTAACACATCTCAAATCAATAACTTTTTCAAATATACTTAATTCATATTTTCACTCAACATTATCTATACATAATTCATAATTCATTAACATCAAAAGATAAGGGTTCTTTACAAAGCTGAAGTGACATTTCAACCACAATACATCAATGTCTCAAATCCCAAAATATAAAAGTTACATGAACTAATAATCATTGAAAAGTGACTAATCCTTGTATTTTACAAAGATAACTTAAATTCCAAGATATGCAGATTTTCTAGTAACATCCTTATACTCTTGATCACTTGATCTCTTCCTCATTACTTGAATAGGGGAAGAAAAGGGGGGTAAGCTTGGAAGCTCGTGGGTAATAAGTTTATAATCGAGAAACAACCAAAAATCATGTTCAAAACTCATTGCCATGGTACATTTTCAAAACCATAGTAATTTCACGTTTAAAAATCATAAACCACTTATTTCATGAAATTCTCAATTTGTCAAAATAATTCACAATAGCACAAATCATGTCTGCATCAATCTTGTCAAACAAGTCATGAGCACATCAGAATGGTCTGGAAGGTCCATAAACAGAACAAGCTAGCACACTTCTCAAAAAGGGTCCTGTGTAGTCGTGAACAGAACGAGCTAACATAATCCCACATAGCGGTTTTGTGTAGTCGTGAACATGAGGGAGTCCTTGAAGGAGCTCTATGCCACTAGCGGGCAGGCGGGAGAATCCTTTAGTCAAGTGCACTTGACAACAGAATGGACCTAAACCAAACCCACATAACATGTATTTCTTAACTTGTAAACAGATTGCCCAAATGGCAACATTTCGGAAACATGATTTTTCTTGACATTTTGCCACAAAGGCATATTTCAAAAACACAATTATTCATGAACATGAAATATCTCACATTTCATCAACCAAATTCACATATCAAACACATAACAATTTCTCAAATCGTTCAAAAGCAATAATGCAACAAATATGAAGCAATTTGAAATCATTTTATTCCCTTACTTTAAAAGAAAACATTTATGGCTCATTCATTCTATTATAAACATGAAACTCACTTTGGAAATCCTTGCTCAAAGATGCCTCATACTTGCTCCTCTTGCCTTCCTTGATTTTCTTAAATAATAGCCAAAATTCCATTCAATAGGAATTCTAATTTATGATCAAGTAAATGAAGAAATTTGATAATACTTTCTCTAGAACAATGTTCCCCATTGTCTTAAGTTTCTAATGACTCCAAAATCATTCGATTTGGTTTAGTACTCTAAAAGTTTTGCCCCAAAACATTTTCAGACTATTCTTATACTGAAACATCATTCTATGCTCAACTTCTATCCAAAAATTAAGATCTTTTTAAACTGAATTAAAACTTCCTTTCTTCATGAAACTTGTAGCCTTATGTCTCTAGTTTACAAAGAATCAAAAAGCACCTCATTTGGACATCTACATAAAAAGTTATGCCCAAAATACCAAACTATGTCTATGCAAAAAAGTTGGAGCTCGCCGCGACGAGAATGCTGGAGCACGTTGTGACGTGTGCACAAGCTCGCCGCCATGTGTGCAACCAAAAACCTCCCGAAACCTGATTTTTCTAACATTCTTCATCCATATACTTCCATCTTTCAAAATATAACCCATCTTAACTCTAAAACATCATTCTTACTTCATTTCTAAACTCATTCTAACCCAAAATCATTGACAAAAACATCATACTCTATCTTTGATCATTAACCCTAAAGACCAAATATATACATTTACCTATTCTCAAAAGCTTCCCACACATATTCATCTCTTAACGAACATCAAAACATATTTCATTCATCTAATCAAGAGGAACGATGCTTATACTTACTTGTTGAAGCTTCAAAATCATCAAACTCTTTAAAGATCTCCAAACCCTAGCTCTTCTCTTCTTTTTCTCTTCTTTTCTTCTCTTCTTCTCTTCATCCACGATTCTTTCTTCATTTTCAAACAAAACAATAACTTCTTCTTCTTTTTATACCCTTTATAAGTGTGCAATGTCCATTTTGCCCCTTTCTTTAAGCCTTATGACCTTATATACTTAAGTGACTTGCCTAAATTGCCCTTATGCATTCTTATCACTTGTAATACAACCAAACCATATAATAAAATTCTACGAACGTTTCCATAAGTAATTAGTCCCTAAAAATTAATCCATCAATTCTCATAATTCATTTAAATCATGCTTAATTCATCAAGAAAAATTCGGGGGCCAACACAAACGCAGCGCAAAGGTCCCCACCACCACTTCCTTTCCTTTGCTTCTCTTGCATTTCATATATTAAACTTAAAGACGACATTTGGATGGTTGCGTCTAAACTGAACTATTTGAAAATGTCATCCATACTAATGGTTGCTACTGCCACTGCTACTATTACTACTAGCTCAACCACTGTCCTTAGGCCAACGACATTTCTTGGCCAAAGAAGCACTAACGCCAAATCTTTGAGAGATTTTGTCTCCATCGAGAATGCCAAATATATTATGGTAAGTTTCTCTCTCTCTCTCTCAAGTTTAGTTGATCGATTTGATTGCAAAGTGAGCTTATATATTTTCAACTGAACCGGGAAATGAATTGTGGTATGGACCAAACAGAGTCAAGTATTTAGGACCCTACTCTACTCAGACCCCTTCTTACCTCACCAATGAATTCCCAAGTGACTATGGATGCCACAATGCTGGCTTATCAGCTGACCCTGAGGCCTTTTCCAGAAACAGAGCTCTTGAGGTAACCCTTTTTTGCTCCACGTTCTTAATTCTACTGTCTCAACTGAATTTCCCAAAATCGAGAGTTGTGATGTTGCAAGATGAGAAGAAAATAATTTTCTTGTGCTTGTATATATGACTTTGTGTACACCAGCACTTAATTAAGACCAACATCTACACAATCTAATGATGCTTCAATAGAACACAACCCTCGAACGTACAATTTGCTGGTGATCCACGGAAGATGGGCAATGCTTGGAGCATTAGGCTGCATAACCCTAGAAGTTCTCAAAAAATGGGTTATAAGTGGATTTCAAAGAACCAGTGTGGTTCAAGGCAGGGGCTCAAACCTTCTCAGAAGGAGGATTGGACTACTTGGGCAACCCAAATCTCGTACATGCTCGAAGCATCCTAGCAATTCTTTGTTTCCAAGTTGTCCTGATGGGCCTCATTGAAGGGTTTTGCATCAACGAACTTCCTAGAGTCGGAGAGGGAAATGACCTCTACCCTAGTGGCCAATACTTTGACCCTCTTGGCCTCGCCAATGATCCGGTTACATTTGTCGAGCCTAAGGTGAAAGAGATCAAGAATGGGAGGCTAGCAATGTTCTCCATGTTTGGTTTCTTTGTCCAAGCAATTATCACAGGAAAAGGTCCTTTGGAGAATCTGTTGGACCACCTTGATAACCCTATGGCCAATAATGCCTGGGTCTATGCTACCAAGTTTGCGCCAGGATCATAACATTTATGCTTACTTTGCTTGGATTTGGGTGGAAACACTTTTTAGATCATCACTGATTCTGTACCTATTAGACTTGAAGCAGAAATTATCTCATTGAGATGTAATGTAATACTCCTAATTTACCAAACAAGAGGCAAACTATTTAATAAACAAGCTTCTTATGCAAGACAAATTTAAGCCAAATCTAAACAATCAAATACGTTTGGTGAAATTTAATTTAGATGATGTTCCCCCTAGAAATTAAATGAAAGCTTGGCCATAATCATTATTTAGTTGCTACTTTGGTTGAATTATTGAACAATTACATATTTAACGGTAAAATTACTAATAAATGATATGCAATAATTGTGTAATGGATCTTTAGATGAAATTAAAACAAATAATCATAAAATCAAGAGATAATCATATTTAAAGTGCTTAACTTTTTAAGATTCTTCAATCTAGTACCCAAGCTTTTAAATTTTTCAATAAAATGACCAACCTTTTAAAACTTTAACAGTTCAATTCAAAAAGTTAGTTCCGTTGGTAATTTATTGATTTGACTAACATAATCTTTATTATTTACGATATGTAGTTATTCACTACTTCAATCTAACCATGACCACTATTGTTTTAAGTGTACATCTACATGTCATGTAGAGTAAAGATTTCGTTAATCAAATTAGCAAATTACTAACAAAACTAACATTTTGAACTAAACTATTAAGGTTTTAAAACGTTGGTTGCTCAATTGAAAAAGTTTAAAAGCTTCAGCATTGGATTAAAAAACCCAAAAGATTGAGCACTTTAGGATATGTTATCCCCAAAATAAGTGGGAATAAAAGAAACACTTAATATTCAAATAAAAATTATATTACAAATATCAAATAAGGATGATCCTACAATATGCTTCCATGACTTCAAAACTCCTCTTCTTGGAACAAAAAACCTTAGCTACTAATGATATGAAATATACTAAATTAATTTTTAATTTAATTCTAAAAGTTAGTGTACAGGAGGTGTCTTTAATTACAGGTAAGGACATGTATTTTAAAACAATGAAAAGTTGTTTTTAAATTTGGCAATAAATTCCTTTTTCAAATAAAATACAAATTTCTCAAATTTGAAAACTTTGATGTCTCTATTAAATTTTGTTTCTAGGTCTAATTCACTCACTTGGTGCAAAAAGGAATGAGTTCAGGTAAGTTGGGAGCAATTTATAGTTGTTTTGCTTGATATATAGAGTATATGATATTATACATGGCAATGTTGGAGAGTTTAGAGAAGTGTTGAGTTTTTTCTTTAGAGCATACTCATGTTGGCTAGAAACATGCTCGTGTTGAGTTACAAGAAGGCCATATTGATGGTACATGGTCATGTATTAGCTTAGGTAAGCATCACACGTTTATTTGAAGAACACAGACATCAACATAATTCTCCAAAAAGCATTGTGCATCTATTTAAAAAAAAATAGCCATCAACACGCCGATATTAATGATCTGAGTTTTAAATTTTAAAAGTTAAGATTAAGTGACAGAAGGAGGAGGAGGCTCGAAAAACATAAATAAACTCACTAGAATGATAAAAAATAAAAATAAAAACCAAGCAAACCCCTTTGAAACAGATTTTCATCAATTTAAAGTGAAGTTTTTGGATATTTTAAGGGATTCAATCATGTCATCCTTGATTTTAAAATTTTTTTAGTTTTGATTTTTTATGTGAGTATAAGCTACATTCTCTTTGGTATCTAGATTAGATGAACCTTAGGATGGACCTTGTAGTGTTTAATTTAATTTAAATTAATTTTTTAGTTTCATAGAGATTCAATTATATGCTCTTATTTATTTTTGAATTAATATTATTAGCATGTCAATTCATGTATGATTTCAAGCAATTGAGATTGAGAAATCCAACATATAAATAATTATCACATAATTGAAAAGAGTTGCATACAAACATAGAAATACGTCAACGTAAATCTTTTGCATTAGGGTTAAAGCTAACTGTAAAATTTGTAATCAATATAATAATAATAGTTTAATTAGAAAGATATTTTAATTAATCAACCTAGAATTAGGTATAAATAGTCATTAAAATGACAATAACATAACTAAGGAATTTTCACGATCCAAGAAACTTTAGATTAAATTCATTAGTGAAATTATGATTGCATGAAAAGTCCTAAAGGGGATTCAAATTCCAGGTATTGTTGCTTTATTGTTTGACTTTTCATCTTTTGTCATTCTAGTTTATTTAATTGTGCCGAATTGCCCTTAGTTTATATTCTTCTATTTTAAATATGATTCATCAATATCACCTTGGTTGTCGATTTGATAATAAGAAAAGAGTTATTACTAGTACTTATACTTTTTGTGGGATTAACTATACTCGCTAATACTAGCTATAACTAAACCGTGCACTTATAATTGAAACATAAATTCATCATCATCACCTATGTTGTTAGGTGCTTAACATTCGTGATTACATTATTCACCAACACAAATGTCACATCTCATCACTTGAGTCGATTGAGATGCCAAAATCATACTATTGATCTTCTTGATTAAAGCATCCAATTTTTCCTATAATGTTGTCACCACATTGACATTATGAATGCTACCTAATTTTTAATTTAACCTCGAATTCTCCCTTTGGTAATTATTTATAATAAGATCTTGTAATTCCTCATAAGTTTTAAAGTTAGCAGTTCCAGTCAAAGATCATTGATCAACTACTTAGATGAAAAACTCATCCTACTATAAACTATCTGTCCTAAATCAATTCTATAATATAGGCACTTTCTCAATAGCTCCACCCATCTATCTCTCATCTCATACAATGTCTCACCTTCTAATTGTTAAAAAGAGAAGATGTTGTTCTTAAGTATTGTTGTTTGAGCTAGAGGAAAATACCTAACTAATAATGGATATAAGAGATAAACATTTGAACCATGACTTAACTATGTCCCTCAGTGTGAAAGGGAATAACATCAACTGAATTGCCTCCTTAGAAACTCCATTAATGTATCAAAAATCTCCAAAAAGTTAGCAATGTGTTTAAATGGATCCTCATTAGGCATGCCACCAAATTGTAGAAGCTGCCAAATTATTTAAATCATATTATGCTTAATCTCAAATTATTAGCCTCCACTCTTAGCCTAATAATGTTAAATTCAGTCTCCATAAAGAGCAGTCCTTCATAATCCCCTATCGTACGATGTTCTCCACGTCCTACCATTATGTCTAGTAGTTGGAACTTCAAAACTTTTAGATTTTTCTCCCTTAAACTCTAAAGTAACATCCCTTTAATTTTTAGATTTGGTTCAAATAGTACTATAAAACTACTCTTTGTTATAAATCAAAGTACCTAAATCCTAAAATTCATAAGATCAAGAAAGAAAGTTCTAAAATAAATAAATATAAAAAGAAAGAAAATGACTAGGTTAATAAAAATAAAGCATTCATAATATTCTAGTCTTTAAAAGTGGCATCAAAAACTTGATTGTGTATTTTTTTTAAGTAATAATAAAGATGATTATGCAAGTACACTACCATTTTTATATTATAATCTATGTGAATACAAGTATAAATCCTATAGGAATACAATTGCCAATACAAACTAACTTTCTATTATCTAATCTAATAATGCAAATGATTGATTTTAAGATATTATTAACAAAACTAACCTAAAGTACTAAACTGTAAGTAATAATAAAGATGATTATGCAAGTACACTACCATTTTTATAATATAATCTATGTGAATACGAGTATAAATCCTATAGGAATACAATTGCTAATACAAACCAACTTTCTATTATCTAATCTAATAATAAAAATGATTGATTTTAAGATATTATTAACAAAACTAACCTAAAGTACTAAACTGAAGCAATGAAACAAGATTGAAGTAACCAATAGATAAACAAGATCCATACGTGAATTCCCCTAGAACCTTTCTAAGCCTAGGTTCATCTGATTCAACGATTAGTCCTAGTTTCTTGGACTGATACAAATTCTAAAATCATAATAATGTTCTTTCTCAAGATATATAGCATATGTCCTTAAGTTGATTGAATGAAATCTCTTTCTAATATAAACCTCTAAGAAAGCATTAACTCATTTTATGGATTCTTATGATAAATTAGCTCTAAACTAAAAGATTTATGTAGTTCTATCTTTATGATTCCATTTAGCTCTTATTTTTCATGTCACAATATATTAATACATACAGTTTCTCACTCCTTATGTATGAAATCTAAATTTGAATTAAAACACTATCATATTTCAATTCAACATAATATGTAATCATGAATAATTTGCAATAACACCTAGGTCTTTCATTAAATTAAATAATTAATCCAAATAATAAGTTTTAGTGTTCATCTTATCTAAATTTGTCCCAATTTAATTCATAATAAAACAAAGAAAACCAACAATGCTCAAGAAAGAAAACAAGATAAAAGAAATCATTATCCTGGATTCTTGAAATGTTAAAGTTCTTAGTTGAATCTTAATGGAATCCCCTCTTTGCCTCTAAAGTTTTTTTTGTTCTTATGTCAAAATGTTTTAGTTCAGGCCCTAATGATTTATCTCTTCTTTTCCTCCCACTTAATTCCCTAAAAGCTTCCTTTTATTATCATAAAATCCTAAAAATTTTCAAGTGTCTTACCTAGCGTGGGTCTAATATAGAACCGTATTGGTTTTGTTTTACTCAGCTACCCCATAAACACATCTTCCTTTTATAAGCAAACATAAACAACACAAGTGCAACATGTGTTTGTGTTTGGTTCATATGGCTTTCCACCTTTTTTGTATAAAAATTACTATCAGCACGAGTTCCCAACACGAATCTATATAGGTCCTATATTGCTTGACATCATACATAGGTTGGACAAGTTGTTATGTTGAGCCATGTTTCAACTCTTTCCTCTAGAATCATGCTAAAACTTGCTCCAACTTGACTTTATTTTGCTCGAACTCATTCCTTCATCATTGGAGAGCTAAAATAAAGTTTGAAAACAAAATATAAGCCATTTTGAGTAGCTAATTGTATAAACATAATCCAAAAACTAACCCAATTAGCATTTATCACAGGTTCATTATTATTATAAGTCTGCATAGTAAAGTCTAATAGAGAGAAGTTAATAATAAAACAAATGAATTCCATAATCTAGAAGAAGGTTAAAATGAAATTGTACATAATTAAGCTTGTTAAAAGCAAGCTCCTAAGTTCAAACAATCTAAATGTTTATTATATTTTCGATCCCAATTTTAGAAAAAAAAAGGCCAATCTAGAAAGGTTTAAACAAACTTAAAAAGCTTAATTCATTTTTAATGTAGAGCTTGTCTTTTTCTTTCATTTCAGTTACATTTCTAAAGCCCAAAATCCATGTTAAATCTAAATTCAAAATTCGATGTGAAAAAAGACTTAGATAATTGAAGATTAAAGGTAGAAATAATGTGCTTATAGATAAAGGATGATGAATGTCCTAATCTATGATGCCACAGGTAGGGCATGGATTTGACACAAGAGAAGGTGATTATATAGGAAAGTTTATTGGAGGGAATCCTTCATCCATGCACAATGTCCTTAGTTTGACCTTGGAAAAATGTTGACCTTGTGGTAAGATCATTCACATAAAAAGCAGAATGTAATAATTCAAAGGGTGTGCTATTAAATTGATAGAATTGAGAAGTACAAATAAGATTCCTTCTTATATTGGAACATAAAAAACATTGTCTAATTTAAACACGTGAGAGGGGGTAGAGAAAGATTTGGAGCCAGTGTGGGTAATGGAAAGACCGATGTTATTGCCAATCATAATGTCATTAGGCCTTTTATAAAGGGTTACTCAGGTTAATAGTGATATAGTATAAGACGCCACTATCGAGAAGCCATCAAGGGTTGCAACATGAGGTCATGATTGCCATGGTCTAGGGAAGCATGGTCGCCAATGTGGAAAGGGACAAGAAGAAGATGGTTTAATATGCATATCTCTAACAATAGAGATATGCATATTAAACCTAACTCTATCACACATCACCACTACATGCACACTCCCATTTTAGCATCAGTAACAGTAGAGATATGCATATTAAACCTAACTCTATCACACATCACCACTACATGCACACTCCCATTTTAGCATCAAACATTTGAACAATCTCAAAATCAAATAAAATCCCAAAAACTCATCTTAATCAATACAATTTGTAGAAGGATGCATACAAACTCCCCAATCACATTGCTTAATATGCAATGAGTAGGCAATTACGTGAACTCTCTATCTGTTAACACGCTCACCTCACAATAACCACTTAATAACACTAGATGATAGTTGATGGTGAAAAGGACATGGAAAAAGAAAATTTGGATCTACGGTTTTTTTTTTTAATTTTTATGTGACTTGTTTTCTAATACTAGATGGTATAAGGTTAGAGTGTCAAATGGGGGCGATTGAAACATTTTAAGAAAATAAATTTTTATAAACTAAAATATACAGTTCTCAATTGTTTTACGTGTAAGGACTAAGGAGCAAATTTCTTTTACTTGTAAAGAGCGTGAACATTTTAAGCCGAACGAGACGGAGTTGGGGAATTAACGATGGAACATGTTAACTTAATTGTCAATGGGTGGGAACTGGGAAGGCTTGTAGCGATCATCCTTCACAGCTGAGCTGACAAAGTTTTCTGCTTGCGATGTACATGGATACTGCGCTACTTTGAAGTTAATAGCAGCATTAGCAAGGGCAGTTTTATCTAAATCTAAGCTACCAACGGAACACATTGAGGTCATGCAGGAGGCGATGCCGTCTCTACAAAATTACACCACAGGAACTCTTCCTTTTGACGGCATAGCAATGACATAATGGAAATGTCTAACTTGGCGTAGTCAATGTTATTCTCAACCGGAATTTAGACGAGAGAATAACGAGGAACACAAACAAAGTCCAGAACAGTCAAAATCTTTGATAACGAGATACAAATCCAATCAGCAAACAGCTTATACCATTCAAATGAGGAAAGGCTCAAATATCAACTCTCAACTGTTTCATCTTTTAATACACAAGCAGTTGTTTCAAATGGATCAGGTTATGACCTCATAATGAAGGATCCACCAGCCTCACTACTTTCACTCTGCATGTGACATTATCAAACGGATGTATTGCACGTTTAATATGAATCACAAACAAAATTTCCCATTTTCATGCTTGATCGGCTATTTTCACTCTATGAAACTGACAAAACTAAGGTTATAAAAAAGATACAAACTACAATATTAAAGGCCTGATATCTTCTTATTAATCGTACAGCAACTTTGCAGATAGAATCCTTGATGCTTTATCTTCACTCTTCATAACTTTCTCAACGGACTTCTCATTGGTAGCTATTGCTTTGACCATGGCTTTCATTTTTCGAACATTTTTTGATCTTTTCATTGGTCTTCCCTTCACCTTTCTGTTCAAAAAAAGAAAACACCATACTCAGTTCATCCAATTTATGAAAAATTTTCAAAAAAACAGTAAAAGCTATAAATCAGAATTTTAACTGATATCTAGAAGTAAAGTTTAGCAACACAATCGAGCTAAAGCAGACAAAATTAAGAATCTGATTTAATCCCAGCAGTTCCTGACGATTGATGTGGATAACAGAGAAATCTTTTCATACAAACAAAGATAACTTGTAAAAGTAAACAAAATGTCTTATGCTATTAAAAGGCCATAACACCATTAGGTCATTACAGTATATCATATGCCCGTTCACAATGAAGGAAAACTGGTAGAACTCAACCTCCATTGTCAAGTTCAGATTGAGCACAGCTTCAAATTCCTAGCATGATGAATGGCAATACAAATAAGAGAGAGCTAAAGGTATGTTCCTTATCTAATGATACCAGTATAACACCAATAATGTTTCTCCCAGGGACAGTCATCATTGATCTAGACCACCAGAAAACTCAGAATCACCCTTTCCTATACGATTTTTTAAACCGTGCTTTCTAATGTCCTTATCTTTCACAAAGCTTCAACCAGTGAACGCGTTGCAGTAACCTAGTAAATCCATTTAAATCCTAAAACGAGCCACGTAAAAATGCAAATTACCTGCACGCCACTTAAGATACTTTTATGAATTAAAATTCATAGCGTACCCAAGAGAAATCTACATTCAAACTGCTATACAAAATTCAGTATGTAGTTATCTCACTCACCAAGGATAAGTGCAGCCCTGATGTGAACTAAGTATGAAAGTCAATTGAAATATTGGAAATCATCAAATGGTTTATGAGCACCAACCTGCTAGGACCACCAAACCCTAGCTTCTGAGCTCCAGATTCTGAAACATCCATTGCTGTAGATACAAGTTTTCACACATTAGATTAAGTCGAAAAACCAAAAAAGAAGGGGGAAATCATAAACAGAAAGACATTAAAAAAAAAACAGAAATCAAAAGTTTCAGGCGATTGAACTATAAAGTTGGAAACTTTGCCACCAATTCCAAAAGCAAAAAGTCATACGTTAAAGGAAAAGTAAGAGAGAGAAATAGCAGATACTCTGAGGGAGGTCTGAGACGGTGGGTTCAGAGATGTCCATGGACGCTGCGCCTTGTTTCTGCTTCTTCTTGTTTCTGTTCTTCGCCATGGTTGCGCAGGTGCGAGAGACAGCAAAAAAGTTGCCGTTATGAAGTCGTAGGTTTGAGAACCCATAAGATGAAGATGGTCTCTAGTTGTCGTGGGCAGAAGCCTACACAACTTGTCCATGGGGCTTTTGGGTCCATATCCTTTTAGTATCTACTGTTATTCATAGTAACACGATATACAACAAATTCAAATAAGTATTGATAATAACCTACATACAAATTGAATTAAGTTTTTAACAATTTCAATTAAGTAATTTAGACTTATTAAATATTGATGTGGTCTTAAAAACAATTTTTGAACATTTGTTAAGAGTGTAATTTTCACATTTTTGTTTCACTAATTAAGTCTCTATTTTAATATTTGTTATTGTAATAAATAATATTTTAGTAACATTACGGTGAAATTAGTATTATTTTAGTAATGCTATGGTGTAAAGTAGCACCAAAAATAATAACAGAAATTTAAGAATTTTTGTAAAACGTTAAATTGCAAATGAATTCTTTAGCCAAAATTTTCTTGTCTTCAGTGTTTCTTTTCTTTGTTCTTTGCAAGGTTAGCCCGAACCTAATCAATATGGGCCACTTTGAAGTCAACAAGTCCAGTCTGACTCCACAACTTTTCAAAAAATAATGTCAATTTTTATTTTCAAATTAAAAATATATATCTAATCAAACTTAATTAAAGCCTAATTAGGCTTCGAACTGCCCAAGCTCGCCAAGCTCAAGCCTAACCATAAAAGTTTTGGCCTCAAACTGAGTTCGACCTAACCTATTGCCACCTCTAAGTGGAGGTGTATGAAAAAGCTATAGTCTAAGGTTATGAGATGTCTAGTTAAGGGGTATGAGGCTTACAAATATGTGAAGAAGTTGGATGCAGTCAAGAATGAACTCGAAACACTAAACAAGAAAAGGTTTACAATACTAAGGTATACCTAGAAAGCAGGAGATTGCAATTGGAGTAGATCCAAAAGGAAATATACTCAAAGCCTAAAAGCCTTAAAGATAACAAATTAATTTAGAGAGAGAAATCAATATTTTTATAACACAATCAAGCCCTCAATTATCACTCCTCTTTCCTTAAACAAAGGGCTAAAGAATAGAAACAGTATAGTCTCAATTCATTATAAAAAAGGCAACATCTTCAAATCCCAGAAAAAGGTCAAGGAGGTAATCTTCAAGCTTTTCAAGGAATTCATAGCCACAAGCCAGAGACTACTTCTAATATACAAGAGATTAAGGAATACTACTCTTATTGAGTCAATGAGGCATAAGGGTCCTTCCTAAAAAGTTGAGTTTAATATAGAAGTTGTAGAAGCAGTCGTGTGGATTCTTAATATAGATAAATCCGTTAGACTTGATGGATGGAATACAAAATTCTTCTAGAAATCATGGTATATAGTGAGGAAGTAAGTCATTAAGGCAGTGCAAGAGCTACTGCCCAAAGGATGTATGCTGAAGGAAATAAATAAAACCAATAAGGAATTTATTCTATATCATAGAGCTTTATTATGGATACATTTTCTGCCTTGTCATTTCATGTTTAGTTTATAAACTAGGTTAAAATGTGCCTTATCACTACTTCCTTTAGATTATTGGTCAATGGGGAAACTACCAACAACTTTTAAAGGGGTAGAGTTTTAGATAAGGGGAGCCTCTATCCCTTTACCTTTTCACTTTGTATATAAAGGTTTTGTCTAGGATTCTCACTAAGAAAATCAAGAAGGATAACCTCTTTTAATACCACCGTACATGCAAAAAAGATGCCCATCAACCTTTGCAGATGACATGTTGCTTCTATGTTAAGCTAAAAAAGACTCAATTTAGGTGTTAATAGATGCCATGAACAATTTTAGCATAATCTTAGGCCTTGAAATCACTAGGAATAAGAGCCTTATATACATCTCAGGGCCTAAAACTAGGAGCAACTAGCTAGTCTCACTAATTTAAAACTACAAAAAACTTCTTCCTAATTATATTGGGTTTCCAATTACTTTTACCATACTTATCATGAGAGATTGCTTGCCTCTATTAGATGTCTTACAAAGAAGACTGTGGTGTTGGAAAAATATACATTTTTTCCTTGTATCTAGGCTCTAGTTTATAATATCTACCCTGCATAATATACATTTACACTATTCAGCTCACCTGGCTTTACCCTAATGATTAATCAAGGCTCTGGAAAAACCAATGAAGAATTTCCTATAGACTAAAGAATAAAGACCTTAACAATTATCTATATTCCAAGGTATCTTATTAAGATGTGTGCAAACCTAAAGATAAGGGGGTTTAAGATGCAATTCTATAAGGGTAGTCAATAACATGATGCTTGCTAAACGATTATGTTGGATTCATAGCCACTACTTATAGGGAAAGACTCTATGGAACTTAATGTTAGCTTCCATTTCTTCCTAGACTCTCCAATATATAATGAAACTGAGGTACCAAATACAA
Organism: Erythroxylum rufum; assembly: GCA_027478365.1. Lineage (NCBI taxonomy): Eukaryota > Viridiplantae > Streptophyta > Magnoliopsida > Malpighiales > Erythroxylaceae > Erythroxylum > Erythroxylum rufum. Next base: position 40,465,766 of record JANIHZ010000005.1, read on the forward strand.
CAAAATATTGTGAAACACATTCAAAATGGAGTAGAACTTTTTTTTTGGTTTAATAATTAGCATATGCTTCCATCTTAAGCAATGGTAAAGGAAATCAACAAAGGAAATAATTGGTTCAACAACATTAGAGGATTTAGCAGTATTATGGAGAATGTCTCTAACTAGCTACCCAATCCTAACAAGTAGGATATCACAATATGGAAAAGTGTGGAAATTGGATAATTTGAAAATAAATCGTGCATAGATCTATTCAAAACAAAAAAAAAACAAAGTGAATTGGCATATAATTGTTTGGAACCAATGCAATAGTCGTAAAGCCAGTTTCATTTTATAAATGGCAATTATTAATAAGCTTCTCGCCAAAGTAAGAATTAGAGGCATAGAAACATATATATCGGGCAACTTTTATAGATTGGAGCAATTATCAAATTACCACTTTTTCTTCTCTTGCAACATCATTAAATACATCTAGGAACAATCTCTAGACTAGAGTGTTATGTCATGCCCTGTGTACAACCTAGAAGATATTATTGCATAGCTTAGCTTTTATAAGTTTCCCACTAACTCCAAGAAAAGCCTCTTCAACATAACACTAAGCAACTACATCTATGCAATTTATAAGGAAAGGAATTTAAGGATATTCTAATAGAGAGCATTAAGCATATATAGCATTGTAGGAGATTTGTACGAAAGGATGAGATAATGGGTCTAGATAAACACCAACTCTCAAATAATTAAAATCAATAATGTTTAAACTTTGGCTTGGAATGTTTAAAAAGGATAAAAAGAAGAGGTAAAGTTCTACTAGACTATTAGTTACTAAATGATCTCTTTCATTTAATCATTTTACACACCAAAAGTTTGTATTAAGGTTGGCAGTGAGATGTCTAAGATGGGTGGCTTTAAAAAGCTTTATTGGTCTCTTTTACTGAACTAATGTACATATCCCTTTTTATGGGATTTGTTAATATGCTTTTCTTATATTTCAAAAATAAAGGACAATATAAGGGCAACTCATCTTTAACTTTGTTAGAAGAGTGGTCAAGTCACCTTATCATAGAAGACAATACTCCATTCTATGTATAGAAAGAATTTAAGAGCCTAAACCATTCTCTATATAAAAGAGCTTCTATTTTTAATAGTTATTATTTTGTGGTTAAGATGTAGGAAAGTAAAATGTATATAAAGCATAAAAAATTTTATGCTTTTATTAATAGTGATTTCTTATAAAATTTATAAATAAGAAATTGGGATTTTTCTATTCATTTTACAATGTTACAAGTCATTACATGACTATGTTAGTTATATCTACAAGTA
>JANIHZ010000005.1:40486355-40500033 GCA_027478365.1 Erythroxylum rufum
CCCAAATCGGAGGTTTCTTATTTTCACTGTTTAGGATGAAATGGAACGTAACATGAAACCCTCCGCTTCCATCCCATTCCATCCTATTCCATTATAAAACCCTCAACCAAACGATGGAACTATGTTACGTTCCATCACTTTCCATCCCAAACCCCCAAACCAAACAGGGCCTAAAGGATAATAACTGCCCTCAAATCACCCTGACCATCTTTGAGGATATAGTTGTAATAAAAGCATGTGCAAATTGCGATGAAGACAAGGGAAGGGCATATTAGGAAATTGGCTTGGAATTTAAATGATGAGGAGCCTCTCAAGTTGTAAATTGAAATTCAAACACCAAGGCTAATCCAAACTTCCTCGCTCGGGTCATTCACACACCCTTGTCCAATTGTCATCTCTCTCTCTCTAACGCCAGCTTTTTCAGGTCCCTTGTGCTTGAGCTTACTGTCATTACAAGCTATGGCGTAACAACTGCCAACTCTCACCCATTTCCTGAAAAATACCTCTCTCTTTCTTTTGAAAATTCTTCCTCTTTATATAAGTATTACAAAACAAACAAACAAAACCCTTCTTGTTTATTTATACATCCATACATAGATATGCTATATATGTTCTTTTATATTATACTCATCAGATCTGGACCATTTTGAACAACAAAATGTCTAATACAACACCACCACCACCTAACTTCAAATTTTGAACTAGAAGAACAACCAAGCAAGCAATCCCATCCCAATATGGGAAGCAAAGTTCTACACTTTGTTATTAGTCAATTTCCTGAGAGTGAGAATAGAAACAAAACACTCCCAAAGCACATGAATGTTTTGTAGTGTTTTGTTTCTTCCACAACAGCTGCAACAACAAGAACAATACCAACAACAAACCTTTTAATATTAGCCATATTGTTTCATACACTCTAACTCCTTCTCTTTCTAATCTCATAGCTTCGTGGCTTTCGGTGTTATGGTTTTAAATTGCCCTTTCAACTTACGCGAGTTCGTTTCTTGGGGGGTTTAGTTTTGAAGCAGCGTTTATACTTTTCTTTTCGCTTGCAATCCAAATTCGGACAATTCTGTGGGGGGTTTTCTTGGAAAAACTGGATTGCCTTCGGACTTGGGGTTTTGAGATTCTCGTCACCAATTGTAAGTGGGCACTTTTTTTATTTGGCCTTGCGTTTCATTTCTTGGAAATTTGTTTTGAAGTTATTTGTGATAAAAGGTGGCGACTTTCCTACTTTTTGATCTCAATTAGGGTTTCTTTGGTTTGTTCGATTCCAGAGTTTGAAAATTTTGAAGTTCCTTTTGCTACCTGTTGATTGAGATGATTTTGCCACCTTAGGTGTTTCAATGTTGTTCTTCTGTTTCTGAGATTTGGAAAGTTGTTTTCTTTTTTACAGTGGTTTGATAAAACCATACTATGGTTTGCGGGATTTTTAATGCCATTTAAGCTTGTGGTCCTCGTCGGATCAGAGTTTTCAGTTTCGAGACCAATATTAGGCTTTAAGCTTCATCTTATCTCCCTCACATTGCCTTGTTTACTAAGTGAGCAAGGTTTATACGTGTAAGGTGCTACTTTTTCCTGAGTTGAATGATTGTTTCAGTTTCAGGGATTGGATATTGGAAGAATAGAGTTTGCCAAAAATGATGTTGTCAGCGTCACCCACAGGGGTAACAAGGAGTTCACTGGAAGAGATGCTGGACTCACTGAGGCAAAGAGATGAAGCCTTAGAGAAATCCAAGGACTTGCCGCCAGCATTGCCAGCTCGGCCTCCATCAAGGGCCCGGCTCCCCTCGGTTCGACACTCATTACCCACAGACTTCAAGATTGATAATAATGGTCAGGTGGAAAGTAATGTGGAGAGTGTAGCTAATGGAAAGGAGGACTCAAAGAGGAAGGAAAGAGAGTTGGGCTGCAGGGCAGGTAGTTTTGGGAGCAAGAAGATGAAGAAAGATCAGAATTCTGCAGATTCAAATCCATATGCAGAGGAGGAGAAGAATAAGCAGGTTAACATGCATGCTGTGAATTCACTGCAAAAGGTTAAAGAGCCTGACTGGGATGATAACGTTAGCTATTTTTTCAAGAAGGTAATCAGAGGCATCGAAGCTTGTACTCTTGCAATATTGTTTACTTTAGTTGTTACAATCACCAGTTAAAATCAAATCAACTCTTCCAACTGCATTTTGAATCTTTCTGATCAGAGATAATGATATCATGGATCTATTAATTTGGATTGAATGAAGATGATTAGGCGGAATGCCGTCATTATTGAATGGTGACTAGGTGCAGGATACTTTTCCAGAAGACGAATTAGAAATGTAGTGCTCTTCAGATGGGATGGATACACATCACAGATTTCTGCAGGAGTTTATATATGTTTGAGTTGCAACAATAAATTGCATAATATCAAGTTACATGTAAATGAAAGGTCAAAGTAGCTGGAATTATGTATGGAGACAGTAATGACTGATATAGGTTTCTACGTTGGATAAATGGATGACAGACATTTCCTCTGGCACATTTTAATAATTCTGAATATTAGCACAAAATTGGTATATGATGTTGACTCTCAAACGATGGGTTTATTTATTCCAGAAACTCCGTGTCTGGTGTCATCTATCTAATGGGCGATGGGGATCTGGAAAGATACAATCAACTTCTGGGGATGAAGCAGTTGTCTTGCTCTCAAGTGGAAAAGTAAGTTAATAACTGTTTCTTTTGGTCTTTGGATTGTTTAATATACATCTATCATTAGTAGTTCTTTGTGTGACCATCTGTTGATGCTATAGGTTGTTGAAGTGCCCACGGTAGATCTCTTACCTGCAAACCCTGATATTCTTGAGGGCGTGGAGGATCTTATACAGCTTAGTTATCTAAATGAGCCCTCAGTGCTTCACAATCTTAGTTGCAGATATTCCCAGGATAAGATTTATGTGAGTGTGAACATTCTTTTATTGTTCATTTTGGTGAATTTACAGCGAATATTCTTTTATTGCTCATTTTAGTGAATTTCACATCCCTTGACCTTCCTGGTTTTCTGTATAGAGTAAAGCAGGTTCCATACTGATTGCCATCAATCCTTTTAAAAATATTCAAATTTACGGGAACGAATATATTGCTTCTTACAAAACGAAGGCTATGGATGGTCCCCATGTTTATGGTGTAGCTGACTTAGCTTATAATGAGATGATGAGAGGTAAAACTTCCTCCCATTCTTTTATTTTTTCAATTTGAAGTTAGTTCTATAACTTTAGGATTTTTATTTTGTTAATTTTTGTAATGTGATGTGCTGGGTTGCAGTTGGGAAGGACCAATCTATAATTATAAGGTCAGTATCTACTCTCTCGTGGTTGATATTCTTTGATTTGACTACAGCGAGTTATCTTCCCTGGTGTTGTTTCTGCAAGTTGTGTACTGGGGTGTTGCAAATCACGCCCAGTTAAAATAAGGATTGTAGTAATCACTTAACAATATGTTACAGTGGTGAAAGTGGTGCTGGCAAAACCGAGACAGGAAAACATGCTATACAATACTTGGCTCTCCTGGGAGATGGCATTGGTCGAGTGGAGTACCAGATTCTTCAAACTAGTTGTATACTTGAAGCATTTGGGAATGCCAAAACAGCTAGGAATGACAACTCTAGTAGATTTGTGAGTTAGTTGTGTCCTATGTCTCATTTCATTGATTTGTCATGTTTGCTGTGGTTGACATGCTTCACAATGAATGCAGGGAAAGTTGATTGAAATCCAGTTTACCACATTAGGAAAGATATGTGGTGCCAAAATTGAAACTTGTAAGTGCTATTGACTACTCTGTCATTGGTGCACCATTTGACAATGTACATATGGTACCTAATACATCTTGTTTCGTTCTCATGTGCATAACAATTGCCAATTTCACTATCAAATGTGGGATAGTTCTTCTAGAAAAGGTAAGTTATAGCCCCCGTGGACTTCTGCATGGAAATTTAATTGCCAGCTTACATGACTTTGGAATAATTATTTCTCCTTTCGGCAGTCAAGAGTCGTTCAGCTGGCCAGTGGTGAAAGATCATACCACATCTTTTATCAGCTTTGTGCCGGTGCTCCATCAACTCTTAGAGGTGCCTTTTTCACCATCCATTTAGTTTCTGTCAATTCTGGATTCATAATGTCCTAATGTTTAGCTGAATATGTACATCTCCAATGCACTTGTTTTGACTCTTTATTGGTTTCTTTGCAGATAGACTGCATCTTAAACGGGCTAGTGAGTACAACTATCTTAACCAAAGTGAATGCTTGTCCATTAATGGAGTTGATGATTCCGAAAAATTTCTTAAGCTCATGGTAATTGAAAGAATGGATGCTAGCGTGACCTTTTGAAGTGGTGAAAGCCCAATTTAACTAATCATATGGGCTATAATTGATCATTTCCTCCTTCCTGTTGTGGTTGTTGTACCTCTATTTTTCTTCAGGAAGCCTTGGACAATGTAAACATTTGCAAAGAAGATCAAGAACAGCTATTTGCAATGCTTGCTGCAGTGCTGTGGCTTGGAAACATATCATTTCAAGTAATTGACAATGAAAAGCATGTGCAGGTGTTGGCTAATGAAGGTATTTTTCATATTATAGGTCATGGTTTTGTTCTCTAATTGATGTCTTTGAATGCGACTATTTAAGTACTCAATTATATTTGATGCAATCCTATTTCTTGTCTGGCCATAAATGTGGGTTGTATATTTTTTCTTCTTCATTGGAAGTCCTAGGAAAAAAAGCTAAAAAATATTTGTCACTTAGCCATGACTCTGGAATAAGAAAAACTGGAAAGATAGCCTCTCCTTCACTTCTTATCTGTTCAATAGAGTTCCTTTTCCTGGATTATTTACTTGGCCCATGGATGAGTATATGTAATTTCTTATCCCCATCATTGCTTGTAAATGAGAAGATACTCTTACCTCCTTAGTACCATATGAAATCCTGGCATAAACTCTTCATTTTGGTCTGCAAACTCTTGTTGGAAAAAGTGGCAGCTTCTCTCTCTCTCCTTGGAAGATGAAAATCCTGTTTATTCCCGTACCTTATGTTAATAGGATACTGCATGAGGGAATTTATCACATTCAGATTTGTTTATGACATTGATAGGAGTGCTTGGTGGCAAAGTTATGGGACTAAGTATGATCATGAAAGTCTGTTGGAATTCAGTTGAGCTTTAATCGTTAAAAGATTGTACCTTCAGATAGCATAAACAATCATGAGCATGCTGTAGACAAGTGGACCTATAATGAATAGTAGGGTAATTGGAATTTGTATTTCCTCTAGGCTTTAGTGTCCTTGAATTCTTTCTTGTTTAGATTCGATTTCACATTTAAATTTTTTGGCAGCTGTGTCCTATGCTGCAAGTTCAATGGGTTGCAGTATCCAGGACCTTGTGTTAGCATTGTCAACCCACAACATCCAAGCTGGAAAGGATACTATTGCCAAGAAACTGACACTGCAGCAGGTATACTTAAACTTGCTATTGTGGACCCTTCTATTATTGAGTGTCCCTACGTTTTTCTGGCCTTTAAGGTTCTTCATTATCTTGTTTCAGGCAATTGACAGAAGAGATGCATTAGCAAAGTTTATTTATGCAAGCTTGTTTGAGTGGCTTATAGAACAAATTAATAAGTCTCTTGAAGTGGGCAAGATGCGCATGTGGAAATCCATTGGTATCGTTGATATCTACGGGTTTGAGTCAATTAAGGTAACCATAAGTGATTTTTAAACCTCTGATGGTTGGATTTTAATGGTGCACGCTTCTACCCCTGCCATCTTGCTGATGATGACTTCGTACAATTTCAGAACAATAGTTTTGAGCAATTCTGCATTAATTATGCAAACGAGAGGCTGCAGCAGCACTTCAATCGGCATCTATTCAAACTTGAACAGCAGGTAATCACCTTAGGAGTTTAGCAGCTTATTTTACTGGATACCATTGTTGACAAGGCACTTTTTTGGAGAAGCATTAATGCAGAAGAATTACTAGAAGCATCTTTTTTTTTATGGAAGTTTTACTAGAAGCATCTTGTTATACTCCACACAAGCCTTTTATTTTTTCTTATACTATTTTGCATTTTTTTTTTCAATGAATGAGACAATCATTATGTGATTTTGTACCAGTTCCAAATTAAATTAAGAAATTATGAATTTATGTTAAGAAGTAATGAAACTAATTACTTGATTTGTCATTGCACTTGGTTTTGTTGCATGAACAATAATATGAAACAATCTGCTGTCTATGCTAGTGCACATATATAGGGAAATGAACTTGTTATGAGGTGAGGTGACAGAGTTCAAGTTTTGGTATTTGCTAACAATTTGACGTGCATTGTTTACTTTCTCTAGGATAAAGCTCTCCTTTATTACTTGAACACATTTTATGCCATTTCTTGTAATTATCATTTGCCTTTTCTTTTCTTATTACCTTAAATAGCTTGTGTCATTTTCTGATTTGGCTTTGCAAAAATTGTTTAGCTTCATGGTCCATTCTTGCTTTTCTTGTAAGCTCTTATGTTGACTATTTGTTCTATTGATTTCAGGTGTATGAAGTGGATGGGATTGACTGGACCAAAGTTGATTTTGTAGACAACCAAGAATGCCTGAATCTGTTTGAGAAGGTATTTATTCGCTTCACTTTTTAATAATACCCATATTTTACTCTGTTCATCAATGTTTTTAGTGAAAATGAGCCTCTGCTGCATACTTTTGTACAAGCAGAGCATTAGATGCATTGGACTTCTACTTTATCTTCAAATTATGTGAGGATTAATGGACTATATATCAGACTTGGATACTGTTTCAAAATGTGATCTTGTGTCCTATTGATAGACATATGTCATCTCTTTGGAATTGACATTTTAAAAACTGGAATGGCTGTTTCTCTGCTTCAAGTGATGACTTCTCTACTACCTTGGTTTGTGCAGAAACCCTTTGGGTTGCTGTCATTATTGGATGAGGAGTCAAATTTCCCAGGCGCTACTGATTTGACCTTTGCGAATAAACTTAAGCAACACTTGAAGAATCATCCTTGCTTTAAAGGTGAAAGAGGAAGAGCTTTTGGTGTACAACATTGTGCTGGCGAGGTAAATAAAAAAGGCCCCTTTAATATTTATTTAATTGTTCTCCCTCTCATTCTGTTCCCTATTTGACTGTGATTTGAACTATCAAAACCTTATGATGGATAGCCTTTCTCCTGCTGCTTTTGTTCCTTCTTGAAACTAGTTATCAGATTTCATACGATAATGAAGCAAATATTTCTGAATGGTAGATGTGTACAACTAGGCATTCTGTTGAACCTTTTCTTATTTAAATATCTGCTCTTGTTTGGATTTTAATCAGGTTATATATGACACAAATGGCTTTCTGGAAAAGAACCGAGACCCAATGCACTCGGAGTTCACCCAACTACTAGCATCTTGCAGCTGTGTATTACCAAAAATGTTTGCCTTCAAAATGCCTAACCAATCCCCCAAATTAACATGCTCATCAAATAAATCTGGTGGAATTGAATCCTCAAGCCAAAGTGTTGGCACCAAGTTCAAGGTATCTCGTGTTTGCTGCACTGAGGTTGATAAAAACTATGCAATCTTGTAAAGATTATATCTAGAAATGTGATCAGTTGCAAGAGTTAATTTATTTAAAAGGCAGATGATATTTGGAGAGTTTATGGTTAGAAAGCTTCTTAAATTTGTCAATTATTTTTCATCAACTGACCTTCCCTGCCTCTAATTGCCCACTTTCCTGAGCCCTCCTTTTCCCCAATTTAGTTATAAGCTCTTTCACATTGCCTTGTATTTCTTCCCAAAATTTTCTGGAAAATATTGAAATATAACTTTGGCTATAGCATCATTATTTTCTGAGTACAATGATGTTATAGGAAAAGGTTTTGAGCATTGTCTTCTTTACTTGTAGGAACAATTGTTCAAACTAATGCACCAGTTGGAGAATACCACACCTCACTTCATTCTCTGTATAAAGCCAAATGTGAAACAGCTTCCTGGTTTGTTTGAAGAAGATCTTGTCTTGCAACAATTGCGTTGTTGTGGAGTTATGGAGGTTGTGAAGATTTCAAGATCTGGATATCCTACTCGGATGACACATCAAGAGTTTGCAGGAAGGTATATGATGCTAGCTGTCTTTCACTTAACCAGTCATGCAAATAAGTTCTTTGTTGGTTACATCTATATTCTTATCATAAAACTGAACTTAAATTTAGGTATGGGTTTCTACTCTCCGATACAAGTGTACCTCAGGATCCATTAAGCAGATCAGTTGCAGTTCTACAACAATTTAATGCTCTTCCTGAAATGTATCAAGTTGGATACACTAAAGTGTATTTTCGAACTAGCCAGGTTTGTGTTAATACTTCCCTGAAAGTTCATTAAATTTTTTCTGGGCTAATAATTATGATAACAATCATTTTTCAAAAATTATCCTGGGTTAATTTTTTTTTGCTTTTATATTAAAAAGGAAACGTCAACTGCAATATGTAGGATTATGTGACTATATAAGAATCTGTTTTCATCTTGATTATGTATTTCTGTACCTTTAGTTATGTAAACCAGTGTAAATGAATGTTGTGCTTTCATTAGAGTGGTCTCTCATCACTAATCTGCTACTGCTATATTTAATTCAGGAGGTGATTATCAAGTTTTACCTAAAATATATATGCCTAGTGGTTGGTTAGATGAGACAACTAAATTATTATGTTTGAAACAAGAATTGGAAAAGAAATTTTATAGCACAGAAGCCTTTCATGCCTGCCACTAGTTCCATTCTGCTTTTAAATCATAAGCTAAGTTTGAAAATTGGCTTCAGAGAAATTTTATATTTCCTGTCCAACCAAGGTTTCGTCTTGGCTAATTATCTCAGACGGTTTGCTGCCCATCTCTTCCATGTTCTCTCACATTTGTTTCTTATTATTTCTTATTTTCTCCACTTTTCCTTTTTCTTTCTTTCCTTTCCATGTTTCTCATTTTTGTGCTGTTTGTATAAATATTTTACTTATTAAACCAATCAAATAGCTTGATTTCAAAAGACTGCCAATTTGGTGATATTTCTAATTGACCAATGAAAAAAGTACCTTTTGTGAACTACCAACTTATCCATGATGTTTGAAGTGCATTGTATCTACTTCTCCAAATATGAGACCAAGAGGTCTTTGATATGTTGTGGAACCTTGCTTAAATATGGCATTAGAAAAATGATATACGTAAGGTTTCATGAGACCTTATAACTGCTTTCAAATAGTTCTCGCCTAAGATTTCCATGTATGACATTCATTTCTGTATTACTGGGTCACAGATCTGTAAATTGGAGGAGCACAGAAGACAAATTTTAGAAGCCATAATCAGTATCCAAAATTGGTTCCGTTGTTGCAAGGCTCGTTATTACTTCAAGGAAGTTAAAAAAGGAGTGGCAGTACTACAATCATGTAATACTTGAAGATATTTCTAATTAAATTTAACTCTTCTGCAGAAAATTATAGTTTTGCTTTGTATGCTGGAAATACTTATTTTGGTGGTTTTAGTTATAGTTCGTTCTTGACATGATTGATTGGATATTTTCAAACCTGTTAAACTTTTATCCCTACCGGTGTTTCACTTTCAAAATGCAGTCATCCGTGGTGAAAATACCAGAAGGAAATGTCATTCAATTGCACATTGGACTTCTAGTTGCCTCAGAACAGTTGATGAGCATCCGGTTGCAGTTATATATTTACAGTCAGGTAAGTGTTGTGTTACTCATTGGAAACTTTCAGTTCTTTTCTTAAGCAGCATATCTTATTCTTTTACTCTGCAGCTATTCGTGGGTGGCTGACTCGGAAACAACTTTGTGACAACCGCAACCTGAAGCAGTTAGGTTATGAGAATACAATTCATAAAAGAAGACAGGGAAAAAGAATGTCTGAAGTCAAGGTACTTGATATTTAACTAATTATCTGTCCTAGCACCTACATTGCTGTGGAGCGATGTGAAGCATCTAGGAATCACCTTTGTGGCAACATTATCTTTGATCTTGACAAAACAAAATATCAATCTCTTCTTCTTTCCCTCTCTTTATTCCACGGATTTTTCAAACAATTCTTATGGAATGGAAATGATCCATATAGGTTATTCATTTTTTTTCTTGCAGCATATTGAATACATTCATTTATAAATACATTCTGTTGATTGCAAACCTTAACAAATTCCAAACGTATAATTGCTAGCTTATTTTCAGATGCAAGTTGCATAACATGGAGTATGTTGGGTTCTTTTAGACATTTGTTTGTGTCGGATAATGATTGTTCTTTGTTGGCATTATTGTGGGTCTGAGTTGATTTTCTTTTAATGATATGGATTCATATCATCTATTACATGCATAAATCACTGTTGGGACTGATTGGCCCTTAATAATAAAGAAGATAAGACCATAACTTGTGCATGCTGTTTAAACAAATAGGTCCACTATGAGTGCCTTTTACAGTTGGAAATTCATTTCGTTCGCTATTTTTCTGAATTAATCTCATTTCTTTCTGCATTCTCTTGTCCGACTAGATCATGCCACAAGATCAGGTTGAGGCTCAGAGTTCAGTTTTAGTCGAGCTTGAGAAGAGGGTTGTCAAGGCAGAAACTGCTTTGGGACAAAAGGAGGAGGAAAATGCTGCACTTAGGGAGCAAGTACAGCAATTTGAGAGAAGGTGGTCAGAGTATGAGGGGAAGATGAAAACAATGGAAGAGACATGGCAAATGCAGATGGTATCTTTGCAAGTGAGTAATTTTTAGGACATGAAATTCATACAAAGAAACATTGCTTTTAGTGACTGAAGTGGTTGTCTCATAATGTTAGCAAGTTGATGTGCCTTGCTTTTAGTGATTGAAGTGGTTGTCTTATAATGTCAGCAAGTTGATGTGCCTCTTGGTATGCTTGCTTAATAAATGCCTTTGGAGCTTTTTACTAACTTGTTAGCAACTTGGTAAAATGGAGCTCTTGCATAATACCATGTTTCACTATTTTTCTTCTTTAGATGCTTGGCTATCACCAATTCAATAGTTTTAAGAAATTATAAATTAAGATTGTCTCAGCTTGGTATCATTTACCTGTTTGCAAGGTTAGCTTGAACGTAATTTTTTGTTTTACTTCAAAATTTTATACATGTTTGTGATCATAATTGTACAACAAGCATAGTGTTCTAGTTATTCTTGACTACTTATCATGTAGCTTAAGTAGAGACTACGAGGCACTCCAATGGAAGAATGGATATTTCAAGCTATAATAGTAAATTTGTTTTGAAGTAATTAGATGTGCGAGTGGGTTTATTTCTCTTGAAGACTTAATTTGTGGACCCTCACCCTGCACCTGTATGCATCTTGTAATTAGAGACGTTATGAAATAAGTTACAACATTAGGTGGTGTAGTAAATTGATGATTGTCACATTGTCAGTTGAAAGATTTTATCAGGTCTTTGAAAAAAATAGTACGCTCATATGTATTGTACATGAGTTGCAGCATGATGCATCTACTTCTATGCCTGAGAATACTCTTTTGTGATTTCATTGCAGGCGAGTCTTGCTGCTGCCAGAAAGAGTCTTGCTGCTGATAATAATGCTCCTGATAAACCTGGCAAACTTGAGTCTTCTGCATCACCGCGTTGCTATGATTATGAGGACAATGTGTCTGGATGTCGAACCCCTGGTGGAAACACACCCATCAAAGTTTCTGGTCCAATTCATGATTTCAGATCAGGCAGAGAGCCTAATGGTTCTATAAATGCTGTCAGCAATCTGGCTAAGGAGTTTGAGCAACGGACCCATAATTTTGAGGATGATGCCAAAGTACTGCTTGAGGTTAGAACAGGGCAATCATCTTCGAATGTACATCCTGATGAAGAACTAAGAAAGTTGAAACTAAAATTTGAGACATGGAAGAAAGACTATAAAGTCAAATTACGGGAGACCAAAGCAAGATTTCATAAACTTGGGCTTGGTGAAGTTGAAAGAAGTCGTCGAAAATGGTGGGGGAAGTTGAGCTCAAGAGGGTTTTGACGTTCCAGATTTTGATCTTTCTGCCAGTGAATCAAGATATTTACGAGATATTAGAGAAGAGCCACGGGGAAATGTCTAAATTGACATTCCAGATTTGGCTTATCCTCCGTAATGCAGTTGGGGATTGTATTTAAAGTTCTACCAATTTTCATACTCGGTGGAAGGGTTGGTTGTCTTGTGAATAGCCTTTAGGTTTTATTGGGAACTGTCAGCCCTGTCTTTAGTATAGATTCAGCTTTTAGATAGTTTGTGTATATTCTCGTGCCATCGATGAAATAGCAAACATTGTGGTACCAAAATTATGAATGAGAAGTTGTTCATATGGCCTCTTTTCGTCTATACCATTTTCTCTCGTAAAGTACTACGACGGCGTAACATCTTTTCTCCTGCTGAGGAGGCACTTAATGCTTGTTGATGAATTACAAGGAGCTGTAACTATAGTCGCTTGTCTTTTCCTTAAGCTTTTGCATTGATTGACCATAGACTAGACGTGTCAAAATTTTCAAAACGAATCCCATGAATGAACAGCTAAGGAGGGGAGAAACTGTAGCTATTGATCATTGCACAAGGATGTTGGAGAACAGTGTCACTACTAAGGCAGAGGGCAAGGGTACCCTGGCTAAGGAAGGTGATAGATGTACAAAATTCTATTTAAGGACTGCTTTAGAAAGAAGGAATATTAACAAAATTACTTCACTGAAAGATGGAAATGGTACAATTCTCACAACTAGAGAGGAACTTCATATGGAGGTTTAAAACTTCTTCCATAATCCCTTAGGCAGGATATTAGAAGCAACATCATGTGTAGAGGATGTGAAAAGATAGTAAACTACCAGATCCCTTTTGACCTAGTTGAGAGGTTAATTCAACTTTTCACAGTAGATGATTTGAAAAGGCCTTGTTTCTTTGAATCCACGTAAAGCCCTAGGTCTTGATGGCTTCAACGCTCACTTTTTTTTATCAATTTTTTTTTAGGTAGTGGATGCAATTTTTCAAGAAAGGTAAAATATTGAAAGAGCTGAAGGGAACCTACATTTGCTAAATTCTTAAGGTGAGAACTTTGATCTTTATAAGAGATTATAGACCTACATCTTGCTGCAACGTCATATACAAGATCATAGCCTTTAGGAAGTGTTCATAAGGGAAAGGTAAATTGGAGAAAACATCCTCACTGTGTAGGAGCTATTCAAGGGTACAATAGAAAGAGAACAACTAGAAATTGTGCCATAAAGGCCTTTGACTCCTTGGAGTGAACTTCCTAATAAACACCATAAATGCCTTTGGCTTCCTAAAGCTTTTTATAAATTGGATAAACTAATGTATTACCACAATCTCATATGGGGTATTGGTGAATGGAGAACCTATAAATAGTGTCTTAGGACATTGAGCCCGAAGTCCGACCCAATCGGGCCTAAAGGCTCAAGCATGAGGCTAAGCTCGATCGGGCTAAGGCCTGACCCATTTTTAAATATTTTTTATTTTTAAATATATATATAAAATTCTGAAATAAATAAGGTGAAACTCAATTTATTTTTAAAGAAAGTGAACCATAAAGATTATATATGAGAAATGCAACATTCATTTAATTAACAAAATGCTTAACTAAAAAATTAATTTTTTAGTGAATGTATAAATTAA
>JANIHZ010000005.1:40500058-40513176 GCA_027478365.1 Erythroxylum rufum
GTTAAAACAAAGTTTATTTTTTTAAAATGAATTAAAAAGATTATATATTAGAAATATAATATTAATTTAATTAACAAATAAGACAGTAATACTACGAAAATAATTTTGTTATCAAAACAAAAGAGTATCCAATTTTTTTTAATGATACAATTTACAAAAAGTCGAAATGAAATTATTATTTAGTGTTGGAAAGTGGAGACTGGAGAGTGAATATTGAAGTTAAGTAAAGTAAACATAGAGAGACAACAATTTAGAATTTGTAAAAAAAAAACACACACACCCACTGACACACACATAAGTAAATAATTATATCTTTAATTACAATTACAAAATGCTAAAGCAATCACATGAAAAATAACAAAATCTAGAAACAAACATTAAGATAACAAACTTGTAGTAGAGGAATGAGATAATTAATCGTTATAATCAGGATCGCCAATTGTTCACACTGCTTTATCTGCATATAGAAACATTATTATGTAAATTATATCTAATAAAACTTATGATAATAATCAATTAAATATATCTTTATCATCGAATATTTTATTAAAATATTTTTCAGTTAAATGAATGGTCACCTCCTCGTCAATATCTATATTAATATAAAATTAAAAATATAAGATAAGATAATATCTTAAAATAGACAAAATTGATATATCATAAATAATAAAGTTTACGCTTAATATCTTTATCATCTAATCAACTTCGAGCACATATAAGGGTTTCAACAACACTAGGATGAAGTCGAGCACGATGAGGACTATTAACCTGACTAGTATTAAAAGCAGACCCTGAAGTAATAATAGACGTCAGAATTGCTAATAGGTCTCATGCAATTACTTAATTGTTGATTGTTATAGTAGATAAATTAGTGTTGATATTCTAATTTATCAAACACTCGGCTAATATAGTTGCTAACCTTTCGCTTGTATGTGGTGTTGACATATAAATGAACATACCATTTACAAATATAACCAAATATCAAATATAACATAATCAAAAAATAAATGATAACAATATTAAATAACATAATTTGCCTCAATAGTCTATTGAGTAGAGTTCAATCGTTGTCAATATAATGTGCTATCACTGCTATATAACTCTTATTTTAGTTATCGACTGTTTACATGTCTATTGTGATGCAACTCATCCTTCACTACTCGACAACATTTTTTTTCTTTCTTTTGATCCTCATATAACTTGATAATGTCTTTCTTCAAGGTATTCTAAGTTGGGATCTTGAAGGTTGATAGCAATAAGGTAAGAAACATCCTAAATCTTTTTCTATCAACTATAGATAGTGGATGTTCATTACTAATCACCATACTAGCAATTAAAAACCTTGATCTGTTGCTGTCATAAGAAGTAGTAATCATTTCATTCTTCCCTCTCATTAGGTTAGGGGTGAAAAATGTTTGAGTTTTTGATATGATCTTCTTTCTATTACACAATTCTATATGTCTCTATAGACGAGAGGTTCTACCTTTTAGACTCCTGACCAACATCTTATGACAACATTTACATTCGACCTTCTTTACTTTGTCCATTGATCTAGTCTTGTTGAAGTGATTCCAAACATCACTTTTTAATGGACCTAGATTTCTATATTCACTTAGTAATGGATTATGAGTATCCATTTGTATACTCTTCAATATTGAGTTAGAACTCTCCACTGAAAGAATGTGCTCATCCATCTGAAACAATCAATATATACGACTATATAAGTTATTCATGAATATTTACATGTATACTAAATTAATGGCAATTTAACATAAAGTAAGATAATTAATCACAATCATATATAGGAGTATATTACTCTATACAATTATATTACTCTATACAAATATGATGATGATTATAACCTACCTGGACAATTTCTACTTCACACTTCCATATGCTAGCATATTGTTGTTCTTTTTGCCTTTTGAGAAAGCATGAATGTCATGGTAAAGATTGTTGATGTCCTTAGAAAGGAGAAACTAGGAACTTATATTAGTTAATCCTTCAAAAAGTTTTTCGAGTTGAATAACCAGTGCTAATCTATTAGACCATTTAAGTAAAAGTTTTTCTGGAGATATAACACAATCTAAATTAAGAATTCCATCTGATCCTAATGTAACATGCTTTGGTGTGTATTATGTAGGAAATTTTCGTATCTTATTATCTTCTCGATAGTATCCAAATCAATTTAGTTCTTCTTGATCAACTGCTCTATAATTCCAATCATATTTTGTTTGATTTTCTCTTTTTCGTTTTTCTCCATTGTGGCTAGTTTCAGGTTGTTCAATTGGTTTTGGTTGTTCCATATATACTTCTTGATCTTATTCATATCCATAAATTATATTTTAGATGTAGATACTTTAGAATTAACTGAATCTCCTGGAATTTTCCATATTAATACAATATTGCACACATAAGATCAATAATTGATTGTTACTTATGTTGGAACTGTAGATAAATAAAATTTGGTTCACTCCTGAAAGTGTGGAGGAATTCAGCAAGAAACTCAAATCATCGACGAATGATGTAGAGAATTTTCTATAAGGATGTCAAATTTAGCCCGACCCGACCCAACCCAATTTTGGCCTGGGTTCATTGGGCCATGGAACAAGCACGGGTTAGCCTGGCCCAGCTCATGGCCCCACCATTACATCAAAAACGACGTCGTTTTTGCTAATTTTCTTTTTTAAAAATATATGATGGCCAGGTTGGCGGGCCATGGGCTATGGGCCACGGGCCGATCTATCTCGACCTTTCAGGCCACAAGCCACCCTAGCCCGTGGTCAGACTGGGTCGGGCCATATTCCTAATTTTCTATAAACATATGCTATTAAATTAGCGACATTGATTTTGACGACCATGTATGAAATCATAGATGATGAAGTGAGTATGTATGTTCATCATTGTTCTATAGAACCATAGGGTGTGTATAATAATTGTATGGCATAAGAATACTAATAGAGATGGAGAATTTAGGCTATTGAAATGAACAAGTAAGTATGAAGAAAAAAAAATACAATCTTAAACTGAATCATTAAATTTCCCTTGTAGACATTTAATAAGTAAGAAGTGACATTTTATCCAAAAAAAAGATTAGTAATTCACTTGTAAAACTAGTTGTAAAACTAGAATCTTGTTGTTAAAACTAAAAAAGAGGAACAAAGCTAGTTTAGTTAGAGAGGTAGAGGTAGTCAGGCTAGGGTACAATAGAGTTAGACTGTTAGAGAAGACATTGATACATAATGAGCAATGGTCGAAGGACAACTGGTGAGCTGTAGTTGGGAATGAGGGCGACTGGGAGAGTGGGGGAGAAAATGACTTAGTATGATATTATGGACTAGTTTTTACCTATACGTAAACAACTTTACACCATTTTAAACAAAATCTCCCCATATAAAATGATGTCGTTTTGCATCAGGTGTAAAATGACCTCATTTTCAAATTATTTATAGTAGAATCTCCTCTTTCGCATAAAACAGTGTTGTTTTACACTAGGTGTAAAATGACTTAAAATAGAATCTCCTCCTCCTTCTAAAACAATAATGCAAAATGACTTTGTTTTATATAGAGGATAGAGGAGGAGATTCTATTTTAAATGGTGTAAAATGATTTCCTTTTACGTCATTTAAAGTATAATGTTCTTTGTATAAAATAATGTCATTTTGTTATAAGTGTAAAATGATGTTGTTTTATGCAAAAAATATTCAAGCCACAGGTGAGGCTCAGGCCTTGGCTTTTAAGCCTAAGCTTGATTTTTAAAAAAAGAGGCCTAGGCTCTGACTCAAAACTCTGTCTACCCAAGCTTGGCCTAGGTAAATATGCCATGCCTACCTACAAGTTTAATTGTAAGAGAAAAAGGGATGAGGCAAGGCGATTCATCATCCCCTTATCTCTTCACCCTAGCTATGGAGGTGCTAATAAGAATAATTAGGAACCGAACATAAGAAGGGAAAATCAAAATCCACTTAAAATGCAGAGCTTAGAAAATATCTCACTCGATTACCTATTGGTTTTTTTTTTCCATAGTAGACATTACCTCTATTCCTCACTTGTGGGAGCATTGGAATCATTTAAGGACTTATCAGGTATGTTTATAAACAAGAATAAAAGTCAGATCTTAATCTCAAGCGGAGTGATCACATAAATGGATAGATTGGCTTCTTTAATTGGATTAAATTAAAGTAAACCACCCATCACCTATTTGGGGGTTCTAATAAACACTAAAAGACCCTCTCTTTTATATTGCAAAGCTTTGCTAGATAGCATATATAGAAGGTTAGCAAGCTAGAAAAGAAAATTACTGTTATTAGTAGGCAAGATACAACTAGTAAAGTTAGTATCGAGTAATCTATATTTCCATTAGGCCTCATACGTATAGTTTCCTAAGGAATTGATTAAAACCATCAATAGAATCCTGAATAGGTTTATATGGAATGGGAAGGCAGAGGCAGATCACCAATTAAGGTCAAGTGGGAGGAAGCTTGTAAGAATAGGAAGAAAGGGGTCTAGGAGTCTTGCTTACTTAAGGTATCCAATCAAGTTGTAATGCCAAAAAAGGTATAGAGGCTAGTAATAGATATAATCCTTTTGGGTTAGATGGGTTGATTCATATCATACAAACCAAGGTAATGTGTGGAAATGGGAGGCAAAGCAAGAATCATCTTGTACCCTAAGGCATATAATAACCTTTAAGCATTTACATAAAAAAGACTTTCTTTGTGAAATTAGAGATGGTACTTTGATTCCTTTTGGCACAACAATTGGTCGACACTAGGACCATAATCACATAAAATGGATTTTCTAAAGACAGAGGTGAACAATAGAGCCTCAGTTTAGGAAGCAATCTTGCCTAATGGAGAATGAAACACTATAAAAACCTCATAAATAAGGTAATTTTACTAAAAGCACATATGTACTCATTAAGAGATAAATTACCAAATATGAAATGGCGCAATCTCGTCTAGTTCGAGCAAGCTTGCCCTCATGCCGCCATCACCTTGTGGCTCCTTATAAAGGGCAAATTAAATACTAAGGATATACTACAGAAATATATGAATGTGTCAGAAATATGTGCCTTCTGTAAAGGAGAATCCAAAAACATGACCCACATTTTTCTTCAAATGCCAATATTCAAAATTGAATTTGAGTACAATAATAGATTTTGGAGTTTTACAATAAGGGTTTTGGGAAAGGAAGAAGCTAATCACCTAGTATTACGGGAATGGAAAAAGAATAGACTTAAATTGGAAAATCACCAAACTGGCACTAGAAATTACTATCCATACCATGTAGTTGGAGAGGAATTAGAGGGTATTTCAAAATTAAGTGTTGTAGAACATCAATCTATATTATGCAATCATCAATTGAATTAGAGAGTTGGTCCTAATACATGGTCTACATAGAAATTGCTCCACTCACTTATCACAAAGATGCCCGATCAAAATTAGGGAAGACCCAACTGACATACGACATAGTCACATCGATAAAGGAAGATGAAGTGCTTAAGGTTGGAACAAGCATGTGGCATAATTAGAGGCAAGAAAATATAGATTGGGAACAATATCAGTACAGAGCTTAAACAAACACATCTAAAATTAGGGCTTAACTAAACTGAAAATCTGTAACACCCCCTATGTGGAGCTTACAACCACCTACATACATGACACCCAAATTCCTGTACATACATTTATGGCATACAATTCTATTCATTTATAGGGATTTTCATCACCCATTTTTCTATTCAATGCTGTATATATATATAATGCAAATATGCTTCAAACATATGCCGTAAATTCACATTTATAAGCCAAATAATGATTTCTAAAGCTCATCAATACAAATTATTCATGTTATCATATTGTGTCTCTTATTTATAGCTGTTTCAGTGTTAGGCCTGCACATCCCTGTAGGTGTGGATAACGGGAGCTGTGGATATTCGAAGATATCAAACTGTGGATGACCAGAAAACTTCAAACTATAGATACCCGAAGGTATCAAATTGTGGATACCCAGAGGTATCGAACTATGGATACTCGAATGTATCGAACTGTAGAGACACTATTGTCTCCAAATGAAGACACCAGTGGTGTCAAACTGTAGTAGCTACGCTGTAACCCTATAGGCATGCCTATCTATCCATCACCAAGACAATGAAGCAGGCATTGTAACATTTCCTTTAATCATTTACCAATTTCATAATTAATATATTAACAAATCCCATGATATTCATTTGAAAACATAAACTCTATTTTTAAGTTCATACATGCAAGTCATAACTTATCACCATTAGGATAGTATTCAACTCACAAGTGCTCGTATGATTTATTTTATATATGTTTTGTTCAGTTGTGTTCCTCGAGGTACATTCACATATTTCCAGTATGTAAATTCTTATACCTCATTTAAATATAAAACATGTTAAATTGTACTTAATTATCTTCACAAAATTATTATGTGAACTTGTATAGTCATACGAAACACATATAAGCAATAAATATGCATACAAATCATCTATGTATATGTAAATTTTCTTTAGCATGCATTATGTTCAATCTTAAATTTCAATGTTTAATCACCCAATTCACACATGGTAAGTCATATTTCATTTATTTATAGATGTATGAAAAGTTTCATAAACATTCAAAAAGGTTCCGATATGATTCAGTAAAAAAAGGAAGCGAAAAACCCAAAATAGTGCAATTTAGGCTAAGCCCACAGTGGATCCAAAAATAGGCAAACAAATTAGTCCAGAAATAATTTACACGATGGTCTCCAATTGTTACGTAATTTTCATATAGAAAACATTCAATTTAGGCTCTGAGGTCTTCTGAAACCTTGTCTCTTATATCTCTAGTTTCCATAGCCCCAAAAATCAAACCATTTAGACTTCCAAACCATAAGATATGCACCAAACATCACAAGTTGCTCTAATATAGGGTGACATCAGGTAACCATTTTTTTAATCTTAATTTACAATGTCATAAAGCCAGAACTAAGTATGATTCTCTTCAATTGATTTTTATTTCAATGTCTTAAGTTTCATCTTCAATTGGAATCACCCAATTTTAAGGTCTATAGGCAGAGTTATGGAAAAAACAATTGGACTGGTTTAAGTGAACCGAGAACCTAACATAGAATTTCACTAAACGTTACTCTCTCTTCTCATATTCAACGAAGTGCATACAAAGTAACACCAATAAATCATTCCAGAAACCATTCCATGTCCAAGTTAATCTTTGTACACATTTAAAATATGCACACATACAGAAATTAAGTAACACCAATACATCATTCCATAAACCATTCCATGTCCAAATCAATCTTTGTACACATTCAAATATGCACACATACAGAAATTTTCTAAGTGTAGTCTCAAACCTTGAAATTTGCCAATTAGCTCTTCTTCTGTTGCTTTTCCTTCTCTTCCCCTTTTGCTTTGCTTGATTCACCAACTAGAAGCACCACAAATACATATCTTAATTCCAATTCCAACCTTATAATTCCAACTCTTCATGAGCAAAGCAAGAAAAGGTGAAGATGAAGATGAAAAGAAAAACCACTAACTTTTACCTTTGATTTTCACCTAGGTTAGCTTGATTCCTTATGCAAAATGATGTGACTAAGGAGATGGAATGGAGAGGAGACGAGAAGAGAAAATTCTAGAGTTAAAACCCTATGTACATGTCCCTCTTCTCTCTCTTCTACTCCCCTTTTCATAAAGTTTCTAGTCTTAGACACATGTTTCAATCCCATTGGACCATATGTTGATTTTTTGACATAATTGCACATTTGTTCCTTCTTCCTCCTTTAGTTCCCACATTGGCATATAAGGTCATTAATTGATTTCATTCTAGTCCATATTTCACATATAATTATTCATGTCTATGCCTAAATGAAGAAATTACCAATTTACCCCTGTCTTTTAAATTAATTACCATTATGTCCCTTACTATGCTTAGATACCCTTAATTCTTTATGTTCAGTTCTTAATACACATTAGACATACTATAATGCTTCTAGGGTATATATTGGGGCTTTACATTTCTCTCCCCTTTAAAAAGAATTTCGCCCTGGAAATTCATACCTGTATTGAATAGCTGTGGGTGCTGAGTTCTTATCATTGATTTGTGTTCTCAAGTTGCCTCTTCAATGCCATGATGTTGCCAAGGCACCTTTACAAGAGGAATTTGCTTATTCCTTAACCATCTCACTTCTCTAGCTAGGATTTCCTTCAGCTCTTCATCATATGAGAAGTTTGGTTGGACCTTTATTTTTTATACCAGTAACACATATGAATCATCCGATCGGTATCTCTATAGCATTTAGACATGGAATATAACATGCAACTTGGATAATTCCATAGGAAGAGCCAAAGCATATGCCACTGTTCCAATTCTTTGAAGGATTTCAAATGGACCTATAATCTCAGACTAAGTTTTCTCTTTTCTTCAATCTTGACATCTTTTTCTAGGGCGAAACTTTTAAGAAAAATTTGTCACCTACCGCATATTCAATATCTTTCCTCTTCAAGTCAGCATATGATTTCTATCTATCACTTGCAACCTTCAATCTTTGTTAAATAACCATCACTTTCTCTTCTTTGTCTTTAACTATGTCAGACCAATCATCTTGTTCTCAGCCAATTCTATCCAATAAATTGTGGTTCTACATTTTTTGCCATATAATGCTTCATATGGTGCCATGCTTATATTGGACTGATAACTATTGTTATAGGCAAATTACATCAAAGGAATGTACCTAGCCCAACCGCCTGGAAATTCCATAACATATGCTTATGTCTTCCAGCACCTGTATAACTCTCTTAGATCGCCCATTCGTTTGTGGGTGAAAGGTTGTGCTGATACTCAACCGAGTACACAAAGCTGCTGATACGTTTTTACAAAATCTTGATGTAAATCATGGGTTTGGTTAGAAACAATTCCCAATGTCACTCCATGTTGCCAAACAATCTCATTCACATATAACTCAGCTAACCAATCCATATAATAGTTATATCATGCTTTCTTTATGTGAGGGGTCGCCTATAACAAAGTCCATGGTGATATTATCCCATTTTCATTATGGAATTGGAATGACATTTAATAGGCCATATGAGATTTGATGTTTAACTTTCACCTGTTGACAAGTCAAGCACTTGGACACATAGTCCACTACATCACGCTTCATTCCTGGCCATAATAATGTTGATTAAAGTCTTGGTACATCTTGTTACCCCTAGGATGCATGGTGAATACATTATTATGGCTTCATGTAATCACTTCTTCTTCAAAACCTTTATTACCGGTACATATAGTCTACTCTTAAGGTATAGACTTCCGTCATCTTTCACTACAAATCAGTATGTTTCCTTTCTTATACTGCTTGTACAATTTGTTGCAACTTGGCATCATCTTGTTATGCATATACTATCATTTGTCTCAAGTTAGGACTCACTTTTAATTGGGCTATCAAAGCTCCATCTGGTACAAATCTCCTTTTAGTATGTTGTAATGCAGAGCTAAAATAAACTTCCTGCTCAATGCATCTACTACCATATTAGCTTTCCCCGACTGGTAGTCAACTATGCAATCATAGTCTTAGACAATTCCAGCAAATTTCATCTCCTCAAATTAGCTCCTTCTGTGTGAGTAGTTACTTAAGACTCTTGTGATCCGTGTATACCCTACATCTTTCCCTATATAAGTAGTGCCGGTAGATTTTCAAGGCAAACACCATTGTTGCCAATTTTAAATCATGTGTAGGGTAGTTCTGTTCATGTGACTTTAACTGTCTAAAGGCATAAGCCATCATTTTCCCATCTTGCATTAGTACACAAACTAAACCATTCCTAAAAGCATCATTGTATATGCCATACTCTTTGCCTAAAGTTAGCTGTGTTAGCATTGGAGCTTCAATGAGAATCTTCTTTAATTGCTCAAAACTAGCTTGACATCTATCATTCCATTCAAACTTTATACCTTTCCTAAGTAACTTTATGATTGGAGAAGCAAGTATTGAGAATCCTTTGACAAAGCGTCAATAATAACCATCTAAGCCAAGAAAACTTCTCACTTCTGTTACATTCTAAGGTGGCTTCCAATTGACAATCGCCTTAATTTTACTAGGATCTTCCTGATACATTCTGAGGAGTTGATATGCCCGAGCAAAGAAACTTCCTTTATCAAAAAATCACATTTGCTTAATTTAGCAAATATCTGTTTCTCTCTCAAAGTCTGTAGAACAATTCTCAAATACTGAGCATGTTCCTCTTCATTCTTTAAATAGATCAATATGTCATCTATAAACACCATATAAACAAAAGACAATGAGACCAATATGGATACGTTAGTCTATGAAGGCTCAAAATCTTACTGGCATATGTCTACCACTAGTCACTACTTTTCTCAAGATAATGTACATTGACCAATCACAAGAGTAAAAGTATATGCTCAAGTTGTCATGAATTTTTCTAATCAATTCACTCTCTAATTATGACTATATAGTCCTAAAAGTAATAGAAAAAGAGAAATTGCTTGTTTATTTGTTTGATTCTTTCTCTTTTTGTTTAAAAACTTAGAAACATGTAGAATACAAAAAAAACTTAAAAACACACATGCACATAAGAAACAAACAACTTAAAAGCACACATTATAATCCTAACAAATGTAAAAATTTAAAGGAAAAGAAACAAACTTCACTTGAGTTGACTCCTAAGAAATGCCTTTGTTTATTATGGCTGACTTGACTCCTTGTTTTTCTCATCACGTGATAAAATTATGATCTTCAAGTGTCACAACTTTTTCTTTTTCCATTTGAGGTTCTTCAAGATAGGGCCTGAGTTGATGACCACTCCCATTCAGTGTCTTCCCTGTCTTTAAAATTTTAATCTCTATCGAGTCCCTGCACTCTTGAAAAGTTTCCAATATCTCTTCACCCTTTTTCTCCTCATTTAATTTCTCCATCTGTTATATAAAGGTGAAGGGTTAGTCTTAATAATAATTAGGGACTTAGTACTCACCTTCAAGGTAAATGATATATCCCTTTCTCCTTCAAGCTCCTTCATCACTTCCTCTTCACTAGCAATCCCTTGAGTAGTCTTCTCAAGATTCTCACGCTCCTTTCCACTCGTAAGGTTTCCGTACTAACGTTCCTTGGATTCACCTCGGGTTGAGATGGTTACATCTCTCTACTTTGTGATTCTAGGTCGTTGATAGCTACTATTAGCTGACCCATCTAGCTTACCAAGTTCTGGATTCGAGATCTTGTATCTTGCTGGAATTATATAATATCCTGTTGAAATTGCAGAGTATTAGTAGTAAGACACATAACTAAGTCTGCTAGAGATGTACTTGAGTTGGAATAAGAGGCTTCTGGTCTATGCAGGAATTGCTGTGCACCTTGCAACCTATCTAGGAAATAGTTTTGTTGGAATTCTCCTCCATAACTAAGGTTTAGATGATCTCTCCAACCTAAGTCATAGGATTGGGAATATAGGTTATAGGAAAAAAATTCCCCCAATATTATCAAACCCCAGCATCAACATATTCCCTTCGCAGTGTTCTACATGCTCCTTATGACTGCTGAGTACATCAATATGTCATCAATAAAAATGATCACAAACTTATCTAGGTACTCTCGAAACACCCTATTCAAAAATCCACAAAAGTAGATATAAAATTTGTTAATCCAAAGGGCATAACTAAGAATTCATAATGCTCGTACCTATTCCTAAAGGTAGTTTTCGGAATATCCTCGTTGTAGACTTTCAACTGATAATAGCCTGATCATAGATCAATCTTCGAACACACCTTGGATCCTTGTAGCTAATTGACTAAATCATCAATCCTTAGGAGCATATATTGGTTGTGAACTATCACTCTATTCAGTTGTCTATAGTCCATACACAACCTTAAACTCCCATCTTTCTTTTTAACAAATTGGATTAGAGCCCCCCAAAGAGAAGTGTTGGGTCTTATGAAACCTTTATCTATCAACTCCTCTATTTTTATTTTCAATTCCTTTAACTCTACTGGAGACATTATGTATGGAGTAATTGAAATTGATGGGGTTTCTGGAGTTACATCTATCTTAAACTCTATTACCCTATTTTGGAGGAACTCTGGAAGATCCTCGGGAAACACATTAGGGTACTTTCTAACCACTGAAATATCTCCTAATTGAACTTCATCATTACCCTGATTAATCATGTAAGCTAGACATTCCTGACATCCTTTATAGAGCATTTTACTAGCTACCTTGGCAGTCATTATACTAGTACGAAAAACTTTTTGTATTCCATGAAATGTCACCTCTGGTTTCCTTAATCGACTCAACCTAACCTCCTTTTAAAAACAATCCACTATCATGCGATGTGTGGATAACCATTCCATTCCAATAATAACATCAAAATCCTAAATATCCAATATGATCAGGCTTGCCGAAACTCCTTACCCTCGACAATATTTTACTATCTACAAACACACTGTCAACGAAGAGTGAGTTTCTAGTTGGTATAGAAACTACTATCCCAACATCTAATAACTGAGGCTCAACGTTTAATTTTATAGAAAAATTCATAGACATAAAAGAATATGCAGTACTGGGATCTACTAAAGCATATGTATCTTGATCAAAGACAAAAATCGTACTAGTGACTACATTTGGTATGGCATTGGCCTCCTACTAGGTGACTTCAAAAACTAGGGCCTATGTGCAGGGTCTACTTGTCTATCCTGTAAGGGCTGCTCCCCGACACCCTGAACCTCTACTGGATGTAGTAAAACTCAACCCTTTGATTTTAATGTGCTGAAGATCCAACCACTGACCTCTCTACAATGATTAACTGTGGAAAATCTCTGATAAAGTGGCCCTTTGGACCACAGTGGAAATAACTTGTCATATTCATCTGACACACTCCTAAATGTCATTTTCCACAAATAGTACACTTTGGCACTGGGGTCCTAGTATCGCGAGAGTCTTTGGGCCTAGTGGGTGACCTAAAGAATCCTTAGTTGGATGATTTGCCTCTACTAGACCTCCTACCTGTTAGTATAAGTCGACTTGTATGTGATGTAAGGCGACTTATCTTGTCACGATACCCATAAGGCGACTTGTCTAGT
>JANIHZ010000005.1:40527409-40542131 GCA_027478365.1 Erythroxylum rufum
ACATGTCATTTAATTTCCAACCTACATAACTCTATTAAAACCCCAAAATTCACTTAATCATGCTTAATTAAATAAAACAAATTCGGGGCCAACATTTCTTCCCCCTTAAAGAATTTCGTCCTCGAAATTCTTACTTGATTCGTCGAAGAGGTGTGGATACTTCTCCTTCATGGCTTCCAAGGGTTCCCACGTCGCCTCTTCAACTGAATGATTTCTCCAAAGGACTTTAACCAGTTTGAATTGTCTTGTTCCTAAGGACCTTTTCTTTAGTGTCCAAGATTCCTACTGGAATCTCCTCATAACTCAGATTGTCACTCAACTAAACCTCCGTGGTCTGAATAATGTGGGACGGATCTGATCTATACCTTCTCAACATGGAGACATGAAAAACATCATGTATCTGTGACAATTTTGGTAGCAATGCCAACCTATAAGCTAGCAGTCCAATTCTCTCTAAAATCTCATAGGGACCCACATATCTTGGACTTAACTTTCCTTTCTTGCCAAACCTCATGACTCCTTTCCAAGGAGACGTCTTAAGAAATACTTTGTCACCGACTTCATACTCCATTTCCTTCCTGTGAGTATCAGCATAGCTCTTCATTCTATCTTGAGCTGCCTTAAGCCGTTGCTTAATCAAATTGATCTTGTCCACTATCATCTGAAGCAACTCTGGCCCTACCAGTTTCCTTTCCCCTTCGTCATCCCAACATATTGGAGTCCTACATCTCCTTCCATATAGTGCTTCATAAGGAGCCATTTGAATGCTCAAATGGTACGAATTATTATAAGCAAATTCGACAAATGGAAAATGCTCATCCCATGCTCCTTTGAAGTCCATCATACAAGCCCTGAGCATTCCTTCAAGTGTCCAAATGGTTCTCTCAGATTGACCATCCGTCTAAGGGTGAAAAGCAGTGCTAAAACTCAACTTGGTCCCTAGAGCCTCCTGCAAACTACCCCAAAATCTTGAAGTAAAACGAGGATCCCTATCAGAAACTATGGAATCTAGAACCCTATGAAGCCTTACTATCTCATCAATATACTTCTTGGCTAGCACATGTAAAGAATTAGTTTGCTTAATTGCCAGAAAATGTGCTGACTTCGTCAACCGATCAATAATGATCCATATGGCATCATGTTTCTGAATAGTCCTAGGCAAACCCATCAAAAAGTCTATAGTTATCCTTTGCCACTTCCATTCAGGAATAGACAATGGCCTCAACATGCCTGAAGGTGCCTGGTGTTCAGCCTTGACTTGCTGACACACTAGACATCTGCTTATATAGTCTGCTATATCTCTCTTCATGCCTTTCCACCAGAAGTGCTCTTTCAGGTCTTTGTACATTCTGGTGCTACCCGAGTGCATGACATATGGCGCATTGTATGCCTCATCCAGAATCTCATCTTTAACTTCTTTGACATTTGGGATACAAAGCCTGCTTCCGACAACCATGAGTCCATCATCTCTCACTATCACTTCAGACTTCTTGCCATTCTGAATTTCTTCTCGGAGCTTACTCAATTCTGCATCTTGCACCTATAACTCCTGAACTTTCTCTCTGAGTATCGGCCTTACTCTGAAGTTTGCAACCACACAATCAGGTTCCTCTTACTTCAAACTTATTTTGAGCTTCGCCATTTCTTCCAATAATGGAAAATAAATTGTTCGGACATGGGCTATCGATGATTTCCTACTCAAAGCATCTGCCACTACATTTGCCTTTCTCGGATGATATTCAATCATTAGGTCATAATCCTTAAGCAACTATAACCATCTTCTTTGTCTCAAATTCAGCTCTTTCTGACTTAACAAATACTTGAGACTCTTGTGATTGGTGAAAATCTTCGTCTGCACCCCATACAAATAGTGTCTTCAAATCTTTAGGGCAAAAACCACTGCTGCCAATTCCAGATCATGGGTTGGGTAATTCAATTCATAAGGCTTTAGCTGCCATGAGGCATAAGCTATTACCTTGTCTTCTTGCATCAAGACACAACCCAAACCCTTCCTTAAAGCATCAATGTATACTGTATAATTTTCCTCTCCTGTCGGCAAAGTCAGAATTGGAGCACTTGTTAATCTGTGCTTAAGCTCCTCAAAGCTCTTCTAGCATTCTGCACTCCAGAAAAACTTCTGATTCTTCCTTAACAACTTAGTCATAGGGGCAGCTATCATCGAGAACCCTTCAACAAATCTTCTATAATAGCCTGCTAGACCCAAAAAGCTTCTTACTTCTGCCACTGTCATAGGTGCATGCCAATTCACTACTGTATCAATTTTTCTTGGATCAACATGTACCCCATCTCTAGAAATCACATGTCCAAGGAAAACCACTTCGTGAAGCCAGAATTCACATTTGCTGAATTTGGCATATAGCTATTTTTCCCTTAATCTCTGCAACACAAACCTAAGATGTTCCTCATGTTCCCCTTCACTCTTGGAATAAACCAGAATGTCATCGATAAACACTATGACAAACTGATCCAGAAAGTCCTTGAAGACCCTATTCATCAGATTCATAAATGCAGCCGGAGCATTGGTTAATCCGAATGGCATGACTAGGAACTCGTAATGCCCATAACGAGTCCTAAAAGTTGTCTTGCTTACGTCAGACTCCTTGATTATGAGCTGATGATAGCCTGACCTAAGATCAATCTTAGAAAAGACCTTTGCTCCCTGCAATTGGTCAAACAAATAATTTATTCGGGGCAGAGGATACTTATTCTTAACAGTTACCTTGTTAAGCCTCCGATAATCAATGCACATCCTCCAAAATCCATCCTTCTTCTTAACAAATAGGACCAGCGCTCCCCATGGAGAAGAACTCGTCCGAACAAACCCCTTCTCTAATAGTTCCTCCAACTATTCCTTAAGCTCTTTCAATTCAGCTGGAGCCATTCTATACGGTGGTACAGAAATGGGCGCGGTTCTAGAAATCAAGTCGATTGCAAACTCAATTTTCCTCACCGGCGGCAAACCAGGTAAGTCCTCTGGGAACACATCTGGAAACTCCCTTACTACTGGAAAATCTTCTAACCTCCCTTCATTCACCTCGAAAAGTCACCTTCTCTCTATTTCCCATATCAAATTCTACCACCTTCAGACTACAATCCAACTTTGCATGATACTTTTCTATGGCATCCATTCCAAGGATGACATCTAAGCCCTTCAGCTCTAGGGGTAAAAGGTCTATTACCAGTTTAGCACCCTCAATAACCAGCTCACAGTCTCTATACACTCGACTGATTACCACATTCCTCCCTAGAGGTGTACTAACAATTAAGGGACTATCCAAAGGCATTAAATTCACAGCATGCAAAGTCATACTTGCAGAAACAAAGGAATGTGTAGAGCCAATATCAATTAACACAAATACTGCAGAATTGAATAACTGAGCCATACCCGTGACAACCTCAAGTGCGGCTGCAGCTTCCTCTCTGGTCATGGAAAATACTCTGGCTTGTGCCTGACCCTGACCCCTCGGCCTCCCTGGAGGATTAGCCTTTGTCATAGCTCCAGCACTGCCCGCCTCATTGACTGGCCTGGGTCCCACTGTTTCTACTCTCCTTGGTGCTTGTGACTGCGACCCCTCTCGTCTTGTAGCTTGGGGACAATCCCTGATTATGTGCCCCTTCTCACCGCATCTAAAACATGCTCCAAGTTACTTGAAGCATTCTTCGCTGTGAAATTTCCCACAATGCTCACATTGGGGGTTCGAATTCATGTGACCACTCCTTTTCATCTTTCTATTGCCTCCCACAGTTGAGGCTTGCACCGAAACTGCTCTTGTTTGTTTGCTCTTGGCAGGGCCACTACTCCCCACCTCAGTCTGTGTATGAAAACTCTTCATACCCTTTTTAGCCACTGGAGCACTCATCCCCTTCTTCGAAGACTGCTCACGACTCTTCCTTTTCTTGTTCGCCTCATATCTTATGTTCTCCAGTTTCTCAGCCTGGTGTGCAGTGTCTACCAACTGCTGGTAGTCATAGAAGTTGTGGATCAGCACCTTCTCTTTGATCCCTAGGTGAAGTTCGCCCTCAAACTTGTGGCACTTGTCCTCCTCATTCGCCACAATATTGGCCGCATAACGAGAAAGTTGAGTGAACTTCAGCTCGTACTCACTCACACTTATTTCCCATTGTGTGAGATTCAGAAATTCTCTAGCCTTCTCTTGGATATAGACCCTCGAGAAGTACTTCCTTTTGAAAGCTTCTAAAAATTCCCTCTATGTCAGAACCGGCGGAATGTCCTAACTATGGGGCACTGACTCCCACCAGTGGAGTGCATCCCCTTGCAGCAGACTGACTGCATAATCCAGCTTCTCTTCGTCGGAGCACTTCATCTGATTCAGGACCCTCTCGGTCCTTTTCAGCCATGCTTCAGCCTCTTCGAGATTGGTAGTCCCACTGAAGTCAACAACCCCATACTTTTGGAGCTTATCATATTGCCCACTCCGATCCACTAGAGCCGGCACTGGCACTCGTGACCCTTGGCCCATGGCATAGGTGAATGCCTGGGCAAAGGCTTGAAAGAACTGCGGATCTAGCGAATTCACTTGAGGCATAGGAGGAGGCGGTGGAGGCACCTCATGCTGTATACTAGGTGCCTCAGAATCAGAAGCAGGGCGTGTCCCTACATCCTACGGGACATGTGATTCATCTGTACTTCCCCGCTGCGAGCTAGATCGAGACAGAGCTCCTCGAGTTCTTTTTTTAGGCAGCATAATTACTCCTTCAATTTAAAACCATTGAAAATCTTTAGTTCATGCAAAACAGTTTCAAATCATGTAAAAACAATTCAAAACAATGCAAGTTGTTCATTTAAAACAATGCATGTAGTTCATGTAAAAAAAAAAATCCATGTTCACTTCATACTTGAAAACTACCCACCTACTTGCCTAGGAGATCACAAAACCTAGTCGCTCTAATACCACAACTGTTGGACCCTGTTTCCGAAGCCCAACATCCGGAGTCCAGAACCTTGTGCTTGAAACCCTGAAGGGTCATTTGCTGCCATTCCACAATGGTGGTGAGCGTACACAAATCAATCACCTAAATCATAAGTTGACTTCTTCATATAAATTGTAACTCTAAGTCTCTATTTTGTTTTGAAGCAAGAAACACCTCAATTGGAGCTCTAAAGCTCAAGATATGTTTAAAAAGGCTAAAGGGTGTCCAAACCCTAATCACACTCTCTCCACCGACCTCTCACCTGTTCTAATGCAAACTCTCTAAAACTAACTCCAAAAGACACCATTTTAATTGGAGAGGTAGATACATGTCTTAGAAACCCATTTCTTCAAGAGTCATTTAATTTGGAGGTCGGATGAGGAAGTTATGCCCAAAAGATTTGAACCTGTTCATGCCCTAAATCGATTTGAACCTATCTTGGTGCAATCGCCATAACATTGAATCTAGATGTCCTATTGAGTTCATTTTTAGACCATTAGAAAGAAAAAATCTAGACCTACAACTTTAATGAAGAACAAAAAGTGAGATTCTGCCTCTAAGTTGGTCAAAAATCACAATTTTTCTAGTGGATGTCTGTTAAACGGACATACATGTCCGTTTATATCGGGCTTAGGAGGCCAAATGACCCGAGAAGGTCCGTTAAACGGACATGCATGTCCATTTAACGAACATAGAATGGCCAAAGGGTGTTTTTCCACCCGAGAAGGTACATTGGAGCTCCCTAAAGCCTCCAATGCCTCTCCAAAGCCTCCCATATTCAACCTAACACCATAAACACTTATACACTTCCCAAATTCACTTATTCTAAAGCCTAAACACTTCATAACAACTCCACAAACACTTCATAACAACTCCAAATCAAGTTCAACTCACTAAATTTCTCACATCTCAAACATCAAATTCATCAAAACCACAAAGATCAATCATTCATCAAAGCTGACACAAACTCAACCTATATATAACATTCCAACTTGTAACACTCATATCTCTCCATTCCGACGTTCAAAAATCACAAACTTCATATCGTTGGAAAGATAAAGAAACCTTCTACAACTTTCAAGAAGACAATATTTATCAATTCTACCCAGATTTTTCCAGAATTCCCTTTGCATCCAGAACACAAACCAACCCACATGAAAACTGAAAAATAGCAATGTAAAAGCTTAAATTGGCATAAACATCCATAATGCATATGTACTTCATTTGCATCAAAATGAGTGTTTTACAATGCTTTAGTGGGCATTTCAAGCCACTTACATCATAATCCCAAAAATACAAACTTAACAAAAGTAACATTTTCCCAAAATGCATCTAAAGCATTGATTTACAAAAGTTAACTTGAAATACAAAATAATCCAATTCTGAAGTAATGCCTTTAGGCTCAATCGTCGATCTTGTGCTCTTCACCTAGAGATAGGACGGAATGGGAGGGGATGAGCTTATGCTCGTGGGTAACACGCTTATATTCGGTAATAAGCAAAAATCATTAAAACATTCATGATCATAGCAATTTTCATAAAAACCCATAAAACAAGTATTTCTCAACTTTGTCAAGCCAAAACACAATTCTCATGAGTCAAGCATTTTTCAAACTTGTCAACACATATAAACACACAAACACATCACAAATGTCTTGGTAATTCCATAAACATGACGAACTACATAATTCCATAAAATGACCTTGTGTAGTCGTAAATTTGAGGGAGTCCTAAAAGGAGCTCCGTGCCACTAGCGGGCAGGCGGGAGAAGCCTTGACTTGGTCAACGTCCACGTGACAATTCTTGAATGGACTATACCAAACCCACATAACATGTAATCATGCACTGAAAATAGTTTGCCCAAATGGCACATCCTTGAAAACTTGTTTTTCATGCACATGTCATATTCCACAATTCAACAATCCAAAATCTTATGCCAAATCATAATAACTATTCTTCAACTCAATCAAAAGCAACAATTACAATACTTGCAAAACAATTTGAACTTATTTCCAAAATTCTCACACAACAAGCACAGAGAGCAATTTCTCAAGTATTTAAAGAACCATAATTGCTCACTTAAAATGGTAGTTGGAAAAGTCATTAATTTCATTTAATTGAAAAGCATTTATGACTTATTAACACAAGTATAAAAGTGTAACCCACCTGATTTTTCCTTGCTTCAAAGCTTGTTCAAGGGTGTCCTTCTCCTTGCTCCTCTTGCCTCCCTTGCTCTTCTTCAACAACCAAACACAAAAATCCTCAAATTAATAGGATTCCCAAAATTGGAAAACTTAAAGAACCCAAGGCATAAAATTGGTCCTAGAATATCTAAATCCATCCATTTCCTAACCCCTTTGAACCAAAAACACTTCAAAATCCAAAACATTTAAAACTCTCTTACCTTAAATCTTCACCCAATCAAAGGATTTCTTGGCTTAAATGGAAGCTTGAACCTTCCTCTAGCTTTTTCTCTTCTTGCTCACTCTCAAAATCCCTCTTAAACACAAAGAAAATCGAATCCCTAACTTAGCTCTCTTTTTCTCCTTCTTTCTCCACCTACGAATCTCTCCCTCTTCTTTCCCTCTCAATTTCGTTTCTTGCTTCTTTTCCATGTAAGCCAACTCATTTCTCTTGCTTTTATACCCTCATTAATGCTAAAAAGTCCAAAATGCCCTTACTTATTAACTTAGGAACTTAAATGCTTAAGTGACATGCCCAAAATGCCCTTAATGAAACTTATCCCTTCTAACACTTCAATTTAATCACTTATGCCATATAACCTCATTAACACTAACATGACAATTAATTCTAACACAAATTAATCTATCAAGACTCCAAAAAATTTAATCATGCCTAATCAAATTAAAAAAAATTCAGGGGCCAACAAAAAGAATAGCAAGAAAGGAAATTGGCAGAAAGGGAATGGTAAGGATAATGTAACATCCTGTTTCCAGCGGGAAGGGTAAAATAGGAATTCTTAAGTGTTCAGTAAGGGCTTAGTAATGCAATTGCATGTTCATGCACTATGTGATATATTTCTATTATGAAAAATGAATTTGTTGCACATGAAATTATTTGTACATGCATACATTGACTTTCCCGGTATATTTGGTCCTACTTGTGAGTGAATATTTTGAGAATTATGGGTTATTGATTTTGAAAATTTATTTGGAGAGTGCCATTATTGATTTTATAATTTTGGAGAATTTTAGGAATTTTTCTGAAATTTTTCGAGGTAAATCTCGGACTAGGAAAACTGCCGAGTGGCAGACCAACTAATAATCGATAGTAGAATTTAGTGCTTATGGAATTGAATTTTGGTCATATGGTTATAGGGATTTTTGACAAGTGGAATTTATGGGAAATTGGGCTTGAAATTGATTAATTGAGAGGGATTTATTAGAGCTTGACACATGGCATGTTATTAACCATGTATTTAATTAACTTAACTCTTAAGTTATAGTCTTTTAAGCTCTCCCACTTCTCATTTTCGATACCCTCTCCTTTTAATGTGAATTGAAGCTTTGTTTGGTGAATTTTCTTCTCTCTTCTTCGTGGATCATGCTTCTTCTTTTTTTCTCTTGAACTTTGATCACTTAAGCTTAGCTTTCATCTCTTCCTTGCTCCCTTCATCTTGCTCTTTATTGCTTGCTTCAAACCTAACTCTCTACCCCTTTGGATGATGTTGATCGATGGTGATGGAATGAGGTTTTGGTTGTGTCCTTGAAGAATTTGAAGATTTATTGCTTAATCAAGTAAGTTTTGTATCATATGTAATGGATATGCTTAATTGAAGTTAGTATGATGATGATTTGATATTTGAATGGAGCTTGTGAAAGACTTGTATATGTGTCTTAATTGATGCTCATAGATGTTCATGGTTGTGTCTTGGAAGTATGTATGATGAGTTTACCTTCATGAAAATGTATAGAGAAGTGTAGGGCTTGATGTTGTCAAAAGAGTTGATGGTTGAATGTAGAAAGTGGTTATAATAGATCTATATATATGTGTGTGTATGCCCTGTTTTGATGGTGTTAATATATGGATCATGAATTGTTGTGAATGATATCTTGACTTAACTTGAGTAGTGAATGATGGGAGAAGAAATGGAAGTGAGGATTTAGGTATAAGATGGATTAGATGAGTTGAATGTTAAGATTGATTGATTGAAGAAAAATCTGGAAAATTTAAATAGCTTGATCTTTGAGTGTGCTTCAATTGCATACTCATAATTTCTTCTATAGTTGTCCAAATGAGTTGAGGTTTGGTTTAAATGAAACTAGAGAAAATTGACTACGCTTCTTATGAAGATGTTGATTGGGAATTTTGTCTTGAAGAGTCTCAAATGTGAGTGTTGAAATTGTTGGGAATAAAGGTATATGATTGTGTTTCATTTAGAGCGTTTTGATTAACTAGGGGATATGACTTGTGTGTGAATGGTTTCCATCACTTTTGAATGCATGATATTGAGCTTGGAGTAGTACTATGTTGACTTAAGGTATGTTATGGAAAAAGAGTGGAAAATTGGGAAGGATAAGGTGAAATTGAGAGTGATGGATGAAAGGAGTTAATGAAGTTTAAAGTTTAAATTGTGTTTAAATGATTTTGGAGTGATAATTGCTTAAGAATAGGTGATTTGGGGTTGCTTAGGAGGGTATGGAAGGTTAGAATGGGTTTAGAACCCTTTGGGGGAGTTTTAGGGTTGAAAAATTAATGAGACCCGTAGGTTACACGGTCAGCCCGTGTAAATTTACACTGGCCGTGTAATTCCAATCAGGCGCACCATTTTCACCGAAGGTTACACGGTCTGACTATATGAATTTTACACGGCCCGTGTGACCTCTTAACGACCGAATTAGAAATTTTTGTCTTCATGAAAGTTGTAGTTATAGATGTCTTCTTTCCAACCGTCTAAGAACGAAGTCAATACGACATCTATAGTGAGAGTTATGACGTTTTCACCAAAGTATGTTCAATTGGAGGACAGTTATGAACATGGTTGCTTCTTTTGACTATAACTCTTTCTCTAGAGCTCCAAATTACTTTATTCTTATGGCAATGGATTCCTAACACATTTGAATATATATCCACTAACATTTTTATTAATTGGAGTTAAATTTAAAGATATTGATCAAAGACAAGTGTGAGAGTCTATTGAAACATTGTCAATGGGAGTAGTTTTACTGAACAGAGTTCAATGTTTTGCTTATATCTAGAGGATTCCAATTGATATGATTCTTTCTTTTTAGTAAATTTAAGATATAGGGATACAAATGGTATGAAGAAGTTAAATTGTGATTCAATCCCTAAGATGATCAAATTTTAGATGGAATCGGGTTTAGTACGCTTTCAACCAATCATCACTATTTGAGGTATATCTCCAAATATACTAAACCAAATTGAGTGATTCTTATGTCAATGGAATCATAAGACACAGGGGAACATTTTTCTAGAAGAGAGTGTGGCTTAATTATTTCATCTTCATTCTCTAATTTAGTGTGTTTCATTATAGACCCGAAAGGGTGATTTCGAAAAAGATGAGTTTTGTTTTTGAGAATGACTTTGCAATGAAAGTAATGGGATGATACCCGGGATTGTCATGCATGTATTGTACATCTTTCCTTTCATTCATGTGCATTATTAAACATCGATACTTGTGCAAATTGTGATTTATATGTATGTTATTTGTTATAGAGGAGCAACTGGAACGTCAAATCACTGACGTTGCCGGAACTTCCAGGCATTAGCTTTGGGAGCAGTTGGTGAGTAACCCAGACGGTTTCTCTTACTTATCGTGTGCTTATGCTTATGTTTTGAATGAATGAATGAATGTGTTTGATTATGGATTCCAGACAGGAGGTCCGATGACTGTGTACTGGGAATTGTGATATTGAAGTGCTGCTTGAATGTGAATATGGGACCTATGTGATTTATATTGTGACAAATTGTATTATATGCATTCCATTCATGAATGCATAACCAGATAATGGCAGTTGGACATGAGTAGCCACCGCTAGAGCTTAAAGCTCAATGAGTGAAACCGAGCTTCGAGCTCGATATGATTCAGAGCCATTGACTCAACGATAAATGAGCCCGGTATCCAATTGGATGCAGGACAGTTCAGGCACTCGGTCACAACAACGTAATAATTGGGAAAAAAATGTCTCATATGCATTTTATATGCATTTTGTTAAGTGCGTTTGATTGATTGAGATACTGAATTGCCTATGTATACATGAGAATGTGATATTTGTGTATGGTGCAAAATTGTGAAATAATCGTTATATGAATTGTTGTGTTGCTTGATTTGAGTGAACCATCGATGATGGTTACCTCGCTGAATTCGCAAAACTCATCAAAATTACATCGTTGTCATTTCAGGACTGATAGATGACTCTAGCATTTGAGTGGCTCCACTACCGTGTAGATTGTGTTTGAAGTGAAGTCATGGCGCAGAGGTCGATCAGTTGGGATTTTTTTTTGGATGACATAGTTAGATTGCATATTTTCCTCATTCAAGTAGCCCTTTTGTACTAGATTTTGTATATGTACATGTAGTAAGGATTGAAAGATTCACTGTAAACTTTTGATTTTGATAAATGAAATGAGGAAAAAGCTAGTTTCAAAATATTGTGGATTTTCTATTGATGCTTTAGAAGCTAATAATGATATGATGCCATATGAAGTGACTGCAGTGATCGATCGTAGTTCGCCTTTATCGTAGGATATGTACCGGAATGACCTCTGGGCGCCCCGATGCGTACTCTGTGGTAAGGGGGCACTACATTATATCTCAAAGATAATGAGTCAGTTGATCACCTTTTCTTTGAATGCCTTTTTTCCAAATCAGTTTAGACTTACTGCCTATCCTACTTTCATATCAACCTTCCACCATAACTCAACCTCCATACAGTTCCTCTTTGGCAAAGCAATCCCCAAAATCTCAAAACTTTATATCCCAATGTTTTTCCAATTATACTTTCAGTGTCCGTTTACTATCTGTGGAAAGAAAGGAATGCCAAGACTTTTAAAAATGAAGCTATGGAGGTGGATGGCTTGAAAGCTAGAGTAATCACCCTAGTACAGGAGCAACTCAGAGCAAACACCGAGGGAAGGCAAAGGTAGGAGAGTCATTTATATCACTGACATCCTTTTGTAGGGTTTTGTTTTAGGTCAAAGCATGGAAATAGGGGAGGTAGGTCATAGCTATTTAACCTATGGAAGGAGAGCACAACTAGTCATCTTCTTTTCGACCTCCATCTTCAGTTGCAATTTCTGTAAACTAGGAACAGTAGAGGGGATAGCTATCTGACAACAGATAGCTACTGTTCTCCTTAGCAATGCCGGATCAGTGGAAGCCAAGGGGAGACAAGCATCATGGTAATAGATTCATACAACACGATGGCAGCAGTAGTTCACCCCGTATCAACTTCAATGATGCAAAGACCAACAAACCTTCAACTTTCCAATTTTCTTCCAGGGCAATTAGTCAACCTTAACTTTTTACACATGGAAGGGTTTCAACATCAGCACTAGCAACAACTAATGGCAGACCAGATGATAGCGGCAGAAGCTCTGATCAATAAATTCTATTTTCAGCACAGCAGATCTGGTCGGACTTCCTCTTCATGGGTTAGTACATTCAAGGTACGCAGCACTCCTTCACGGTTGGTTGTGTGCACAGGTTGTCCAGTTGGTTGATTTCTCAAGGCATGAGATACCTCCAATGAAGGACTGCATGTTTTGTCTCTGTTTGAACTTATGTTACTGCCGATTGTTTTAGATATTAGGATCTCTTTGGAGCCTTGTTCAAGTCAGGTTTTTAAGTGTATTGTTGCCATTTGGGAAGCTTTTCTCAGGGTATATCTTGTCAAATTAGGGGTTCTCTTTTGATTGGTTCGAGATGAGTTGTAAAACTATCTCCACCCTTATACATAACCTTTCTTTATTAATCTTACATCTGATTTACCATATATATATATATATATATACACACACACACATTATCATGTCATCTTATAATAGTATCATATATTCATGGGTAATTTAATTTAATTTAATTTGAAATATATAAAAATATTTTAATTTGGCCACTTCACTGGTTAACAAATTATTCATAATTTTGACATTAAATTAGACAATAACATTATACAATTTGATAAACATCATATGAAAAATATTGAAAGCGGTGAAGAACACGGATTGAAAAACGCTCGTGTTTTAGTTTGTGTTAAAGACACATGCCGTTATATGGGTAATATGGGAGAATAACATGCTAATGTTTCATAAAAGGATTTTAAAGTTCTCAACCCAGTGTAAGGCAAGGCCTAAGATAAGATATGTCTCATATAATATTTGTTCTTCATATTTTAAACTAATGCTCATTGATAAGTACAATATAGAGTAGTCTCATGTTCTGATTACTAAGTCGTATGATTATATTATTAAGTAGCATAACGTTAAAAAGAATTGCTTTAATATACTTTTGACTTATTAAAACCTAACAATGTAAAAGTGCCAGAAACTAATACAGTAAAAAAAACACTCGAACAATAGAGGACTTAAGAGGGATTCTCTCATCGTTTATTCATCAATAATAAGCCTTTAAATAGGCATAAAAAAACCAGAAACAAAATAACAACTGACAAAAACAAACTTGAGAAAAAATCTGAACCACTTCCTAAAGACTTGGTAAAACATAACAGCTAGTACCTACTAACCCTGTTAACTAGGACAAATTGAAACAACTGCTGGCTAAGTCAAAATAAAATAATTTTATCCAACAATTCCTCCCTTAAACCAATATTCCTAATATTAGTTTACATCGGAAACTTCCTATCTTTCAAACTCTAAGCATCTCTAATTTGCAACACGGAATTGAAAGATTGAAAAGTTCAGATTCAAGGAAAGAAGAAGATGAATAGATTTGAATTAACTAGAATTAAATATGATATGCAGGGTTTCAAATTTACCTAGTAGACCTCACGAAGAACTTGTCTCAAGCAACCTAGATAACGGGTAAAGAACAAACCAAGAAAGTTGTTAGGATCAAAATCACGCCACAATCTGATTCAATTGATAAGTGATGTTCAATTCCTAAGTTGAAAAGAAGAAGAGGGTTTTCTCCTCTCAAGATCGCCAACAACACTCAAGAAAACAATATGATTCAAAGTTGTCTTCAAAAACCCTAAAACATAAGTAGTTATACCTAGGACAAATAATAAAAGACTTAGGCTAAATAATATATGGAAGCCCAAAATAAATATAACTGAAAACAAGTCCAAATTAGAATAATAAAAAAAACAGACCTAGGCTTGGTCCAATGGGCTCCCAAGTCTGATCATAGGCGTGCCTCTTCTCTTGGGCTTAAGTGATAATGCGCAGCCTAATACAATGGTCTTTAAGTCCTAAGTGAGTCCA
Source organism: Erythroxylum rufum (assembly GCA_027478365.1). Classification (NCBI taxonomy): domain Eukaryota; kingdom Viridiplantae; phylum Streptophyta; class Magnoliopsida; order Malpighiales; family Erythroxylaceae; genus Erythroxylum; species Erythroxylum rufum. The sequence continues at coordinate 40,541,785 of JANIHZ010000005.1, forward strand.
ATCCAAGGATTTGAGATAAATGAATCAATTTGGGCTGTGATTTAGATAGCTCTCCTCCAATAGGCTTGGTGTACTCCATCCTCTCCACAAATTGGCCCACATACGCATAGAGAGCCTTTTTAAGTTTCTCGGTCCTAGCTCTAGACATAGGTTCAACTGGAATGACAAGCTCGCCCCCATCACGCACGCCATCTCTATGGTGATCCTTACTTGTGCTCACATCAGTCCCTCCCTCCTCAAGAAGATTCATCCTAGAATCTAAATCCATATCAAAAGGAGAAAGATCAGTAATATTAAAAGTTGCAGAAACAGAATACTCACCTGGCAGGTCAATCTTGTAGGCGGTG
>JANIHZ010000005.1:40601474-40615837 GCA_027478365.1 Erythroxylum rufum
TTTATTCACTTAGGTCAACTCCAATAATTCTAACCTTAGCATAATTCAACTCCAATGAATTGATCTAATAAGACCACCAAAAAAAATTCGAAACATGCCTCAAAATAAATAAAACAGGTTTGGGGTCCAACAAGGCAGGTAGATAATTGATAATATTATAATTGTGCAAGAGTTATTAAAGGGTTATTCTACAAGTAATTCTCCTTTAAACCGCTCCATTAAAGTATTATTTTCACAAAGCTTTTGATTATATCAGTTGGAAATTTGTGATTCAACTACTAGAAGTGTTGGATTCTCTAATGGTTTTATCAACTTGATCAAAGCCTATATGACATGAACTTCATTTAGTATTCTTATTAATAAGGTCCCCTTAGAAATCTTTAAGGGGCTAGGTAGCTCAGATAGGGGAGATCCATTATCCCACTATATATTCATCTTGTCTATGAAGGCATAAAATCTCTTGTTAAAGAATAATGTTGCCAAGGAGCCCCAAGTTCAAATGTCACACCAAATGTAAGAAGGTTTCCTTAACAAATATTTGTTTTTCATATGATCTCTTGATGTTTTACAAAGCTTACCACAAATATGTGTAGACTGTAATTGATTCCCTGAAGCAATTCAAAGATATTTCTAGACTTGGAATAAACTTCAATATGAGTCATTTTATCTTAGATTCTAGTGTTGATTCTCTTAAAGCCAAAATTAGGGAAGTAACTGGAAACCAGAAAATAAATTCCTTTGATGTACCTAGGGTTGCCTATTAATACAAAGAGACTACACTTCAATGAATGAATACCTATAGTGGAAAAGATATATAAGAGATTAGGGTCTTGGAACAATAAGACCTTATTTTTTAGTGGTAAGCTTAAGTTAATCAATTCTATTGTAACTCACTACACATATACTGAAGTATAACATATTTATCTAAAAAAATGCTCATTTAAAAGCACTAATTTATTTTCCTATAGGGGTTACTCAAATGCTAGTAGAATCAATGTCAAAGTAAGGTGGAAAGTAGTTTGAAAGTTAAGGTGGAAAGTAGTTTGAAAGCCCATGAAGAAAGGGGGATTAAAAAGTATTCCCATAAATACCAGTGATAAAGTTTTAGTGGTAAAAAGGCTACGGAGAGTATGGAAGACAAAAAGTCACTTTATTTAAGATGGCTACATAGCTATATACTTAAAGGTACCAATATATGGGCCCTTGCTCCCAAGGCTTCCTATTCCTAGTTCGTAAACCAGCTTCTGAAACTTAGAAGTTCCATTAAGCCAAGCATAACTTGCATAATTGGAAACAGGGAAATGGCCTATCTGTAGTATGAAAAGTGGATATAATTTGGCTCCCTCAGCAATAACCAAGCAACTATTAAGGCCTTTAGTAATTTTCATGGCCATACTAAATTATGATCTCTAATTAAAGATGGTAAATGGCATTATATCTATAGTCAAATGAGGCAATTGTTTTAAGTATTCTTCCAAATCATGTTTAATAAGACTACTATTTATGACATAATTTTCCTTTTGGGCTTCTTACAAATAGGCTATGTTATGAGAAAGTAGCTTAGAAAGGCCCTGTGGTGTGATGGCACAAGCTAATTTAAAACAAGCACCTCATGCCTAGAGCTAGTTCTCTCTTATGTCTTGCACTTTAGAACATATTGAGCACTATATCCTTAAACGAAAACTATGTGCTTTGTACAGAAATGAAGGAGACTTGATCACACTTTTTCTTTGAGTGTAGTTACTTTAAGGTACTATAGAATGCAATTAAAGGATTATGTCACTGGTATATCAATGGTTTTACTCTGCCTAACATTATATAGAGGCTTCAGATTCACTCAACTATTCCTAAAGCTAACTTTGTAGCTTATACAATATTTGTGGGAACCTGTTTGTAGGAAATCTAAAGGAAAGAAACCATAAATGATTTATAACTAATGTGAGACCTATATAATTTGTTAAGAAGTTTATTATTGCTAGCATAAGGGAGCAACTTATCACATATCAAATTGCTCGAGATTGTAGTGAAATCATTGCCCACTCATAGAGAACATAATTAGAATTATCTAAGTATTATGCACTATATTGAGAGGTAATTCACTATTTTCTTACGGTTGTTCTTATTTGTGTAATTTTGTGTAGAGATTTTTTTTCCTTGGGGCCCCTTTTATACTCTTCTCCTAACCTGATTATTAATTCAATTATTTACTTTTTTAAAAAATTAAATTAGGTAGCTAAATATAAAAATGTATATTTGAAATATTAATCTAAAATTTTATTAAATAACACTGACTCTTTTAGCTTTTATATAATTGAGGTTTTTTGAAATTCAAAATCAATGACTAATTTTTAAAATTTAAACATTTAATTTTGGAGATTAACCCATAAAATGTACCAGGTCAAATTGTACAAGTTTAGTACCAATAAACAACATAATCTCTTCCACATAAAACCTTAATAGCTGATAGAGTGGCATTAGAAGGATCATCACCAACCTCAACAAATTTGTCACTGATTTTGCTACCTACCACCATCCAAAGACATCTCTGATCAGTATTGTCATAATGGTTGTTAATTTGATTTGTGGAAGAAGTTCATGTCAGAAAATAAGGACGGGACTCGATCCCACGCTTAGTGAAATAATTATAAAACTTTTTCATGTTTGACTTCCCAAAGTCAAGATCACTTACAATTCTATCACACGATTAATATATAAATTATAATAAAGCATAAATCATAATTTATATGTTATTCCAAAGCTTGATCTTTTTCTTGTGATTTCCTTTAAATGGTTTTTTTAAACTGACTTACCTCAATTACTGTAGCTACACAAGTGTCTAACCTCTATGGGTATCCACAGAACATGTTGATAGAACTCTATAATAATTGTAGAGAGGATTAGCCAAGAAATGCTAGCTTTTTAAGAGTTTAAGCCTATTTATAATAGGTTTTGGACATTTTAGTAATTTAATTAAAATGTCAATTTAATTTCAATTAAACTTTAATTAGAATCAAAAATAATTTTAATTAAATTCCAATTATGTCCAAATCATATTGATAATTATTTATTCAATATCTTATATTTAATCATAAAAATTTTCAAACTTTACAATAAAGTCTAAATTGATTAATTTTTTTAAAAAAAGTCTAACTTGATTAAAATATATTTTCTCTCTTCAACCGTTCTTTATGTAGGACCCTTTAGGTTTTCAAATACGTAAGTCATGGATATAAATTATAACCCAATAAAGTCTAAATTGTTTAATTTTTTATAAAAAAAGTCTAACTTGATTAAAATATATTTTCTCTCTTCAAACGTTCTTTATGTAGGACCCTTTAGGTTTTCAAACACGTAAGTAATAGATATAAATTATAACCCTAAATCATATTTAGCAATAGATAAATTAAACTCATTTAATTTATCTTTAATTCTCTAATTAAACTATTTATATTCATAGATCAAGATTAGCGTATAGCAGCACATCATAACCGCCTATTTAGGAATGTCAAAGTAGTTCTGACTAATCTTTTCGTGCATGATTTTTTTGTATAACTCAATCATTTCATTATACAAAGTTCTTATTAGACATAGAGCAAAGAATTAATGTTTACTCTATTTGAGTCTAATCATATTAGTTCTCCACCATTAGTAATTGATTCTATCAATAACAATTGTCAACTATTTACAAAGCATCATTCCACCTTAGTCAAGGATTTTTTGAATCAACACTAATCGAGAACAATGAAACATTCTCCGTAATTACTTTAAAGTCATAAATCATATATTGATCACTCAACTACTATATAATTCATTCTACATCCAATGACTACTAACTTAGCTACCCTTGAGTAGAATAGGTTTTAAGTAGTATCAAAACATAGGAATTCATATATGAGATAACTTTAGAGATCTCAAGTCAAAAGATCACTTATATAATCATCACAATGAAAATTTTCATAGACACACAAGTAATGTTGCAAATAGAATTATCGTATAGAATCAGGTTAGTGAACTTGTTCTCTAACAAGTACTAACATGTTTATTTAAATACCTTCATACTTTAGGCTATGAGATTAACTACTTTCCTAATAAGAAAAAACATAACGTGTGATAGCTTTTTCATGTGTTATTAATGTCCAGTTTCAATAGAACAATGACTATTGGATGTTAGGCAAGCTTTACAATTATAGCCCTCAAATATTGCAAGTACACGGGTCGTGAAATGTAGTATATGAAGGGCTGATCCCACGAGGAGATGTGATGGGAAATGAAAATTAATAAAATGAAAATAAAATTGTACAGAAAAGTAAATATGGGAAAATGATTATCAAGAAATTAATTTGCAAATTTAACACAAAAAGAAATTAAAATCCAGAAACACAAAAGTTATAATGGAAATCAACCAAGTAAAGTTACCAAATTATGAGAGAGGGGATTCTTCTTATTATTAATGCTAACCTAGCCATTTATATGTTAAAGGGATGTTAGTTCTAGACTATCGAAGTAGGGATTACTCTCTCTCGAGTAATAATTACACGTCATAATTAATAATCCCTAATTGATTTAAGTACCGAATGAGTAATCTCTCAATTACCAACAATCCTAAACCTAATTAATTTTTAATCTCTCTAATAAATAATCGGGTCTCACACGAGATCTCTCTCCATATAATAATTGACTAGATTGATTTTGTGGTCTATTGGAGCACCTAAGTCTTATTAACTTGACCCAATCATTTTACATTCGACTCATCCTTTCAGTTTGTTATCGAAGCATGGAAATACAGCAATCAGTGACAACACCCAATTAAAATAACACAAAAATAACTAGATTAACATTAACTCAAGATAAAATCTTGAAAGAAAGTTATAACATCTTAATCAAACCCAAATCCATAAACATATTTGTATTCATCTTAACATTTAAGAAAATGAAAAAAGAGATGAAAGAAATACACATGGAACGGGGATCGGGACGTCTTGGGAAAGCAGCAGCCATGAAGACTCACTTCTTTCTCCTCTCTTTCTCATTCTTTCTCTTCTTCTTCTTCTCTCCTCTTGGAGTGTTTCCCAAAATGGCAGATTGCTTCTTTAAGGTTACATCTTTATGCCTTATGTAGTCTTTGCCATTTAAGGTACCCTAGGGTTTTTCACGGTTCGAAAAGTCCCTCGAAAATTTAAAATCAGAAGGTTGTCTATGCTATTTGTCGCACAGGTCATGACACATTGTTTCGCCTTCTATCAGCCACGATTGTGGCCCTTCCTCCGTGCTTCTGTCACGATCATGGCACATTGGCCATGATTGTAAATGTGCCATGATCGTGGCCATGGATTTGGCATCGGACTTTCTCTGAATCGTCTCCATTATTCAATATTTTACTTGAAACACTAACAAACATATTAAGGCACCTCAAACACATAAAATTAAAGCTCAATGGGATGCTCTAACCCACAAAACACTAAAAACACAAATGTTTAACAAATAATAAAATCCTAACCTAAACATGCACCAAGCATTAAATTTACCCACTAAACACATCCTAAACTACCCATTGAAACATTATGCAAACTACAACTATCAATGACTAACAACAATTTAGCTATCAATGACTAACAACAATTTAGCGATAATACATACACATAATATGGATATCATACTTATAATCTCATTGTAATTTTCATTTGCAACGTACATTTATCACAAAAACTTTATCATGTACATTTAAATATGTATAAGATAAAGAAAGTCTTTAAATTATTTTGTCACTAAACTATAACTAACTAATTAACTGTGGGACATAAACTAACAGTTTATAGTATTTAATAACTGGGATTTATTTGATTTTGACATTAGTAACCTAAGTCAAAAGCTTGGTTCTTTGATTTCAAATTTTATCATCAACTTTGATGCTTTTCTTCTTTTTGCTAATGGTTTAATCCTATTTCTCAACTTTCCAATTTTGGTTGCATTTGGTTATTTTCCTTTCTTAATGTATATGCCAAAATTTCAACTAAGAATTATTTTTGGTATGCAATACTCTATTGAATGTTCTTGGGAAAGCATGGATGTAGACTCACTATTTAATATGTTTCCAGAGACAATGTACTTGTTTATGTTGATACAATAATCCTAAGTTGGCTTATGTTTTGTTATTATATATATAATGCCCGAGCGCATATGCAGGATCGTAATCCAGATACTGTGTTCTCCTTCCAGTACTCATTCTGGCATTATAAGGCTTTTGGTTGAGATTTGCCGTTTATTTCGGCTGCCCCATTTGCCGTGACTGATGTTTTAGAATGGTCGCATAGAGAAGCATATTGTGGTTGCCTTTAGAAAATAATATGGGATTATGAACAGAAATGATTGTTTGCACAACCATACTTGGTGAATTAAGGTTTGGTAGAATGGGATACGGCTGCAAGCTCTATGATGCTTTCATGAAATCCAGAGTTGAGGGTTATTCATCTGGAAACCAAAAAGAAAAGAATCTTCATCTTGTCTCGGCCATGAATCAGGGCTCAATTAGTGACCTCAATCGTCCACAGACTAGGTCATGGGATCAGTTTCTCAATCTGAATGTAATTAATGTGAAAGTTAAAACAACGCTCTGAAGGCTGTTGTTACTTGCCACTTTCAAGCCTTCCTTATAGGTTCTTTTTACCTATGTATGCATGTGAATGCATCAAAAAATGTCCTCTTTCCAGACATTTGTTTGCTTGTATGGTTCAAACTTATAGGGAGTCGAAGTATTGTCTTAACGATGGTCGAATTTTGATCAGCTGCTTTGATGGTTAAATAAATAAAGTGAACATTACAAAAAGCACAATACTAACGAGAGATGATCATCACAGGGATATCGTCTTCCAACTTTACTCAAGTCCCAATAAATCTCTTCTCTGCGTTTGGACGAGTTTGCACACAGACATCTTCAGATTAACTGATATGGGTAGTTCCGACATTTTGATTCCATTTTTTGTTCTAGTTTTGTGAAGAGGCTAATGAGTTTCGTACACAACAATGGAATGGGTGAAGCACATTTGCTGATGCTTGATGTACCAATTTACCTTTGACTGATTATGTTATAGCAATCAATGGATTTGCTGCTTCAGTTTTCAGAGGTAAAAATGCTCATGGTTTATGTTTTAGCTGAGTCATTTGAGTGGAAACAAACATCCATCTGCCCTGCAAACATATCTATCAGTTGACAGTCAACATTCCAAACCAGGCATGATACATTACTGTACAAATTGGAATCAAAATCAGACACCTGGGATTATTTAATACTTCTATAGTAGTTGCAGCTTCTTCCAAAATTATAGATACAACAGAGAATCCTCCACATCAATGCCACGGCCAGTCAGCCACCCCGTGTCTCCCAAGTAACAAAATTGTTGCTTCCCATCAAAACTTAGCCTAATATACTCTTAGGGTGTCAGGAACGCACCTCTCCTCAGGATTTCTTGGCTTGTGTTGCACTTAATTTTACAAGAACATTAAACAGCCAGCATAAAACTACTGCTGCCTATTAATCATTTCCCATATTTAGGCCTCAGTCTGCATCTTTTATTTCTGCTTCAACATCAACAACTGCCGAAGAAGAATCCTTCCCTGAACAGTGTACAGAGGCCAATTTAATAAGTCAGATATTTACTGGTGATATTCACTTCAATAAAACCAACTAAACAATTCATTTCTCTTAACCAGTAAATGCCATAGGACAACAAATTAAGTAGTATATTTCAAAGTGAAATGAGTTGGAACTAAGAATACCAAACCATACCTTTCTTGGAACTAGGATAAAAGTCATTATACGTTTGTCCAAACTTTGTAGATTGGTTGGAAAACTTGACAGAGTCTCTCACGAACTCATCATTTACAACTGAAATCCAACAGATATATCATAAGACAGGAAAACAAACGAGGATGTGATAAACAATGTAGTATCAAAGTTACAACTGAACCAAAAAGTTAATTTCAAGACAAAGCAAATTAAAACCACTGTCATCACCCCTCCCAAATACGTAAACAATTGCATACGTTGGCAATTAGATTTTTAATTTCATATTCAATAAAACACGGCTTAATTAAATGATTTGGATGTACTAAGAAAGATAAGAGTATGCATCTTCCATTCGAGGAAAAGCTGAAGTTGCAAAGGCAATATAAAGATTTGAAAACTGAAAGCTGAAGCTGTGATGAAATTGGACAATTTCATAAACAAAGGAAATTGCAAAACATGAAACCTGATGCCATGATGAAAAACACAGTATTATGCGCAGGGAGATACAAAGAAATGAGAAGGATGACATTTCTTAAATGGCAGATGAGTCAGAGAACCAAATGCCAAGTGGCATGATAATTGGCATCAAATGTCCCTCAAGAGAGGACATCCTTACCAAATCGTGCTACATAACACCAAATTCCATCTAATGATGGAGTGATTTTGAACAGTTCAAACTATGACTTCCAAATGAAGATATTAAGGGGAATCATTATGACTTGTAGAAGACCATATTGTAGGTCTTAGGTATTCACTCCATGCCATGCAACAAAGGCCAAGGGTACAGCAGCACATGTGTACATTGTGTGCCATTGCATAAGCTGAGAATAATGTTCACTGAAAGAAGTCGGATATAGTTAACAATCAAAGAGTAATTCATTAAACCAATCACATGCAAATGGTCCATAGCTACAGTAGTGTACTTCATAATTAATCATGCCTATATTAATGGACTGAAACTACAAGAAAGCTGCGGGTAACTTTTCTTGCACAGAAATCTTTCAAAAAATAAACTTTTCCGGAACAAAAAGTCTGAGAATTAACTTTCACCTGAAAATGGTTGACTGCAAAAGGGGCAGAGCTGCAATTCTTCATTCAAAGTAGACCTATAAAACAGAGTATTGTGGTCCAATAAATACAACCATCCAAGTGATTCTCAAAAAAGTTTATGATAAAAATCGTGGTCCTTACTTGAAGATCTGGAATTCATTTCCACAGTTCGGGCACTAAAGAAAACACAATCAGAACACACAAATCCACTTCAGTTAATGAAAAGAAATGATTGTACAACTAGTTCAAGGAACCAAAATGAACTTGATATTTGAAAGGAAAGCCAAAGATTTGTAGGATATAGGAAACCACAGAAGCCTTACTGTGCCTTGAAGTATATCTCGTCCTGCCCACCAAAGAAAAGCCCCCAAGCCCACTACAGGTACAATTACTGCAAGGAGCTAAACAAAGATAAATTAAAAAGACATTAGATTGACCAAGAAGATTGAGAAGAATGAGAAGTTTTCTGTATTCAACTTAGAATTATACTATGGGTATTTATACAGGAATACATAGGTTTAAACTAGGAAAATAATCCCTATAATCATGCTAAATCCCTATAACTATGATATTTACATTAACTACATAATCCCTAAGGAGGCTACAAAAGACTTGGAGGAGGGAGATAAAGCACGTTAAGATACAAAAGAAGAAACAGGGTAAGTGCATGCACGTTTACCTTTACGAAGAGCAATAGGAAGATAAAGGGTAGAATCAGGTAGTGGTGAGGAATCTGGAGACAAAGCAGAATGGGTCGAGTCCATGTCCTGGACGATGGGAGGTGCCTCAATAGACTGCTGCATACATCGAGAATAAACCTGACGAATAACAGGTCGAGAGGGAGGAGAAACTACTTGTTTACTGACAGTATAAATAAGAAAATCGTCTCTTGAATCGCTGGAGTGCGAAGAAGAAGGCACAGGAGAACCAAAGAAGGGGGTATTCTCGAAAAAGGTATCATCAGCAGAGACCAAGTAACGACCCAACGAAGGAGAGTAACAACGATATCCTTTTTGAGCACGAGAATATCCCAGTAAGACACGCTTGAGCGATTTGGGATCCAATTTCGAGACCTAAGGTCGCATATCTTAAACAAAGCAAGTACACCCAAAAATTCGAGAAGCAAAAGGGAACAATGTATATGAGGGAAAGAGAAGCGAATATGGAATCTGGCCGTCAAGAACAGAAGAAGGCATTCGGTTGATTAGGAAACAAGAAGTAGAAACTGCATCGGCGCAGAAAACATTAGTGCCCGGGCAACTTCTAACAAGTGACGGTTCTTTCGCTCTGCTACACCATTTTGTTGACGGGTAACAATACATGATGACTGATGAATAATACCATGCTGAGAGAGATAAGATTGAAAAGTCTGAGAAAAATATTTTTTAGCATTATCACTTCTCAAAATGCAGATGGATTTGTTGAATTGAGTCTTAATTTCAGCATGAAAGGCACAAAATATAGTAAACAATTCTGATCAAGATTTCATAGGATAAAGCCAAGTAATTTGAGAATAATCATCAATAAATGTCACAAAATAATGAAAACCAAATTTGGATGGAATAGGACAAGGACCCCATACATTAGTATGCACCAAGTAAAAGGAAGACTCAACTCGTTTATTTAGTCTAGGAGAATAAGAAACCCTATGTTGTTTAGCAAATTGACAAGCTTCACACTCCAAGACAGATTCTTGTTTAAGACTAGGACATAAATTTCGTAAAACTGTGATAAACGGATGACCAAAACGACAATGAAGTTGCAAAATAGAAGATGAGCTTGTGCAAGCAATCGATCGAAGTCCTATCTCAGAAGTTGAATCAAGAACATACAGGCCATTCACCAGACGCCCCTTACCAATAATCTGCTTTGTCCCAAGATCCTGAAAAAGACAACAATTGGGATAGAAAACAACACAACAGTTGAGACTTGGCTAATAGTTAATAGGTTAAAAGGGAATTGTGATAAACATAAAATAGAGGATAATGGGAGAGAATTTGTTGGGTTTGCTATCCCACACCCAATTACAGAAGCGGTAAATCCATTGGCTAAAGTAACACAAGGTAAATCAGTGGTAGATTTGAAATAAGAGAGAATACATATGTTGTCACTTGTCAGTCATATGATCAATAGCACGTGAGTCAATAACCCAACTACAAGATGAGGTGGAGAGACAGGCAACAGGGTTACTTGTATTAGCCAAAGCTAATGTCGCAAGCGATGGCTGTTGTGAATCATGAGTGGCCAAAATTTGTTGATAGGCACCGGTTAAACAAGCATACTCATCCGTTGAAATCGTGATAGAAGGCGAGGATGACTGAGGGAAGGGTAGGATGCCATCCTGAGTAGCCACATTTGCAAATTTTCTGTTATTATTCTTACCCGAGTACTTGAGAGGCTTACCATGTAGTTTCCAACAATTCTTCTTGATGTGTCCTTCGACTCCACAATAATTACAGGTGCGAAGGGTGCCACTGTTCCCAGTAATAGAACCACTATTATTCCCACCATTGCCACCGCAATTATTTTATGAAACATAGCTCATTAATGATGCTGAGTCATTGGTCACCATATCAAAAGTCACATCTCCATCTTTACAAACTCAAAGCAAACGGGCATATACTTCCGTAAGGAAGGAAGCGTCTCACTAGTTAACAATTGTGTGCGTGCCACGTCATATTCGGAACTCAACCCTACTAAGAAACACTATACCACAATCTGCTCCTCTTGTTCTTGCATTTGCTTTATGTCAACAACAATTGGAAACATGGCTCACTTTTCTTTAAAGGCTTGTTTTACTTTAGAATAGTACTGAAACAGGGAGTGACCTCTTTGTTCCGCTCTATAAATCTTTAACAATAATTCATAAACATGAGACAGATCTTGTTTGCAAGCATACAAAAATTCCAGATATTCCCATAGTTCTTTGACACTATCACAATGATTCACAACATCATCAACAGTTGGGTCTAGAGTATTTTGGATTTGATTAAACAATTTGTAATCTTTCATTAACCATTTCTTCCGAGTAACAACATCAATCTTAGGAGGCGGATTATTAGTTAAATGATCTTCCAAATCTAAACTAGTCAGAAATCTACAAATAATCCTTTTCCATTGTGCATAATTTTTCCTTCCAATCAATTTCCTATCAGTAATTTTGGATAAACCCAACCTAATTTCAGTAATAGTCTTCTCATCTCCACCCGTATCACTACTCTCAGCCATTTTCCAATTGACAATATTAAGCAGATAAAGGAGGAAAGAAACGGCAGAAACAAAAAAGAGGATACCTCGGACTGTTTAGAACAATATGCTTCTCCACTACATAAATCAAAAATATTCAACATCACAAAAATATCCCAACAGCCACACCAACACAATAGAAGAGAGCTACGAAAATCAGAAGCACTCAAAAATAGAAGGGAGCTACAGTGTCTTCTACACCAACACATACCAGCAATACCCCAAAACTGATAGGATATTCAGACAGGGACAAAGGAGGCGACGTCATAGGAAGAAACCGGTTCGGAAGACGGCGGCTCACGCGCCGGCGCATGGAAACGACGTCTGGAATGGGCGGCGAGTGCAGGTCACGCACTCAAGATCCGACGACTGGGTTTTAGGGGATGGCCGATCGACACCAGCAGTGTCTTATGAAGGAGGAGGTGAGAAAAAATTTCTCCAAAAAAATGTATCACCCACACAGTCGGTATACTGCCTTACAATAGGGCAGAAAACGAAAACAGAAAACTAAGGAAGAGACCCAAAAACACGACTAGGCTCTAATACCATGAGAAGAATGAGAAGAAGTTTTCTGTATTTTGCTTGGAATAATACTACAAGTATTTATATAGGAATACATAGGTTTAAACTAGGAAAATAATCCCTATAATCATGCTAAATCCCTATAACTATGATATTCACATTAACTATATAATCCCTATAATTACGTAACTGCTATATTCTGTAACAAACATAAAGTTTGACATTTGCTTTTTCTTGTATCAAAGAATGATAGACTTGTAATTTTATTGTTTTAGACTTGTAATTTTATACTAGCTCAAAATGCTCCATTTGCTATGAATTATCTAGAGAAGATTGTTTAAAGCACAAAACTTTGAGCCCTTCTTATCTTAGCCCATTGTGAAGATAGATACACATATCTTTACATAATTTATTAAGCTTATTTTTTAGGGTAGATAGAACCATCCTCTACTTTTAAGGAAACAACAAAAATAAGAAGAAATGGAAATATGAAACCATTACCCCCATCAAGAAAAACAAAAATTTGCTGCCAAGAAACTAAGTTTCCCCTTAACAACGTGAATGTTCAATAAAAACAATGTGAATTTGCTACCAAACCATGAACAAAGCTGACAAACTGGAAAATGCGAATCAGTGATGAATAGTTACTTGGAGCCGCTCTTCGACAACGCTACAAAACCTGCAAAATCTTTCAGTGCAGTCCGGAAATGGACGGAGTCTTGCAAGTAGCTCGATTCCAATTCATAAACCTATTTGATTCAAGAAAAAAGAAACCCTAGTTCATTTACAAATATATATATGTATATGTGTGTGTGTGTGTGGGTCAAATAAAAATCAATACTTCCTTTGAATAAAAAGGAGTAATATTGACCTGTTTCTCAACGCTAAATAGAACTTCTTGAAGTTTCTCTCTCTTCCCCATCAAGGAAGCAAGCATGGCAGCTGTATTTGAGCCTTCTCGTTTTCTGCCTAATGGATCAAATTGCAACAGATATTCAATTTCGATCTATTGAAGACAAAAGATGAACTAGGGTTTCCAATAATTACCATGAGAATTTATTTTCAAAAAACATAATTACCATGAGACTTCATGTTGGCGCCAGACTCAAAACCCCAAAAAGTTAATTAGGTCGTTTCTAGTTTCTTTTCGTTTTAGCTTTCAATCTTCTAAATTTTTATAGTGTGCGATGTCTGTTGTTCGTACATTTCGTGTAAAGTACGACACGCATTTGTTTTCCGCGATGTTCGTGAATTAGGTACATTTTTGTTTTAAGCTGCATCTCCCTCCCTCATCTATCTCTAGTCAAGTATAAAAGGGATTTAGAAGGGGAATTATTTTACGAAAATAAATAGAGAAATAAAGTTTAGACAAAGTAATAAGAAAACACATATTAAAAAGTTGTGTAATTTACACATGTCTATTAAGATTTTAATTACATCAATTTTAGTAAATTATATAAAATATGATTTAACTTTCAAATCTGAAAATTTATATACATATACACGCTATATAAGCTCTCTTGGTGCTCGTACAAGGGATTTAATTTTTATCAACTAGTAATTGTGAAACTTAAACTAATTATTTAAATCAAAACATAAAATTTACTAAAATATGATTTAACTTTCAAATCTGAAAATTTATATACATATACACGCTATATAAGAGCTCTTGGTGCTCGTACAATGATTTAATTTTTATCAACTAGTAATTGTGAAACTTAAACTAATTATTTAAATCAAAACATAAAATTTACTAAAATAT
>JANIHZ010000005.1:40735050-40755627 GCA_027478365.1 Erythroxylum rufum
CCCAATTTTCAATATCATTTTCTCAAAAATTCTAAAGTCATCAATGAAATTTCTTCAATATCATTAAACCTTTATTTATATTTCCATTCATCAATTTACTCACCAAATAGCATTTTTCCTAGTCTAATAATATTCAACATTTTCGGAATTTATTCCTAAAATTCACCAAAAATTCAAAATTAACAAATACACTCTCCAAATAAATTTTCAATGCAACAAATCACAATTATCAATAAAATCACCTTTCACATATATAAGTCAATTATACCAGAAATGTCAATGAATGCATGTATAGTCATTTTAATGTGTGCAAAAATTCAAATTCACATGCGTGTATGCTAACAATATGTATGAGCATGAAAATGCATTTTTCTTAATCTCTTGTTGATCTCAGGTGTATCATAATTTTGGGTTCTAACTCTTAATATGGGAATGGGATGTTACAATGTAACAAAGTCGTTATGTCTTATGACAGCTTAACCAAAGCCTCCCCCTGAGCTGGAGGTGGTGCTGGTGGTAATTCATCTCGATTCACCCCAAAGGGTCCAAATATAGATGGATGAGATCGCTCAGGATTATTACTCTCAGCAACCTCCTAAACGACTTCGTGATATCTTTCCATATTTAATTCTATAACCAAAACATGGGACAAGTCACAGTAGGCCAACATAACTCTTATATCCATGTATAAACAATAGTTAAGCATTGGTTAAACCAGAATCGCCTAAACCATGCTCTGATACCAAATGATGAAACAACCAGATAACCCCTGAGAGGATATGTAGATGCTACACAAAACAGAACCAAATTAATCCAAAACATACCAAACAGTCCCTTAGATGAATTTCTAGAAACTCAAGCAAACATACATTACATATCATTAGAAGTTATTTAATAAATATAACATATCATACATATTGTGCTTGTCATAATACATGCCATAAATTCAAAAGCCAACCTGTATTAAGGTTATTACAAACCATTTACAGCAAAATACATTATGTCTCATTACATTTAATACAACTCAAAAACTCAAACAAAACAACTTCCAATATAGAACACATTCTTCTTGGCCACTGCTGTAGTCTTTTTCCCAGTCCTTAAATCTTCTTATCAAAACCTACACGGAGGCAAAACCACCATGCTAAGCATAAAACGTAGTGGGGAAATAACTAAATAAGATATAATTTGTAAACTATTTCTAACAATCGTCTAACATTCATATATACAGATTCGAAATCATATCACAACAATCTTAATTGTTCATATTACAGAGTAATCCAAACATTATGTCTCAAAACAGAATATGATTCATCAATACAAAACATTCTTACATCAGAACAAAACTCATAAATATCATAACAAAATGTACAAGCATCATAATTGAATATTAGAACAGGATATAATCCTTTCAAATCAAAATATGACTTGTATCAAATCAAAATATGTTTTATATCAAATCAGAGCTTATCTTGTATCAGATCAAAACTTGTTTATATCAAAACTGAATATATATCATAATACAAAACATGTTATCCTACTAATCCTTTTTACAGAAGTGGGTAATGGGACCAGAACAGAAGATACCCATGTTTGGTATCTGAAACATAAGAGACTTAAGTCTCTGAAATAGAAGACAAAAAAGTTTCTAAAATCAGAAGACACTGGAGTGTCTGGTTACAAGAGTAGTTGCAAACCCTTATAGGCATGCCTATTTACCCACGACTAGGATTTAACAGTTTTAAAACAATCCATTTCAGATTTCAAATCATAAGCAAATAATGTAGTGTATAGCATATGTCTTTAATTCATTTTTTTCTCAAATTGAACATATTCACTTCCTTTTGATCAAACTCAATATACCTTATAAACATAAGCATTTGCATCAATATATCAATAAAATGTTAATTCATTACATATTACATATAATCACCCAAGATCCCAATTCACAAACATTCATAACTAACACATTACTCTTGCTCTTTAAATCATATTAGCATTCATAAATAAACTTCATTCCTTTAACAACTTACAAGTTCCAAAATTAGATGCTTTGTTATCAAATAACACCTTTATTATGTTTTTACTTCAATTAAAAATTCAAATCTTATTTAACCTTTAATTAAACTATTCCACATCAAACTAGATTCATTTTCAAGCTCAGTTAAGTCCATTTAAACCATTATTAAGTACTTAACCTTATATATTCCAACAATTGTCTAAAACCAACATTTTCTATTTCCTAAGTACTTCCCACGACCTTGGGAATGAACCTTACAAATCCCACAATTGTGGGACGAGTGAACCGAAGGCTCACTCACCCACAGCCTCCAATTTTTTTCCAAAACTTGACTTCTTTACTTCCATTCGACACACCTTCACCAAAATGCATCAATTTCACTTCAATTCTACCTTATTCATGCTTTAATACCCCCATTAAATTCATGTCTAAACCAATTCAAAAATCATTCATAAGGTAGCTCACAATCCATAATCTTTCATGCATAAAAATCCAAAGCAAAAGCTATCAACAAGTATCATGTTCCAGACCTCAATTCATCATCAATTCAATACATATTCTATCCAATTCAAGCATCAAATAATTCATATTATAATATACAATCAAGTTTAGCATTCCCTTACCTTTTTAACTTCAAAGAAAAACTCCAAAGAACTAGCTAATCCAACCCTTCCAAGCAATCAACACACTTCCAAAATCAAGGTAGATGTAGGATGATCTTGACACTAATATGATAACAACCTAGAAGGTAATATAAATTAGCATTCTTGATGCAGTCTCATGCAAAGATTCTTAAGCGTTGATTGAACCCAAATCAAGCAAAACTCTAGGAGGTATGAGAGAGAGAGTTTCAGTGGAGAGAGTGTAAGATGGTGAAGAATGAACAAAACAAAACTTACTCTAGCAAAAACTTATCTCATCTAATGCTAGGTGTCATCAAGTTGTAACAGCATGTGTCATTATGCATGTTCTTGATTTGTCCCATATAGGAGCTGCCAAATGTCACCAATATATTAGGCCATTTGTCTCTTACTTGTTGCTACCACTTGTCAATTTATTAACTATGCCATTTTTCAATACATCAGCTATGCCAAATGTCACTAACTCATAGGCTTAGTCATTCTAATTTTCATGTACTAACTTATCTTGCCACTTGACATTTTCCTAATATAAATGTACATTTAATACCTTAATTCTCTAATGGTGTTAATTAATTCCAATTCACTAAGTATGATCCATTAAACTAAAATTCAATTCATATGCAATTCTCAATCATATCATAATTTTTAACACCTATCATACATGTACTTTCATGAACATGTAACATTCCAACTAGGGTACAATTTGGGGCCTTACACTTTTTAAACTTGACTGAGAACTAGGGGTAGTTCTTAGATGAAAATAAAAATGTATGTGAATAGTAGCTTTTCTTTTTTCCTTTTATCTAAAACTTGTACTTCATCATCCCCAAATATATATTACAAGTCTCTTTATTTTTTTCACTTAATATTGTAAATAATTTTCAATCATCTCATGTATAACAACTATTTTTTTATTGTTGTTGCAAGAATCAATATTACTATTAACAAGAGTAAGATGTTCTCTCATTATATAAATTATTTATTCTTTAAAAGTTCTACCATAAAAGATGCAATTGTATCGAATATTTCTATAAAATATTAACATAGCGTGTTATATAGTAGTGGTGAGTTAAGGTTGATCCCACGGAGAGTATTCGATTAGCTTTTGTTATGATAATAATCAATGTTTAGGTTTGAGGGGGGTTGGTTTGGTTTTGAAATAAGAAAATAAAATGAAACTAAACTAACAAAATGTTAGCGTCGTTATTGTATATAAATTTATTTTTTAATTTTATTTATTTTTTAATTTTTTACTTTTTAACCTGCATCACTATTTCCTGTCACTTCTGCATGTGGGTCTACCAGAAACAGCCTCTCTACTATGTAGAGGTACTATCATACCTCACCAGACCCCGATTCACCACGGGACTTTGGACTGGGTGTAATGATGATGATGATGATAGGAGATCTTTTACTAATAGTTATATTAAATATTATAAACAAGATTAAAAAATTTTTATTTACTTAATTCATAAATATAATTTAAATTTAAATTTTATCTAATATTTTACTACTGTTAGTAACAAAAATATAGGTCAAACAAAAATAAAGCCACAAAATAATGTAATGATTAGATAGAGATTCTTCTTCTTCTCTCTATTAAATCTGCATGAGCTAGATGAACTACTTGAATATTGTTGCTTGTTTACTTCCTAATTTTACCCTTACTCTACTCCTCTATACTAAATCTATATGAGCTGCTTAAACTACATTATTGTTACATGTGTGCTTCTTGATTCTACACTCACTATACTACTTACTTTTTTGCTTCCTTTTTATTTTCTCCCTTCTTTTTCATAGTTCATTACAACCTTACATCACTCCTTATCTCGGGTCTTACATAGGTTACCTTTTGTCATAATCTTCACATCTTCTTCTAGCTCCTCTACTAGCCTCCTCCCCTTTCTTGAAAATTTCTTAGATTCGTCCAATTCTCACATATTTTTTTTCTCTACTCTTGTGAGCTTTCTTTCCTTAACTAATAATGCAGAGCATGGGATCCCTTACACTTGAAATCTTTCCTTCTTTTAACTTGGAAAACATGACCTTGAACCTTCTGGATAAACATTCCTCTTTACGCTTTGAACCTCCTTTACCTGAAGGTCTTTTAAACCAAGGTGTGATACCTCCAAAACCATTACTGCATCTGCATCCCATACTAGCAATAGTCTAAAGAAAACATGGAAATAGGTGCTTGATGACTCTATCCCCACACTTCTTCAAATTAACTTATCAGCTCAAGGCCTAAAGGTCATAGAAACAAACTTCTAACATTTCAACTCCAAACCCCTGCTACTTTAATCTGAGTAACTACGCACAAAAATATTGAATATCAAACAAAATAGCATCCCAATCTGGCTAAATATCCACAACATACCCTTAGAATACTAGATCGCTATGGTTTAAGTCACTTGGCCGACTTTATAAGCAAACTCTTTGCCTAAATGAAGTTATTTCATTCATAAGATGAGTTAACTATACCAGGTTATATGTGGTAGTTGAATCGTATCAGAAGTTACTTGAGATTATTCCTATCATTAGACTTGATGAAGAAAACTAGATGGTAGAAGACAAAGTCTTGGTCACTTACAACTGAAGACATATTATATCTCAAATAAAACAAATGTTGAAACTAACAGAAATAATGTTCCAAATAGGAGCATACTCAGAACTATCCTAACTAGGGAATGACCAATAACAAACTAAATCAATAGAGGTTGATAAGGAAACAACAATCCAAAATGTAGCTCAGAATAATGTAGGAATAGAAGGAAACCTAACAAACAAAACACTAGTCAAATCAAGGGCATATATGTGATTAATCATTAACAATTCCAATAACATTATGGAACTTCAGGAGTTAAGGATTTAAATGAGAACAAAAGACTACAAATGCATAATGTAAATACAATGTAAGAGATGAACCTTGAGATTAAAGGAACTTTTATGGACTTCCCATCTAGCAACTTTCCCACACAACTCCCTTAAATTTAGGTGCTAAGAAAAATGTTACTAAGATTAAATCAGTTATTACTAGATTCAATCTTAGTAACATACAAATGGTGACCTTCTTGACATGCTCTGGGAAAGGAATGGATGCCTACTAGTAGAATATTTACCACAAAGAACTATGAGGACTTATGGGAATTGAGAAGGAGCCCACTATGGCATCATTCATTATTTAGAACCATGTTACTCCCAACACTGAGTAGGAATCACAAGCTATAGTGGTAGTTGATGTTGTAAATGAAGAAAATAGCTCCCCTTCAAAAGAAACTACAAATGAAACTCCACAAATTAATGATGTTGCCAATGCTAAATGGAATTAACAAATGTAAAAGACAAAGGAGATAACTAAAAATCATGGAACCTTGAATGGAAAATCTGGTGATGCAACTCTTGAGAAAGAAGAGTTCACAATTGTAGAAGAAGAGAAATCTGGGTGTAAAGCCAAAAATAAAACAAAAAATCCACATAAGATGATAATAGTAGTATGGAATATCAGAGGTACAAATGATCTCAAAACGCATCTTTTGATAGTAGATTTTATTAATGAAGTTAGACCATTTTACTTTTTAGTTTGCTTGAAGCTGAGTATTGAGGCATATGAAAACTTAAGGTTCTTAAACAAATAGAGAAAAATACAAATCCCAACCATCACCATAGGGGGAGGATAGTAGTTGCTTATAACTTTGATCAGGTCAAAGTACTCCAGATGCAAAGCTCAATGCAAGGAATCCATCTGAACGTAGAGAAAAGAGAGCTGGGGAAGTTCCAAATTAGCTTCATATATGCTTCCAACCACCAATTTCAGAGGGAGGACTTATGAAAGGAGCTTACCAATCTTAGCTCACTGATCTCAAGCACCTGGTTACTCTTTAATGACTTTTAACTACACAATTTACAATTATTAGTCAAAGGGAGTATGATGCAATACCAAACCTAGTAAGAGCTAGGATCCTGTTTATCCTCAATAGGAGTGAATCAATTCTAGGTTCCTCTTCACTTGGAGCATTAGTTAGCCCAAATGGCATCACCAAGAATTTATAATGATTATAACGGGTCTTGAATGCAGTTTTCGAAACATCCATATCTTTTACCCACAATTGATAGTATCCTGATCGCAGATCTATCTTGGAAAATACTCCTGCATCTTTTAATTGATCAAACAGATCTTCTATCCTTGTTAATGGATACTTATTTTTTACTGTGACTCTATTCAATTGCCTGTAATCGATAAACATGCAAAGAGTACTGTTTTTCTTCTTAACAAACAGAACCACTGCTCCCTATGGTGAGATACTAGATCAAATGAACCCCTTATCTAGTAGCTCTTGCAACTACATCTTCAACTCCTTTAATTCAGTAGAAGTCATTCTGTACGATGCCCTGGATATAGGAGTAGTGTCAGGTATAACTTCAATAGACAACTCCACTTTCCTTTCAAGATGGAGTCTGGGTAGCTCTTCAAGAAACACATCTGAAAATTCACTCACCACTGGAATATCTTGTAATTTACCACCCTCCTTCTTAGAATCAAACACAAAAGCTAGATAAGCTTCACATCCCTTTCTGAGGAACTTCTGAGCTTACATAACAGATACCACACTAGCCAGAGAACTAATGCGAATGCTATACAATATCATTTTAGGTTAATTAGGTTTCCTAAGCACAACTGTCTTAGCACTATAGTTAACTACTGCCTGATGCTTGGATAACCAATCCATACCCAAAATCAAATCAAAGCCATAAAAAGGCAATCTCATCAGATCCATCACACAATCACTTCCTTGGATCCTAACAGGACAGTTCCTATAAACTTGATTAATCAACACACTACTACCCAGGGGACTAATTACCTGAATATCATACTCTAACCGATCTATAGACATCTCTTTATCAGGAATTTCTCCAACATAGATATAAGAATGAGATCCAGGATTTATCAAATCATGCATTTTAGAGTTAAAAAGAGAAACAGTACTAGCAATGACTTCAGGTGCGTCCTGATGCTCACGATTTTTTAAAGAATAAATTCGAGCTAGAGTAAAAGGTATAGCAGATTGATCAACAGTCTCTGAATGAGCATTCGAATTAGGTTTGATCTAATTCGATCCTCCACGTCCTTTACGTCATCCTCTGTTTCCAATAGGTGCATGAGAGGCCTCGCTACTAGCTTGTGATGTCTGAGACTATCTTATAGGGCAATTGGCTATCAGATGCTCAGTGCTGCCACATCGGAAACATGCACCCATAGCCTTCCAACAAGTACCCCAATGATGTATGGAGCAATGAGGGCACTCTAGAGTACCAGAACCTCGGCCCACAAAAGAACCCCTACTAAAAACAGTCGATGAGGGAAAGTTTTGTCGCCTTCCCCCAACTGTAGATCTCTGAGTAAATTCCGGTGCAGAGGAAACACCTTCACAACTCTGCTTGCCCAAGGACTGACCTCCTCTAGCAAAGCCCCTTCGCTGAGCCCTATCTCTCTTCACCATCTTTTACTTCTTTAATGTAATAGCAGCTTGCACCAGCTGATGGTATCTCACTTGCTACAAAAGAGTGAATGCTGCTAGATGTTCTTTAATTGAGTCATTCAAACCATCTTCAAACTGATGACACCAGAACTCCTCAGTAAGTACAAGTTCAGGTGCATACTTGCTGAGTCGATTAAACTCTCTGTCGTACTCAGCAATAGACTGGTTTCTCTGCTTCAGATTTAAGAACTGCTTCCATTTCTCCTTTCTATAGACTTCCGTCACATTCTTGGCTTTAAACTCATAGGAAACGAAATCCCAAGTCAGAAGCTCCAGTAACTGAGGATTCCTCAAAGCAAACTTCCACCACTCATAGGTTGTTCCCTAAAAAAGAGAAACAATATAATGCATCATCTGATCTGGTGGGTAACTAATTTCATCTAACACCCTCTTCACCTTCTCTAACTAGAATTCAGCTCTTTCAAACTCCTCCAGAGATGTTCCAGTAAATTCCTCAACTCTATGCTTCCGCAACTGATCAATCGGAGCCTTGGGTGCCGTCATAAGGTGTAGCAAAGTCATCATGTCTTGCGACAACTTAACCAAAGCCTCCCCCCTGAGTTAGAGGTGGAGGTGGTGGTATTTCATCTCGATTCACCCCAGAGGGTCCAGATATAGATGGACGAGATCGCTCAGGATTATTACTCCCAATAACATCGTCAATGGCTTCGTGAGATCTTTCCATATTTAATTATATAACCAAAACATAGGACAAACTACATTAGGTCAAACACAACTCTTATATCCATGTATAAGCAATAGTTAAGCATTGGTTAAATTAAAATCGCCTAAACCATGCTCTGATATCAAACGATGTAACGCTCTTATACCCCCTGGAAGGATATGCAAGTTCCACACAAAATAGAACCAAAATAATCCAAAACATACTAAACATTCCTTACATGCATTTCCAAAAACTCAAGTAAACAAAATTATAATCCATTAGGAGTTGTTTTATAAACAAAACATAATGTACATCATACATATTGAACTTGTCAAAATACATACAATAAATCCAATTTTGACTTCTGCTATAGTTATTACAAACCATACACACACAAAATACAAAATCCAATATGTCTCATTACATTAAATACAACTCAAAAATAAACTGAACATTTCTAGAACAAAACACAATCTTCTTGGTCACTACAGTTGTCTTTGTCCCAGTCCTTAAATATTCTTATTAGAACCTACATGGAGGCAAAACTACCGTGCTAAGCGTAAAGCTTAGTGTAGAATAACTAAACATAATGCATAAAGTTGACTTTTTCTAACAGTCTTCTAACATTCATATATTCAGAATCTAATCATATCATAAGCAGTCTTTAGTTATTCATATTCAAAAGCAACCCAAACATTAAGTGTCTCATAATAGTTTATGATTCATCAATACAGAACAAAACATATAAATATCATAACAGAATGCCATTACTTTGGAACAGAATGCACAAGTTTCAAAACAGAACATAATTATGCCAAAACAGATCAGAACTTGTATCATATCAGAATTTATCTTATTTCATATCAAAACTTGTTTATAGCAGAATTGAACATGTATCAAAATACAAACCAAGTTAGTCTGCTAATCCTTTTTATAAAAGTGGGTAATGGGACCATAACAAAAGATACAATGATTGCTATTATAGAATAGGAGAGACTTATGTTTCAGTATCAGAAGACACTGTTGTGTCAAATATCAGGAGACACCTTAGTTTCACAGGAGCAACTGCAGACCCTTCTAGGCATACCTATTTACCCACGACTAGGACTTAGCAATTTTAAAACAATCCATTTCAGATTTCAGAATCACAAGCAAATAATGTAGTGTATAACATACGTCTTTATTTCATTTTTCTAAAACTGAACATATTCTCTCCCTTTACATCACACTCAATATGCCTTATAAACATAAGCATTTGCATTAATATATCAATGAAACATTACTTCATTACATATTAAATAACATCATAGAAATTCCCAAATCACAAACATCTATATCCAACTCACATCACATAAAACCTTTGGAACACATTTATATTCTTAAGAACACATTCATCTTAAACATATCATACATTTTAACATTAGACACCTTATTAATTAATCGCACATTCTTTAAGTTATTACCTCAATTAATAGTCCATAATAAGATTAACTTCTACTTAATTAATCTAACATCATCTACGTTCATTTTCAACCTCAATTAAGTTCAGTTAAACCATTACTAAGTGCCCTAACCTTATTTATGTCAATAATTGCACAAAACCAAGTTGCTCACCTTCCTAACCCTTTTCCATGACCATTAGGATATGCCCTATAACCCACAACCTTCAAACTGCTTCCAAAACTTAACTCCCTCATGCACCTTTAACACCCCTTCACCATAGTTCACCAATTCCCCTTTATTTCCACCTTATTCATGCCTCAATTCCTTGTCAAATTCATGTCCAAACCAATTCAACAATCATTCATTAAGTAACTTACAAATCAATATCTTCCACAAATCAAAACCAAATAAGAAGCTATCATACAAGGATCATTTTTTCAGCATTCATTTATCATCATTTTAACACATATTCTATTCAATTCAAGTATTGAAAATTTCATATTATAACATAAAATAAAGTTTAGCATTCCCTTACATTCTTAACTTTAAAGAACAACTCCAAAGAAGCAAGCCAACTAGTCTTCCAAGCAACCAAACACAACTCCTAGACCAAGGTGCAAATTTTAGCACCAACACAATAATAACGCAGAAAATAGCAAGACCTACTTCTAGATACAGTAACTTACAAAGATGTTAAGTGAAGATTATCCAAAATCAAGCAAAATTCTAGAAGTTGAGAGGGAGTAAGAGGTTTCGGTGGTGAGAAGCAAAGGATAGAGAGAAGGCAGCAGAAACACCAAAATGAGCTGGAATGAATCTGTACTTGCCTAAACCTTGTGATGCAAGGTGTCCTCATTTTGAAAGGTCACATGTCACACATGAAAGTGTGCTACTTGTCCTACAATGAAGCCATCTACATGTCTTCATGTGTGGCTATCAAATGTCGCAATTCAATTAGGCCACTTGTCACTCAACCAATGTTGTTAAATGTCAATGCATCAGCTATGCCAAATGTCACTAACTCATAAGCTTAGTCATTCCAATTTTCATGTATCAACCTGTCTTGCCATTTGAAAATTTTTCTAGTCCAAATGTACATTTTTAATACCTCAATTCTCTAATGGTGTTAATTAATTCCAAATCACTAAATATAATCCATTAGATCAAAATTCTAGACATATGCAATTCACATTCAAATCATAGCTCAATTTTAACACCTATCACATAAGTGCTTTCATGAACATGTAACATTTCAACTAGGGTATAATTTGAGGCCTTATAATTTGTCAGTGACTTGAGTTGATTCCACAGAAATGATCTTTGGTATACACTATTATGAACGTATACAAATGATATGAGGAATGATATACCTAAATTCTTATTATATACCTCTATATGAATCGATTGGTTTGAGGTGAAATTTGTGGTGACATTGACAACAGTCGAGTCATATATAACCACAATTCTACTATTTGGATGATGAATGTGATTGGAGATCAGATTCCAATTCTTTGGCAAAAATGAAGAAGGTTACAATTGTGCTGCTTGATTTAAGTCTCTAAATTCCTGTTATAACTGCTTTATTTTGAGCTAAAAAGCTCTTTATCAAAAGTTTTTTATGAGACGCATTAGCCCCTTTGATGTTCCAGGTTAGAATAATCATGATTTTGACTCCCCAGTTAGGGCCTTCTTCTTCCTACTTGATCTCCTTTTAATTATAGGTTTAAATTCCTTAGTCAACTTAGTAATTCTATTTAAAGTGACTTGCTAAATTATATCTTACTTGTATGCTGCTGGAGTCTCAGTAAGTATTGCATTTTTATTTTGTTCTTCACTAGCACTATTGAGCATGCTATTGTCTACTATTTTCTAAGAGTTGTCATGATCACTAACATCCACAACTTGTGTTGCTGGAGTATCTTCATCTATGTAGAGTCCTATGACCTCTTGATACTCTCCAATCTCAAAGGTTCTTCCAGTTGGTTTCCAAATTTTCTTATTAGTGAACTATGGTTTCCAAGCATATCGGATTCTTAATTGGTCTTCAAATGTTTCTAAGCTTTCATCCAATCGAATGATGGGGATGCATTCAGGTAAATCAGTCATGGAAGATACTAAAACATAGATTCTAGAAAATTAAATCCTCTTTATCTCAGTTGTTACTTGACCCATGAAGATAAGCTTACTAATGAAGCTTACAATGTGACTAAGCCCAAAGGTAGTCCAATACCCAAGTGGAACTACATGAACGCAGATCTACGGTGGAATATACTCCTACTCAATGTCTTCCATCCTTATTCCAGGTCCCGAATATATAGAAATAGAGGCTTGTTGTGTACATGCCATGGTTACCTAAAAGAGCTTCTCGACATCATCTGGATTTGAAAACTTAAAAAGAAACACATCATCAGTATTTATGAGAATATCTAGAGGAAATCCTAGAATATGAGGAACTAGAGGGAGAAGACAATAGTTGAGTTTAAGTTCAGGTATGGATTCACCTGCAACCTGAACCTAGGACCTTCTAATAGGCACAGAGGTGTTTACATCTAGAGCTAGATAGGAGTGTTGAAGAGGATTAGAAGTAGGTGAGGAAGCTAGAGGTGCTCAGGGTTTAAACTCAAAGGAGGGAAATTGACATTGATCAAAGAGAGAGGGTAAAGCCTGGTGGATAAAACTGACACAAGGAGGCATAATAAAGCACGAAGGAGCTAACATAAGAGAGGGATGAAATGGAGAAGAAATGTAGATCAATGAGGTAGTGAAGATGGTGTACAATGAAACAAGCTGGATATGAATTTAGAGAAAACAACACAAGGAGTGAAGAACATTAGCAAGAAAAAAAAGTTTGAGGTAGAAACTAAGAGAAGCATAATAAAAAGGTAGCATCACACTGAAGGATTACAGAGGAACCCATGAAAATCGAGTGAGCAAGATGAATAGTAAACTTAGCAAAGTGAACAACACCAAAGAATAAGCTATTATCTTTGCATTTTTCAACAATGAAATAAATTGATAGGGCGTTTTGGTGCTATAATGTGACAGGCATATGTTGTAGAGTTTAGTCAAAGATACTATACTCTTTTGGTACATCCCAACATAATTAGATTTTGTATTTTATCCTAATTTGGGACTTTTTAATGATATTTTCCTTTTTTGTAAAAAAACATAAAATAAATATGAATTCTAATACACATGGTTATATTAATAAAAACTTAAAATTTAACACATACAAATAATAATTTGTTTGAAGCTAATGTGTTAACAACATACAATCTTGTTTTTATTGATAAAGCAAAATTATTAGTAATTCATTGTTTGAAATTGTCATTAGTAATCTTTGATAAATTATTTTGAATCTATATACAATAAACTTTTTTCCAGTAATTAAAAAAGGAAAAAAAAAGAACTGACATCAAATCGTGTAAAAATAATAGTCATAATTATCTAATTCATTGTTTAGGTTGCAACTTAGGACCAAAAATATTGTCGAGTACATTAAGTTTTACTTTTCACGGCGGAACTTCACCCTGCAACGATCCTTACCGCACTAAATAGAGTTTAAACTTCAACTACTGTAGTGTGAAGTCTGCTTGGACTCATTCCGACCTTACACTAGTCAGGTTTCATCACACGATTTTACAATTTAAAATTTAGTATGAAATATGGGGGAAAAAAATAATATTTGTTCAAAGTTGCGTCACCACTCACCAGACCACCTCTAGGGAATCTCATTGGGCTACGATTATAAATTAAGAACTAAGTAAATTCAGTAACAGCTCATAGGGTTACGCGATTCGAACCGAAACATTTCCCAATTAACTGAGTTAACTCGCTTCCCACAACTTTCGAGGTCATATCCAAACAATCCCTAGAAATCCTTCACCATAACAAATCG
This sequence comes from Erythroxylum rufum, assembly GCA_027478365.1. Taxonomy (NCBI): domain Eukaryota; kingdom Viridiplantae; phylum Streptophyta; class Magnoliopsida; order Malpighiales; family Erythroxylaceae; genus Erythroxylum; species Erythroxylum rufum. The sequence continues at coordinate 40,749,254 of JANIHZ010000005.1, forward strand.
ATTTTTATACTCCAATTCACCGTTGCCCCATGAGGTGAGGTTCATTATCTCATTTAGAATTGGTCAGTTTCTTTCTTACATTAAGTTGTATAGTTGGGGTTCATTTTCAAAGTTAATCTTAAAGTGTGCTTAGTGTAGTAAAAAATGCAAATTTCATTGTTGCAATCCTTGAGAACTGCGATATTTTGGATGTCAATTTTCTAATTTGAGTTAGAACAGAAATAAGTGTTATTTGGGACATTGAATCTGGGCTTTCTCTGCGCAATGTTATGGGTTCTTGAGGTGAAATGAGGAGTCAACTGAAGGACATAGTTGTGTTTTACTGTTTTTCTTGTTGAGTTTTCCATATTATATTTGATTTGATATGTAGTAGTTGGTGAACTTCAACTATCAGTGTGGTATAGGTTTTTCAAGTATGAATTTGAGTTAAGATTTTGGTTTCTTGAACAAGAAGAGAATGGAAACACAAGGTAAAAAGGATTTTGTTAGCAAGAGGGCTTTGAGGAAGAGAGACCGTATGCACAATTATGATGAAAATTTGATGGATGAATTGATAGAGAAGCATTTAGGTGGTTCTTTAAAGAAAAGGAATAGAAGTAGGGGGGATTTTGAGAAAGAAACTGAAACTGAAGCAATGATAGCAATATCGCTGGGATTCCCTATTGATGCACTGCTTCAAGAGGAGATCCAAGCTGGAGTTGTAAAAGAGTTTGGTGGCAAAGAACAGAATGACTATATTGTTGTGAGGAATCATATCCTTGCAAGGTGGAGGAGTAATGTACAGACATGGCTATCGAAAGAACATATTAGAGAAACTGTTAGCAGTGAGTATGAACATTTGATATCTTCTGCATATGACTTTCTCTTATATAATGGTTATATTAATTTTGGAGTTCTAATGCCACTTAGATCACACATGCAAGAATTTACTATTGAATGGTCTGTTATAGTTGTTGGTGCTGGACTTGCTGGGTTAGCAGCAGCAAGGCAGCTGATGTCTTTTGGTCTTAAGGTGGTTATCCTAGAAGGAAGAAATCGACCTGGTGGTAGAGTTTATACTCAAAAGATGGGTAGGAAGGGAGAATTTGCTGCTGTTGATCTTGGTGGAAGTGTTATTACTGGTATAGATGCTAATCCTCTGGGAGTTATTGCTAGGCAACTTTCTATTCCACTTCATAAAGTCCGAGATAATTGCCCTCTGTACAAACCTGACGGTAGACCTGTTAACAAGGAAATTGATTCCCAGATTGAGTTTGTTTTTAATAAGTTGCTGGACAAAGTCATGGAGCTGAGGAAATTAAAGAGTGGATTTGCTGCCGACATTTCACTGGGTTCAGTTTTGGAGAGACTGAGGGAATTGTATGGTGTTACTAGAAATTCTGAAGAGAGGCAACTACTTGATTGGCATCTAGCTAACTTGGAATATGCAAATGCAGGATGCCTTTCTGAACTTTCAGCTGCATACTGGGATCAGGATGATCCTTATGAAATGGGTGGGGATCATTGCTTTCTTGCTGGTGGAAATTGGAGGTTGATAAAGGCATTATGTAGAGGGGTTCCCATTTTCTATGGGAGGACTGTCAATGCCATCAGATATGGTCCTGAAGGAGTTAAAGTGATTGCTGGAGAAGAAGTCTTTGAAGCAGATATGGTCCTATGCACGGTACCTCTTGGAGTTTTGAAAAGAAGAACAATTAAATTTGAACCAGAATTGCCTCAGAGAAAGCTTGCAGCAATTGAGCGATTGGGTTTTGGGCTGCTCAATAAAGTTGCCATGGTTTTCCCTCATGTCTTCTGGGGGGAAGAGCTTGATACCTTTGGACATCTCAATGAGCATAGCAATAAGCGAGGAGAGTTCTTTCTGTTCTATGGTAATCATACTGTTTCTGGAGGTCCAGTACTGATTGCATTGGTGGCTGGAGAAGCTGCAGCAATGTTTGAAGACACAAATCCATCTACTTTACTACATCGTGTTCTAAGTGTTTTAAGAGGTAAATTGGCATTGTTGGTACTGAAATATTTAATGTTCATTTTATCTTGCCCTTTGTGAGTGTTCAATTTTTCTAAAATTGTTGCAGTGTTTGTTGTGAATGCTACTGCTTACAATAACATCCACTACTGGTTGGCCTTTTGACAGGTATATACCAGCCAAAAGGTATTCATGTTCCAGATCCCATTCAAACAATCTGTACGAGATGGGGCAGTGATCACTTCAGTCATGGTTCATATTCACATGTCAGGGTTCGGTCATCTGGCAGTGACTATGATATACTTGCAGAAAGTGTTGGGGGACGGCTATTTTTTGCTGGTGAGGCTACAACTAGACAATACCCAGCCACCATGCATGGTGCTTTCTTGAGTGGGTTGCGAGAAGCTTCTCATATAATAAAAGCCAGTAGAGATTTGCAAACCAACTTCAGAAAATCTTTGTCAAGAACTATTGGACTAATCAATGATACATTGGTGGATCTATTTAAGAGGCCTGATCTGGCATTTGGAAATTTTGTGTTCATATTCAATTCTTTGACCGAGGATCCAAAGGCAATGGGGATTATGAGAGTTACTCTCCAGAATCTTGGAGATGAGTTAAAAAAGGAATTGGAGATTTGCCTCCATCAACCTTTGAACATACCCCTACAGCTTTATACAGTGTTATCTTTACAACAGGCTCACGAACTTCAGCTGCACAATGGAGTTGATGATGATAAGCTCTCATATTTGATTAAAAATCATGGCTTGAAACTAATGGGACGATGGGCCCTGGCAAATTCATTTTGTTCCTTGATTTCTAGCATTGCTGGTGCAAGAAGAGGCAAAAGCAAGAGTAGGATGGTTGCTGGACAACGCAATTCTGGACTAGGTATATCATCGGTTTCAATGATCAACCCTTAGGTGGTTTATGAGTGTGGAGTCTTTTGATGTACAATGCTCCAGATATGAATTTGACGTGCCTTTTCACATCTCTATACTGTAGCTCAAATGCTCAATAGGGTATTCATTTGCTCCGAGAGCAACCCTTGGGGCTATTTGTTTATTGTAGACTACATTCTTTTATCTGGCCGTCACAAATCGAACAAGTCATTGTAGCGGCGTTGATCTAATGTAGATTAAGACTTGTACATCTCACACAAAGACACTCAAAGAATGTATTTTCTTAGCTTTGGTGGGGATGAGGCATGAGTGAGAAATTGCTTTTGTTTTCTTTGTCCGGAGTTTGATGTATTTTGTCTAGCCAATTTAGTTCCATACATCTTGTACTTTCTTTTGGTTTATATTGTTTTGAACAAAAAAAATTTAATTATTTTAGATTAAAGATTAGGTTTAATAGAAAATGGCTCCGATATGGGTTACAGGTTTCAGGCAAGGATAAGCATCTCAAGCTTATCTTGGTTACAGAACCTTTCCGAAGCAATTACAATTTTCCAATGCCAAAACATGCGCTACAATTACAACATAAAAGTCACCTTAGAGAAGGACATGATGAGGTGACAAGTGCCGCTAATGATACTGCCAAGTAGTCGTTGCCTGACATTTAGGACTCCTAACTCTCGTTTTATCACTCGCCTACGGCTCATCCTAGAGGCAATAAGGATCAACAATCCCATTGCTGGGAGTTTCAGAAGATTATCCCAACCGCTATCAACATTAATCTTAAGCCAATTTGAAATAACAAATGGTGCTGAGGGGCAACATATAACTGTGTGCATGGACGAGCGATGCAGAAAATCCCATGGAAGACAATATTACGGGCGTACCAAATGAACCGAAGGAGGACATTACGGTATCTAAAACCCACCGCTTCCAGCTTAGATAGTTACCACTTGGTCTTCACAAAGACCACACTAAAAAAGTTAAAACGCACTAACGTAATCCTAGCGTCGTCCCTCTGATTCTTAGACTTTCAGTCCCACCAATTGTCCCACACCCACTACCTTACCCTCTCGCTGTCTTCTTCATCTCATTTTCTCTATTTCAGGCTTTTAGCTCTCCACCTTCAGTGACGCTCCAACCTCCAGCTCCTCTGAGTATTCGACATCTCCTCCCATTCTCTGACAACTACAGCATCCTTGCCTCCTCGACCTTGCACCACTGCACCAACTTAGGCCTCGACGTCACTGGCCTTATGTCCCATTCTGACACCACCTTGCTCCTTCGCGACGTCACTGGCCACTAGCTCCTCACTGCCAACATGTCCCATGTTCTACCTCTCCCCATGGCCCGCCATAACTACCTCCCTACGAAGTCTTGGGTTGTTATTTGTTTGGTTTATTTGTGTTTTTTAGTTGTTCACTTGTTCTAGTCTATGCGAATCATGAGTCTTATGATATGAATTTTTTAAGTTAAAAAAGTGAAGAAGTTTCCAATCAAGAACATGTAGCTTTGTCACTATAGTCCTACAACTAATCACTTTAGTTGTAATTTAATGAAAATTATTTAAAGATATTATTTATTTTGTACGTGTTTAGATGTATATGATAAAGTCCATGAGATAATTGTACATTGTAAATGAAATTATAATGAGATTATAATTATGAGATTCATATTGCATTATGTATATTCCTAAATTATTCCTAGTTATTGTTTTATTAAAACTGGACATTAATAGAATATAAAAAGATTAGCACACGTTATGCTTTTTTTTATGAAGGAAGTAGTCGACCTCACAGGTAAAGTATGGAGATACTTAAACAAAAGTGTAAGTACTTATTAGAGAACAAGTTCACTGAATAAACCCAATATGAGAAATCTATTTAGAATATTACTTGTATATCTATAGAATTCTCATTGTAATGATTGTATAAGTGATCATTTGATTGGATATCACCAAAGTTATCATGTATAGGAATTGCTATATTTTGATGCTATTTATGACCTATTTAATCATGAGTTGATTAATTCGTAGTTATTGGATATAATATGAATTATATGGAGATAGTTGTTTGATCAAGATAGAATTCATCACCCTAAAATAATTAGGGAGAATTTTCTGTTGTTCTTGATTAGTATTGATTCAGGAAATCCTTAGCCAAGACATAATAATGTTTTACAAATAGTTTATAAATGTCATTAATTGAAGGGCAATGGTTCTACTAGCTAAAAGATTACAAAAGATTAGTATGAAAAAGCAAAATAAATGGTTAAGATGGATACACACGTATCATCTTAAAGGATAAAGCATCCAGACAGTGGGATCTAAGTTAACTTACTAATACACATTTTAGTAAATTCTATTCACCAGAAGCATCATACAGAACTATGTTAAACAGAAAATTGGAAATGCCATAGGTACAAATTTTTCGTTTGACAACTTTCGTAGTTTTGATCCTTCGTACAATTTTCGACACTTTAACATGCTCAAAGCAAATTTTCGAGTAAATACCAAAGTGAGTGATATGTTGGATATTAATTCCTAGCATTGGCCATTCCACCCAACTAAAGAGTTTGAAGGAATTATGCAAATGCTTCTTAGTTGCTCTCTGGACCCCTCTAACTCTGATAGTGCTCAATGGACACTTCATAGTTTAATGGAGTAGCAGGAAACTTTTCATGGGACCTTGACAACATTTGCAAATCTACATATTGATATGGAACTTTCCAATGGCACTGCACATTCCTTTATTCTCTAATTAGCTAGCTTCTCAAGACATGGTACAATAGACAAGCTTAAATTCCTTCTAATCAATCCTTTATGTGCACTCTGTAATAGTAAGCTAGAATCTCGTGAGCTTTTATTCTTCAAATGTTCCTTCTTTGTCACTTTATGGCTCTATCTTCTCCTCTTATTCAATCTCAATTACCTATGCACAGACTGGACCGACATGTTATTATGAGCTTCTTCTATCAAGATGAACACTAAGGGCCTGTTTAGTTAGATGTTAATTAATAGAATGGAATGAAATGAAATAGAACGTAATGTAACTTTTGTAATGGAATGAAATGTAATATAATGAAAAGTTGTTTGAAAGGGATGGAAGGGTTCATAATGTAATGTAGTGAAATGTTGTTTAGAAGATGGATGAAATGAAATGTAATGTATAATAAATGACTATTATACCCCTAATATTAAAATGGTTATTAACGAGATTTAACGCTATGATTTTAAAACAAAAATCATGTCCAATTAAAGAGTCACCCTACGTTTGGTTACTGTCTTCAAAGGTGAGAACAGTGGACAAGGACACAAAAGTCCTGTCCTTAACCGTGTTTGCTTGCCGTCTTCGGGAATTTCTGTCCTGTCCTTAGTGGACAAGGACAGAAATTTCCGTCCAAGATAAAAGTAAGGTACAGAGATGAACTGTCCGTCGGACAGGAAAGTGAAAAGTTGAAGCTAACCTCATTTTAACGTCTCCCACGAAGCCAAAACAACTGACTCC
>JANIHZ010000005.1:40780971-40791066 GCA_027478365.1 Erythroxylum rufum
CTAAAATTCTCTTAATATTGTCCGAAAAATCCGAAGTGTCCTTAAACCAACTTATCCGGAAAATGCCATGAATGCATACCAAACTGTCAAAGAGACAGAACCTAAATCGGACTAAATTTGCTTAATATGCTAACCCCTAATTTGTGGCGTTACAATCACACCCTTTATTGGAGATACTTTAAGGAATACAAAATCTCGGACTTGAAACTCAAATTTCCTTACACTTCGGATTAGCGTAACTCTTCTGTCTACTAACAGCCATCTCTAGCCTCTGCTTGGGATTCCAACTGCCTCTCGCTGACGTCCTCCCAACACATCGGTGACCTGCATTTTTGTCCATACAATGCCTCTTATGGTGCCATTCCAATACTACTGTGGTAGTTATTATTGTAAGCGAACTCAATCAATGGCAAGTGTCAATCCCAGTCCAAATTCTATCAAACACATCTTTAACATATCCTCAACGATCTGAATTATCCTTTCAGACTGTCCATCAGTTTAAGGATGAAATGTTGTAGTAAAACCCAATCTAGTGCCCAATGCCTCCTATAATTTTTTTCCAAAACTAAGATGTGAACTGCGATCCCTAGAGGCACACTATCCGATGAATATAAACTTGAGAGAGTTTGGACACCGAATAAGTAGTTTTCACGGATAGAAAATGTGCTAATTTTGTCAATCTATCTACGATCACCTAAATTGAATCACATTGAGTTCTTGTATAAGGTAGGCCAACCACAAAATCCATAGTGATCATCTCCCATTTCTATTCAGGAATTGGCAGTGGTTGTAGCTTACCTGAGGGCTTCTGATGCTCAGCTTTTACTTATTGACAAGTCAAGCATTTAGAAACATATTTAGCCACATCTTTCTTCATACCATCCCACCAATACGTATCTATAATATTATGGTACATTTTGGTAGAACCTGGATGTATATTGTATGTAGCATAGTGCACTTCCTCTAAAATCTCCTCTTTCAAGTTTTCTATACCTGGAATACACAATCTCCTATTCATTCTGAGGATGCCTTCTTTATCAATTTCAAAATCTGTACGTCGTCCTTCTTGAATGTCATAAATAAGTTGTTGAAATTTAGGATCTTGACCTTGGGGAATCCTAATCCTGTCTAATAATACTGACCGCACACTAATGCTGGCCAATAATATTCCCAAATTTGAAATCTGAAACTAAATACCTCGATCCATCAAATCATGCAACTCCTTGGTCAAAGCTCTCCTCTTTATTACAATATGTGCCAAACTACTTGAGGAATTCCTAATTAAAGCATTTGCCACAACGTTTGCCTCCCCCGGATGATACTGGATCGTACAATTATAATCTTTTAGTAATTCCTTCCATCTTCTTTGCCTCATATTTAGATCTTTCTGCTAAAATATATACTTTAGACTCTTGTGATCAGTAAAAATCTCATATGTCTCACCATATAGGTAATGTCGCCAAATCTTTAAGGCAAAGATTACTGCTTCCATCTCTAAATCATGCTTAGGATAATTTTGTTCGTGTTTCTTCCGTTGCCTGGAAGCATAATCAATCACCCTACCATTTTGCATCAATACACATCCAACGCCAACTCTCGAAGCATTATAGTATAATTGAAATCCTCCACCTTCCGTTGGTAAAGCTCATATTGGAGCTGAAGTTAAACACTCCTTCAGTTTTTGAAAACTCTTCTCACAAGCATCGGACCAAATAAATTGGACATTCTTTTGTTTCAATCGTGTCAATGGGGCTGATATCTTAGAAAAATTTTGAACAAATCTTTGATAGTAACCTGCTAACCTGAGAAAAATTTGTACCTTTATCACGGTCCTTGGCTGTTCCCAATTCATCACAGCTTCTACCTTCTTCAAGTCCACTTGTATTCCTCCTTGATACCATGTGTCCTAAGAATGCAACACTCTTAAGCTATAATTCATATTTTGAGAACTTGGCATACAGTTGACGTTCTCGAAGTGTCTGCAATACCAATCTTAAGTGTTTGGCATGCTCCTTAACTATTCGTGAATACACCAAAATGTCATCAATAAAAACAATCACAAACCTATCCAAGAACTGCTTGAATACTCTATTCATCATATCCATAAAAGTTTTGGAGCATTTGTAAGGCCAAAGGACATTACTAAAAACTCATAATGGTCGTATTGAGTCATGAAGGCAGTCTTAGATAGATCATCTCCTCTGATCCTTAGCTGATGGTATCTCAATCTTAGATCAATGTTAGAAAAGTACTTAGCATCTTAAAGTTGGTCAAACAAATCGTCAATTCGAGGTTGTGGATACTTGTTGTAGATAGGCACTTTATTTAACTGTCGATAATCAATACACAATTGAAGAGAACCATCTTTTTTCTTCACAAACAGTACTAGTGCACCTCATGATGAAGCGCTAGGTTTGATAAAACCCTTTATCTAACATTTCTTGTAACTGCTTCTTTAATTCCTTTAATTCTGCAGGTGCTATTTTGTATAGTGGTATAGAAATTAGACCTGTACCAGGTACTACGTTAATCCAAAATTCAATTTCTCGCTCTGGGGGTAACCCTAGTAACTCCTCAAGAAACACATCTGGAAACTTCTGAACTACCAGAATGCTTTGGAGACTGATGCCCTCTACAGCTAAATCCCTGACTGAGGCCAGAAATCCTTGACACCCTTGTCTGAGCATTTTGTTAGTCACTACTATTGAAACTATGTTAAAGATAAACTCTACGTTCCCTGGAATCTTAAACATCACCTCTTTCTCTCTACAATCTAAAGTAGCATAATGATGGGATAACCTATCCATTTCCAATATTACATCAAAATGTATAACTGACAATGCCATAAGATTTGCTACCAATCTCCTACCATTAATCTCCACGAGACTGTGATCCCCCTTGTGGCTGTTGAAATGGAGGCTTTGCCACACTAGAAAAGGATTGTTGATATCCCATCACAAGGCAATCTCTGATCAAATGTCTATACTGGACACATCTATAGAAAGCTTCTAGTGGTATGTGTGTAGCACCCTACTCCCGCAATTACCTGAACCTGATATCGTGGGTGATATCCGAGTCCGTGCCTCGCGAGAGTGGCGTGCTAAAGCACTCAATTTTTCAGAAATCAGTATAATTTTTTTTGAAATCAATAACATATTTTGCAGAAATCGATACTCAAATTGGGCCCACTTCATTTATAAATATTGTCAATTAACACAAAACCATCAACAAAATTTCAATAGCCATTTGGTCCCTTTCATAAATACAAAACACTTGAATAATTTTGGAGTGCCAATTTATACAAAAAGTTGCGGAATATACATTTCAATACAAAATAGAGAAATGCAATGCAGACGCGAACTAATCCTGACCTCTTTCCTTAACTTGAATGCTGTAGGTATACTCCCGTTGGCCTAACGTTGTATTCTTCTGATCCTGAAAAATATTTACAAATTTTGGGTGAGTTTTGCGAATTCAATGAGTGACGATCATCGATGGCTCACCCATTCATATAGCACATAATTCACACATCTCACTTTATTTCACATTTCACATTATTTCACTTTCAATACATTTGATCATTCATATTATGCATATGCAATGCACATGCGACTCACTTTCCATTTGTTACTTTGTTGTAACCGAGTGCTTAAACTGTCCCATATATGGCTCATTGATAACTGTCTCTTATCCACTTGGGGGATATAGAGCTCATTAAACGTTGAGCCTGAGGCTCTGATTTACTTTTGAGCTCGAGGCTCATTTTCACTCGTTGAGCTTTAAGCTCTAACCGTTGGCTACTATGGTCACAACTGCCCTTATATTTCATACAATCATGCAATGGAATGCATCAATCACATTTGTATGTTCCCATTCAGTCACTGTCACATGTCATCGGACCGTAGTCCGGAATTCAACATTAGAGTTGAGTATCACTTTTCATTTACATGCAAATGCACTTTCAGAACATATTTAACAATCCAATTACATACACTTAGTTCATCCAATTTGCATTCAATGAGCACTTCAATATTTCATTCATACATCGCATTCATTGGACCTTCTGTCCGGAAACCAACACAATCAGTCACATTTACATAATAATTTAGTAGTCAATTAATACATAATTCAAATACCAAACAATAAAGTGAAACCATCTCGGTTTATTCACAGTAAGCTCCAAAATAGCAGTTGCTTCCAAATTCTGGATACGCCTGTATGCAGATGTTTAACTTTCACATCACAATTTATGCAATACACAATTCACGCCCGTTGCAAAACTCATTTATGCCCAAATAGTTATATGAGCTATGTACAATGCATGTTCAATGACAATCCTGGGTATATGTTCTAAATCACATATTAAGCTCATTCCTATTTCATAATTCATACATGTCTATGTGAACTTAGGTTTACACTTCATTTGTACATGATCTTTCTAAATTCTCCTTTCAATCTTTATCCTTTGCATGTGTCTAGCTTATTCATAAGCTTACACCTCAAGCATACTTAGTTACTTTATATCATAACTTAATTTCTTGTCATCTCTTTTCTAACCTCATAAGATCTCATAATATCCAAATTCTCATCCAATAGAAATCCCCTTTAAAATCTCACAATGTCAAATCACAAAGTTGATTCTAGAATATTTAAACCCAAGCATTTTCTAAACTCCATAAACTAGAATCCTTCCAAAATCCAAAAGATTCAAAATGATCTTACCTTGATTTTTCACTAAATGAAGAGATCTTAAGCTTAGATGGAAGCTCTTTTCTTCCTCTTCCTTTTTCTCTTCTTGATCTACTTCCAAAATATCTTTTGAAGGCTAAGGAAATTAAAACCCTAGCTTGTTTTCTCTTCTTTCTCATCTTTCATTCTTTCTCATGTTTTCTCTCTCTTATTTCTTTTCTCATCCATGCATTTTTCTTCTCTATAATCTTCTCATTAATGTTTTCTCCTTTATTTATAGCAAGACAACACTTTTTCTTCCAATTATGCCCTTAATGATTGAGAATTGTCCAATTTGCCCTTCCATTTATGCCATATGTCTTTTATACTTAAGTGTCTTGCCAAATGTACCCTTGAACATTCTAACATAACACTTTCTTCTATAAAATGTTCCCAATTGTCTTAAGTTTCTAATGCTTCCAAAATCATTCAATTTGGTTTAGTAATTCAAAAGATAAACTTCAAAAAATTTTGGATTGCTCATGTTCAAAATAGTATACTATGCACAACTTCCATCTAAAATTTAAACAACTTAAAGACTGAATTTAATTCCAATTTCTGCATATAATTTGTAGCTCCATGTCTCTAGTTTACCAAAAATTAAAAATAATCTCATTTGGAGCTCTACAGATCAAGATATCATCAAAATACTGAAGTATGTTTAGTGGAATAACATCAGTTCATATTGTTTAAGAACACACACACTGTACCCATCCCACATTTTTTACCTAATCTTTCTCACTTCATTTCGAATGGCTATGATTTTTTGTGAAGATGTAGAGCAATGTCTTACGAATCCAATGGTTCAATAATCAAGTCAATTGGGTGTCTAGAGAAGAAGTTATGGCCAAAAGAAACATGTTTTTGTTCTCAATCGTCTTACTTTGCTTCGTCTTACTTTTGCTTCGTCTTACTTTTGGTTCATATTACTTTGCTTTCATCTTACTTTGATTTGTCTTACTTTTCCTTCATTCTTTTGCTTTGTCTTACTCTTCCTTCATCTTACTCTTGCTTCGTCTTACTTTTGCTTCGTCTTACTTTGCTTCGTCTTACTTTTGCTTCATCTTACTTTTGCTCTCCAGAGCATCTCCACTTATAAAGATAAAAACTTTTAACTCAATTATCCAAAAATTCCATACTATATGAAAAATAAAAGAAAGATCTACAACTCTCAAGAAGGCAACTTTGCCAAAAGCTATCTAGATTAATCCAGATTTTCTCCCGAAGTCAGAACACAAATTTTACACTCAACTTTCAATGTACTGCACCCAGTTCTCAATTTCATGAAATTTTGAGACTTTTAGAGACAGAACTGAAATTTGATGCCTTCATAAGAAATGTAGCCATATGTTTCTAGTTTAATCCAATTTAAGAATCATCTTATTTGGATAACTAGAGAAAAAGTTATGGCTAACAAACCGAAGCACACGCAGTGAACATTTTCTAGATCACTACTACAACTCATACCAAGATCACTCTTTCAAGTCCCTCTACTTCTCATTTTCAATAAAATCACATTTAAAAACAGTCATACCCGAAAGTTGTCAATGAATGCATGTACCTTTTTTCGTGTGCAAACATTCAATATTTATGTGCATATATGCTAACATTATGCATGAGCAAGAAAATGCATTTCCTTAATCTCTCTTTAAGCTCAAATATGCTGAAATTCCAGGTCCTAACCCTTAATATGGGGACGGTATGTTACACATATAGTTGACCAGATTCATTTAGCCTAATTAAAGGTATCATATTAAGAAGTTGTTTGTTTATATCCATAATAAAACATACTCTAACATAATTGATTCTCTTTAGGTTTGTAGTGGATTCATCTACATCAATAGGCTTCCCTACAAAGCTAACAAGATGCTTAGACCTAGAGCGGCCTATTATTTGAGAAGTATACAATATAAACTAATCCACAAGGTAATTTATCTCTACTTGACACTATAGGAGTTGGAAACTAGGTTACGACTTATGAAAAAGACCGGCATGTTGTTACAAGTCCCCCACTAAGAAATCTTTACACATCAACTTTAGTGCATAACTTGAAGATAAAAAGGTTATCATCTGAAATCAAGAATTCCATCAGTTCAACATCCTTCTAAACTTAATTGTCCCATGCATTTAAAGGAGGGAAATTTAGCCACTTATTTAAAAAAGAAGTCAATCAAGGAATAGTTCCATTTTGATGCTCCAACCTTTAAAAGATCCAAAGGTGGTGGACTGCATAATGGCCATCTCTATATGCAGGACGATAGTATTGTAAAGAGCTTGTAACAAAAAAGTCATTGATAAATTAACCCCATGTCTTCACAGAGACAACAGAAGGTTAAGGGTTAGAGTATCAGGCCTTAAATCGAGTCTTAGATTTTGAAGTAGCTTGTTGGAGTAGTTTAATAAGAGGGATTTGGATGGAGTTAGCTTGATGAGAAGTATGGGACGGTAGGGTATGAGTATTGGGAACAAAGAAGGCACCAAGGGATGGAAAAGGATCGACAATGAACGGGTTTAAGTTTTGTTTAGAGAAGTAAAAGATCATTTTGCTAGAAAGGTAAATAAATAATGTACATAGAGGATAGATTTTTAAAGAATCATTCCTTAAATGGTAATAAGTCAAAGGGCAGGACAGAAAAAATTATAGGACAAAAACACCCTTCAAAAAGGGGATAGAACCTGAAGTCTCTAGCAATATTGGGAACAAGGAAAGTAACGAAAACTCGGAAGTAGCAAGGAAGACAAGAAAGGATAGAACAAATAGAAGTTAAAGCATGGTAGAATAGGGAAGTAGAAAATGAGCTTGTAGTTAGAGAAGGAGTTATGAATGCATTAATAAGGAAGACCTCCATTTTAAATAGAAGACAAAATTTCTCCAAGACCTCCATCTAGTACATTAATATTATTAATTTATTATTATATAATAAGATGTATGTTTTTTCGCCATTTTTTTAATCTTTTCTTGCACTACAAGAAAAAGGGTGTTCACCGACATAAATTACCAACAAAAATGTTAACTTTCCATCGGTAATATAATTTCCCGATAGCCTTGACTGACGGACACTTCCGTCGCTAAATCTGTTGTCGGTAAATTGTGCCAACAGAATCTAGTTTCCGTCGGTATAGTTACCAATGGAAAGAAATGCTTCCGTCGGTGTAGACACAGACGGTTTATGATAAACCGTCAGTGAATGTGCAGTAAAAACGTAAACATATACCGACAGTTTGCCAATAACCATCGGTAAATAATACAGATATCCTTCTTTGTCGGTATAGTTATCGACGGGTCGGTGTAGATACAGACAGTTTATGATAAACCATCGGTGAATGTGCAGTAAAAACATTAAACATATATCGATGATTTATTGCTAACTGTCGGTATATATCATTTAATTTAGCGACAGAAGTATATTTCCGTCGATAACGATTTTTGTCGATAACGATTTTCCTTCTTAAAATGCAACCCTTATTGCTTAATCTAGAGCTCGAAGCTCCTGTACGCTTGCTGAGGTCACCTTTAAATCTCTATAATGACTTGTTGAATGCCAATTGTTTTTAAAATCTCGAAGTCAAATTTGATTTCAATGTCAACAGCTATAAATTATCTATGCATAATTTTTTGATTTGTTTATATATTGATTTTGTTTAAACAGAAAATTAATTGATCATATAAAGGAAAAAGATTTCTTAACTGATAATAAAAACATTAATTTGTACATAAATTCAAACCAAATGACTACAACAATCTTATTGTCCTGGTGAGCGTGGATGGTTTGAGTCTCTATCCCTCCCTTTCAACTGGTCCATGTCATTTTGGAGCTTAGTTATTACATCCATCAAGGTATGCACTGTGCTCTCAAGGTGATGGATACCTTCCACTGTTGACCGTGTAGTAGATGCTGCTGTACTGGGCATAGAGGACTGTGAATAACATGTGTTCCTAAATGAGCCTAGCCCGAAGATCCTTCCACGATTGTCCCTACCACCCACTGTATCAAAATATGCCTAGCTCTCATCAATAGCTTGTTCTTCCTGAGACTGTCGTTGAATTGTTTGTTGTATTTGATCCTATTAGGAGGCAATGTTTATATTATAATTAGTAAGTGATAATTATTAAGAATGAATATTAAGCCATAAATTTCACATATATTTAGTTCTCTACATCGACTGTTGACGAATGTCACATCATCATGCTTCTTAGTGTGAGTATGCAAAAACACCCGACAGGGTGTAGGCCTTATGCTCATAGACTTTTCCTACATAACAATAAAATGTTCTAAGTTAAACTAGAATTTATAAAAATTTTGGCAAAGTTTCCTCTATTTTTTATGATATTCCTCCCTGTTGAACAAAGAAAATAACTCACCACAGCCATATATGGCACCAAACATTTATACTATGATCATTATTCATCATCACAACATTCACAAATTAATTTAAATTGGAAAACAGCAAAGTAAAAAAATAGAATATAAGTGTAATAGTTAGATACTTACAAGTCTCTCTGTATGCTCGTAGTGGGTAATTGATCCTCCCGTATGAACGGGAAGACTGTCTCTCCCTGGGCCTCCACGTTTGCTGGTTGAGTTACGCCCTAATATGAACATTACCTTAGGTGATGTCTAGTACTCCTGCCAACGACTCCATATGCCCTCAGAAATATAAGGTGGTTGTACACCAGCCTTGTGTATCGCACTAATAAAGTTGCAATAACGTGTACGAGCTTGCCTCTCTCATAAACCATGTATGATCCCATCGATACTAGAATCCCAGTAAAATTGTTTTTGAAATTGAAAGGAAAACATTCGAGTACTTATAATCTACTATTATTTATGTAATTAATGTATATAAATAAATGAAAAAGGAAATTATTTCCATATTGTACCTCAAACTCCTAAAAGTAAAATGCCTTTGTGGCCTGAGAGATCTTCTTCCATACATAACCCTTATGATCAATCCTCTCCTTAAATATATATGTCATATGTTTGGAACACGGTCCAGACGGAATAAACCTAATAGAAGAACAAATAATTTTATACCATTTGCAAAAATTATAAACATATATAGTGTTTCATGTGATGTCACTTACATTTTATTGACTATTATGATATATTTTCTTCCATTAGGTCCCTCAGATCCAGGCTGGCAGTCGTCTCCTTCATCCGCTATAAGGGTAGTGGATGAAAGATTAGTAGTGGATGGTAAGATTAGTAGTGGATGGTGAAACATCAGGTGAAACAGGTGATGCTTCAACTATAACTGGAGGCTCTGGAGGTGGTGGTGGTGATTCCATTTGTAACATCCCGGTACCAGTGGGAAGGGTAAAATAGGAAAGATGGGTGTTTCATGAGAAATGGGAAATGCATTTGC
>JANIHZ010000005.1:40832099-40843817 GCA_027478365.1 Erythroxylum rufum
CTTGATGAAAAGCAAGTTAGGGGGTAATTATGAGGTTATGTTAGGGTTTTCAGCAAGGCTCATGTCTCAGGACGTTGGGCTCCAGAAACGGGGTCCAACAGGCTTCCTCTTGGATAGGAAACTGCCCTTCCGTATTATAAACATATAGGAACAAAAGCATTGGAAGCAATATAATTTAAAGTAAGTCCTTGTTAATGAAATAGCTTGCTCTTATTCATGTTTAACTCACTAAATCAAGATAAAGAATATTATAAATAGGCTTATGTCATTTTAAAAATAATCTTGTGTTTTTGCCAATGTGGAAGCCATGAGTTAAGCTAAGGAAATAAAGTCAAACCCTATATGTATAAATATCCATAACATTCCTATAAAATTTTAACATGCTAAGGGGTTTAATCACCTTGCTAGCTTTGTTGTAAAACAATTATGTTTGGATGAAAAGACAACTGAAATTAAGAGTGGCCTCCTTTAATCTTTCAACTTGAAGTTGTTAATACTATAGATAAACAAGAAAGCAAGTAATTATCAAGAATCGTGTCTAAGAGCTTAATTTAGATGGTTAGGGCCAACTAGAATCATATCTTACTTATTAGAGCCTGATTTTTATATTTTCAAAAGTGTTATTTTCGTTTTCAAAAGTTCATAAGCCTTAGGAGTCAAGTCTGGGTGTCGAAAGTCTTTGGTGGAGAAGTTGAGTCTCGGATTATTAAGTTGACTTCCTTAATGGTCGGATGATTTCTACCTCGATTAGAGTACTTGTCAACATCCTTTAGGATGTTTGGGACATCAGATAAGCTAGGCTTAGCCCGATTTAATTTATTAAACAATATTTTTTTCTTTAATTTTATAGTGATAGCATGGTTGGACAAGGAAAGAGAAGTCGTTGCAAGGTTGGACCTTTGCGACCTGAGCCAGAGGAACATAGCACTGAAGCAGTCATAGAGCCAACATTTGCTAACTCTTCGGCTCATAAGCGGCCTCACACTGCAACACCACCGGCGGTAGCACAACTGAATTTACCACTAGTTCCGAGAGAGGCTCTACAGCAGGTGATGACATGGTGGGCACAGTATACTGCGCAGCAGCAGCCTGGGGTTGGAGTGCCACAGATGCCACCACAGGTACTGCTACCACAACAGCCAGTAGTGGTACCTAGTCTTGCATCAGGGCAACATACGATGCGTGAAATCTTGGGGTATATCAAAGAAGCAAGGAATCTCGGGTGTGGTACCTTTGATGGGCACGGTGATGTTACCGAGGCCAAAACTTGGATGAGGCAGACCGCAGAGACATTTCATGATATGGGGTTGTCTGATGAGATGAAGCTGAAGGTAGTTATCCGATTGCTGGAGGGTGATGCTAGAGTCTGGTGAGAAAATATCCAGGGACATTATCGTAATCAGATGACTTGGAGGGATTTTATTAGTGAATTTAACGAATAATACTATACCAGATTTGATCGAGATCAGAAGAAGTTTGCCTTCTTTACAATGACATATGGAAATAGGTCGGTGCACGAGTTTGAGACAGAGTTGAGAGAGCTCGCCACCTATGTCCCTGAATACGTGGCAGATGAAGAAAATCTGTGTGCTCGGTTTGAGATTGGACTACATTTCGCGATCTGGGAGAGGATGAAAGTTACCCCACTACCACGTTCAAGGAGATGGTACAGTCGTCCAGGAGAGCCGAGAAGTTGGTGAAAGAGCACGGAAGATAGTGGGAGGAAAAGAATCGGAAAAGGAAGGGAGGAGGTTCCTTTAGCCAGTAGCGTAACAGTAGTCGTGATAGTTTAGCTTCGGGTAATGCTGGAGGCGCTGCATCATCAGCTGTCCACTTACTGTCAACACGACTAGGAGGTCAGAGCATTGCCCCTACTACTAGCTCTGCTTCTCGAGCTCGATCATATTGGTCCGAACAATGTAGAAATTGTAGAAAGGTACATTCAGGCAAGTGAACAGAGTC
Organism: Erythroxylum rufum; assembly: GCA_027478365.1. Lineage (NCBI taxonomy): Eukaryota > Viridiplantae > Streptophyta > Magnoliopsida > Malpighiales > Erythroxylaceae > Erythroxylum > Erythroxylum rufum. Next base: position 40,834,062 of record JANIHZ010000005.1, read on the forward strand.
GAGAAAGTGTTTTTTGTGTGGAGAGACAGGACACATGAGTAGGATTGTTCACAGTTGGCTTGGACTTCTACTCGAGGAGGAGATAGCTCAGTGTAGCCTGTGAGACACGGAGGGGAGACTGCTAGGTAGGTGCTCAGTCTTCTGGATCCACACTAAGGATTGGTGTGGGTAGTAATACACCTCTAGCGGGTCAGTAACGTCTTGCTTCACGAGCTCAAGCACAAGTTTATGCAATGATGGAGGAGGACATTTGAGCTAATCAAACACGATTATAGATATTGTCTGGATGAATATTTCTTTGTTATTGTATTATTATATTTTGATGCATGTTTTGTGTAGTTTCGGTAAATTCTTAAATAGTTTGAGTGCTAACCTATGGTGTTATAAGGTGTTATGTGTGTTCTCGGTACAGACGCTAAAGTTTTGATCAACACTAGCGCGCAATAGTCTTTAGTCAGTGTGACCTTCACTGAGGATATTAGTCGTCCCCTGGAGCCAATAGATCCCCCTCTCATTGTAGTCACTCCTCTTGGAGAGCAAGTGGCTTGTGATGAAGTATATACGACATGTGAGATATAGATCGATGATGTTGTGTTGGAGGCAGATCTTATTCCCCTCGATTTCTAAGATTTCGAGGTGATATTGGGGATTGACTGGTTAGAGAGATATGTGCTAGGGTTGATTGTTTTAAGAAAGAAATGGAATTTGATCCTCAGAGTGGAGTCCCGATTAAATTTATTGGTGACCGACGGATAGTCCTGAGTTGTTTGATATCGGTAATCAAGGCTAAGAGGTTGATTCATCAGGGATGCCAGGCATAACTCGCGCATGTGATTGACGCTTTGACACGGAGGGTCGAATTGGGAGATGTCCCTATTGTGTACGAGTTCCCCGATGTCTTTCTGGAGGAGTTACCTAGATTGCCTCCTGAACGGGAGTTTGACTTACCAATATCTATACCACCATATTACATGACACCAGCAGAATTGAAAGAATTGAAGATTCAACTACATGATTTATTGGACATGGGCTTCATCAGACCAAGTCTTTCACCGTGGGGAACACCATTATTGTTTGTCAAAAAGAAGGATGAGACCCTCCACTTATGTGTTGATTATCGGCAGTTAAACAAGGTTACTATCAAGAATAAATATCCACTTCCTAGGGTCGATGACTTGTTTGATCAGTTAAGAGGAGCTATAGTATTCTTAAAGATAAATATGAGGTTTAGGTACTATTAGTTGAAGATTGATGAGAATGATGTGCACAAGACTGTTTTTCGGACAACGTATGGATACTATGAATCCTTGGTGATGCCGTTCGGATTGACAAAAGCACCTACAGTATTTATGCACTTCATGAACAGGGTGTTCCATCCTTATTTAGATATCATAGTCTTCATTAATGATTTTCTGATTTATTCTAAAGGTGAAGAGGAGCATGCTAGATATCTCCGGATTATACTGCAAATACTTCGCGAAAGACAATTATATGTGAAGTTCTCAAAGTGTGAATTTTGGCTGAGGGAAATAGGATTCCTTGGGCATGTGGTATTAGGGAGAGGTATTTTTGTAGATTCAAAGAAAGTAAAAGCTATACTTGAGTGGGAACAACCCAAGAATGTGACAGAAGTCCACAGCTTTTTGGGGTTAGCTGGTTATTATTAGAGATTTATGGAGGGTTTCTCAGTACTTACAGTCCCTTTGTCGAGGCTTACCCGAAAAGGGATAAAAATTTCAGTGGGATCATAAATGCGAGGCAGGTTTCCAGGATTGAAGAGGCGATTGACTTCTGCGCCAGTGCTTGTCTTACCTACCCTGGGGGTTGGGTATGAGATATACAGTGATGCTAGTCACTAGGGACTTTGATGTGTACTTATGTAGGTCGGGGGAGTGATCGTATTTGCTTCTAGACAGTTAAAGAAGCACGAGTTAAATTATCCTACACATGATTGGGAGCTCGTAGCGGTAGTGTTTGCACTTAAGATTTAGAGACACTATCTTTATGAGGAGACTTGCCGTATATATACCGACCACAAGAGTCTAAAGTACCTAATGACACAGAAGGAGCTAAATCTCAGACAAAGAAGATGGTTGGAATTGATTAAGGATTATGACTTAATAATCGACTATGACCCGAGAAAAGAAAATGTTATAGCCGATGCATTGAGTCGTAAGTCCTGTTTGACAGTAACTGTTAGGCAAGATCCTTACATGGCACATTTGATGATTGTGCTGAGCCTTGGGGTTAGACTCTCAGTGGCAGAGGATGACGAAACATTGCTAGCACGGTTTGAAGTTCGGCTGACATTATTTGATGAGATCAGGATATCGCAGGTCAATGATCCCAAGTCAAAAGTCATTAGGAAGAAATTGCCATCAGAAGAGAGTGAAGGGTTCAGACTGAGAGAAGACGGGTTGTTAGTCTTTAGAGACAGAGTTTGTGTGCCGAATGACCAGGGTCTTAGGCGAGCTATCTTGGAGGAAGCTCATAGTTCGGCTTATGTTATGCATCCTAGTAGCACTATGATGTATCGAACTCTTAAGGAGAGTTATTGGTGGCCAAGGATAAAGAGAGAGATAGTGGGATTTGTGGCCAAATGCCTTCCCTATCAATAGATTAAGGCAGAGCATCAGAAACTAGCTGGTATGTTACAGTCTTTGCCTATTCCGGAATAGAAGTGGGAGCATGTGACAATAGATTTTGTAGCTGTACTACCTCGTACATTGAAGGGTCACGGTACTATTTAGGTTATAGTGGATGGATTGATGAAGTCCGCTCATTTTTTGCCTGTCCACACAACCTACCCATTGGAGAGATTGACAAAGCTGTATATTGATGAGATTGTGAAGCTTCATGGAGTGCCAGTTTCTATAATATCAGGTAGGGATTTGAGATTCACCTCACGATTTTGTCCAAAATTTTAGGAATCTTTAGGAACTAAACTGAAGTTTAGTACTGCCTTCTACCCCCAGATCGATGGTTAGTTAGAGAGGACCATTCAGACACTAGAGGACATGCTGAGAGCATATGTGATAGACTTCCAAAGGAGTTGGGACCAACACTTGCCTTTGATAGAGTTTGTTTATAATAATAGTTATCAGACAAGTATCAGTATGCTACCATATGAAGCACTTTAGGGATGAGGTTGGTATAGCCAAAATCGAAGGAGCTGAATTGATAGAAGTCACTACTCAGAAGATAAAAATCATTCGAGAGAAGATGAAAGTCGTTCAGGCTCGTCAAAAAAGTTACGCGAATAAGAGGTGATGACCATTAGAGTTTGTAGTTGGTGACATAGTTTTTCTTCGGATATCACCATGGAAAGGTATTATTAGATTTCAGAGTTGAGGGAAGCTGAACCCTCGATATATTGAACCTTTCCGCATCTTGGCGCGTGTTGGGACTGTGGCGTATCGGTTGGAATTGTCATCGGACTTGGATAGGATCCATAATATGTTCTATGTATCGATGCTTAAAAGTACTTACCGAATCTGTCTTACATGTTGGAGACACCTCTAGTCGAACTGAGAGAAGACCTGAGTTTTAAGGTGAAACTAATTCAGATATTGAATCAGCAGATAAAGAGGTTACGCAGCAAGGAGGTTCCCACAGTCAAAGTTCTTTGGAAGAGTGACAGGGTCAAAGAGATGGCATGGGAGCTTGAGAATACTATGAGATGTCAGTATCCCCATTTATTTGTGTCCTCGACTTAGGAGTTTCGGGGACGAAACTCTTTTGAGGAGGGAGAACTTGTAATGCCGGACTCTCTGAGCCCTTTTGTAGCGTTTTGTACTTAGAGATACTACTGTAGATTGATATATACATGGTTGTATATGAGTTCAAAGATGTATTTAAATCCTTTTGGGTATATATGTAAGTGATTTATAATGTTATATGATCTTACATGAACTTAGAGTTTATAGGTATACGAAATCTTGGAGATTTCTGACACATAAGCTTCTAAGTGTGTAAAACCAAGTCCATTGGATGGAATGACCATGGTGGTTGAGTTAAATGTGTTCTAATGCCTTAGAGGTGATCAGACATGATTTATAGACTTATTAGACGCTTAGAAAGCTTAATTGGAAAGATTAATGTACATAAGGGCTTATTTGCCAATTGTAAAAAATAAAAGGACTTAAATGTAATTTTTAAATTTTTGGTAAACCAATATGTAATTTTATAAAGTTAAGGGGCTTAATTATTATTCCTAAAAGTTTGAGGATCAAAATAAAAATAAAAGTTTTAGTGATTTCCAAATTTTGAGCTTAATTGCAAATTTAGGAAAAATTTGGAGGGTAAAATGGTAATTTCACATAACCTAAGGGAAAAAAAATAATTTCACCGTATTTTGGCCAAAGAAGAGTCAATATTCTAGACCCTTCTTCATTCGTGGTCGTGCATCCCATTACTAAAGACTTAAAACATGTTTTAATTAAAAAAAAGGAGAAGAAAGGAGAAGAGAGGAGGAGAAGACTAATTTTCAGTTATTCATTAAACCCTACCCTTTCTTTTGATTCTCCAACTCAAATCAAGGTGTTCTAAGCTAATTTGGGGTCAAGGAACTCAAATCTATCATTGAATTTGAGAAATTCTCAAAGGATTTGAAGGTATCATAAAAGGAATGTTTAGGTAAATTTTATCTCATCTCTCTCTACAATAGGATTTTGAGTTTGGTGTTAAGACATGTTATTCTCCATGCTTGAATATGCATGAAACATGGTTTAGATGAATGAAATGTGTCATAGAGAGGGTTCTTTAAGACAAAACCGAAATATCCTCTTTTGGTGAAAGTTTGTGAATTTTTGAATATCTTTTGAAATTGATAGTCTAAATGAATTCTATGGTGTTAATTATAAATGTATAATGTGAATTGATGATGAAAAATGAAGAAGAAGTATGTTGGATAGGCTTGGTCAAAATGATGGAAGAAGTAATGGATGAATGTGATAAGTTGTATAATTATGATGAATATGACTTAAATAAAGGGAATTGGATTGAATGGAGTGGTGAAATGTGTTGTTGATTGGAAGTATTTGTTATATAAAAAGATAGGAGCCTGAATTACCATGATAAAGCCTTGAAAATATGACTTGAAAGTCATGCACATTAGGTATTTGATGAAATGTTCAAGTGAACTTGACTTAGGATTTAAAGATTCGTTATGATATACATTGAAAGCGGCTTTCATGTTTGCTTAGAGTAAACTTGAATTGTTGCTTAGATTGATGAATAATGGCCTAATTTGCTTGGATAAAAATGTGCTTAATTATGTTTTGAAATGAGTAAGTATTGGATTAAAGGCATTAAATGCCTTAGAAAATGCAAAAGAAAAGCTAATGTGAATAGTAAGGAAGCAACCATGTGAGGAGTTTAATAGTCGAATCCTATAGCTTAAAGAGATCGATATTGTGTTTTATACACTTATGTGATGGTGTATAAATATGAAACTCATGTTTAAGTAGTAAATACATTGTATGTCCTTTTTTATGTATAAAGGCTCGGGAGTTATGAATCGAGAAGTTCGTACCGAGGATTTTTGAAAGCAAGGGAGTGCACACCTTCTTTTAAGGTGAGTTAGGGAAACCATATTTCTCAAATAGGATTAGAATATCCTAAGACATGCATGATGACTTGTAGGTGAATTTTGAACCTAGGTAATGCATAGTAGAATTGAATATCAAATAGATGATAATATGCTTATTTATTTACGAAATGACGCTGTTTTGAACAACTTTGTACTTGGAGTGCAAAAGATGACTTTTATTGGATGAAATAATGTTTTCGAATTTACATATGCATAATCAAGTCATGTATGCTGCATGTTTTTATTCTCTTTTGGCTTAGAGCCATGACGCGGTTTCATTTTATAGGTTGGACCGATAAATAAAGGCACAGTGCCTTACTTGATTTTTGTACTTAATTTTTGTATATGATTTTTGTGATTGGTGAGGAAATGATTGGCCAATCGTGTGCTAGGCATAACTGATTACGCGACCCCTGTACCCTTGACGCTGGTACATTAAAGTCGAGTCGTCGTATCGATACCTTTCTACGGGACTTGCGGGTGATTCCATACCTAGGGTCTGGACACCGATGAGGTCATCACCTAGGGCCATGACGCTCTTGTCGACTGTACTCCAGACTCACCACGGATGAAAGTCGAGCCAACACCGAGAATCGGTGGGTGTGCACATTAGTTTGGCCGACTAGTGGCGTCACATATGATTGTTTTGGCTTATTTTGGGATTTGTTTTCTGACGACATTGATTTATACATATGATGTTTTTATGCTTATGTGTACTGGAACTAGAACCTATGTTCACCCGATGAGTGATTAATAGGCTAGTCCTATATGGTCCCTAACCAGTATACGTTGAGACATAGGCTAGGCCTATATGTTTCTAGGTGCTGTATGTTCACCTTATAGGTTATTTATACAGTCTTTGTGTGTATCAAGTTTTATTCGTAATATATGTTTTTCCTACTCACTGAGTACATAGTGTACTCACCTCCTCTGCCTTCCAACCATGCAGGTTAATTTAGTGAGCTTGAAGCTCTGAGTGGATCGTGCGGTTTTTTGATATTTTCGAGGTATTATCGCATGTGGATAGTTTCTGTTTTTACTTTAGTTACATAGTGGCTCATGAACTGTTTTACTGTTTTTATTAGATTAGTTATGTTGATATGCTTTGTGACTTTATAACCTGACTTTTTTGTAGTTTGTAAAAGATTTTATGTATGAACTTTTGGTACTGTTGTTGAGATTGCTTTTGAGTGGACTTAAAGTCCTGAAGTTGTGGTAAAATTTTTGATGTGAATATAGAAGTGTGTTTAAAATTGTTTGGAGGTATTTGATTGAGTTTTGGGATTTTTAAAATACAGTCGTTGTTCTGCCCAAATTTTTCAAAAAAAGGGAGTGATGTTTAGTTAGCCTTGCATAGTCAGATTAAGGTTACCGTTCATGTCCTTAACTCGATTATGCGGCGGTTGTCATGAGCCCAATGTGGTACCGGGTCGTGACACCTCTGGGTTTATTCTATATAGTGGTCGATTCAGCAATTGTGCACTTGGTATAAGATCAATTTGTTGTTTTATTCCTCGTTTAGGTGGTAATCCACTCGGCATATCTTCTTGCAATATATCATCATAAGACTGCAAAATAGAAACAATAACACTTGACAAATCATGGTTAGTAAAGTGCTCATGGGATAAATAAGATTCTTTGTATAGAAAAAGTAGCATCTGGCACTTAGCCAAGAATGCATCTCGCACATCCCCCACTCTCGCAACCATGCTCACATCTTTCCCCTCGTGTTTATCTCTCAAAGAAGTGCTTCCCAATGTGTTTGAATTTTCGCCAGGTGTTTGCACTTGTTTATTACCACTCTTTTCACTCAACATCGCTTGTTCTCTCTTATGAATTTTTAATTGATCTTTATAAACTTGCTTTAATGAAAGAGGAGCAAGAGTGTATTTCACTCCATCCATGGTGAATGAATAACGATTCTTGTACCCATCATGGATTGCTCGTTGATCAAATTGTCATGGACGCCCTATCAAACTGTCATGGACGCCCTAAGAATATATATCTAGCTTGCATAGGTACCACATCACACAAAACCTTATCCTTATACCTCCCAATCTTGAATGCAACTACCACTTACTTAGATACCTTCACCTTGCCCGATTCGTTAAGCCACTGCAGATTGTAAAGTGTCGGATGTTTGATAGTTGTTAACCCCAATTTTTGAACCAACTCAACACTTACCACATTCATACAACTCCCTCCATTAATTATAAGGCTGCAAATCCGATCATTGATAGCACATCTTGTATGGAACAGATTCTCTCTTTATTGGTTCACTTCATTGTCATCTTCTCTAATTTGAATGCTTAAAGCTCTTCTAGTTACCAATGATTTCCCCTCTATTGGTTGCTCTATCTCAACCTCATCTTCATTTTGGTCAATATCTTCTAATTCAAGTATGTCTGTATATCCTTGTTCTTCACTTTCAGACACATACTCCCTATTCTGAATTGTCATTAGCCTCTTGTTTGGGCATTGAGATGCAATGTGACCTCTTCTTGTACAACGAAAACACTTGATATCTCTACTCCTTGAATTTGAAGAGGATTTGGCCTTACCTCTTTCTCCTCGTGTTGTTTTAGGCTTAGGTGTTTCAAACTTGCTATTTGGAGCTTTATCTTCCTTTTTACTCCACTGTTTACTCCAATATGTTGTTCCTGCACTGTAACACTTACAAAGTTAGTATACTTCTTTTTATGTTAGTATACTTCTTTTCAAGTTGTCTTTCAACTCTCATAGCCATGTGTACGACATCTTCTAACTCCACATAATGATGTAGCTCCACTACATTTGCAATTTCCGTTTTGAGACCACAAACAAACTGAGCCATCGTAGCTTCTCTTTCTTCTTCTATGTTTGCTCTTGGCATTGCCACCTCCATTTCCTTATAGTAATCCTCTACGGTTTTGTTTCCTTGGGTTAGATTCTGTAGTCTTTGAAAAAGCTCTCTATAATACGAGCTTGGTACAAACCTCCTCCGCATTATGGTTTTCATCTCCTCCCAAGAGCTAATTGATTGTAGCATCTAGTTATCCCATGTTAAGGGTTAAAACCCTAGAATAGTGTATATGAGAGTTATTGAGAAATTAGAAAGAGCATTTCATGCTCATGCATATTATAGCATACACATACACTTAAATATTGAATTGTTGCACATTAAAATGATTGTACATGCATTCATTGACATTTTCTAGGTATAATTGAGTTATAAATATGATTATATTGAGAATTGCGGTTTTTATGTGTTGAAAATTGATTTGGAAAGTATATGGATTGATTTAGAATTTTTGGTGAAAATTAGGAAATTTTTGAAATTTTGGGTAGTTTTGGACTAGGGAAAAATGCCAAGTGGCAAGACAAATGATAAATCGAAGTAGAATTTACTGTCCAATGACAATGAAACTTTTGATAAATGACTTTGGGATTTATTGAAAAAGTCATTGAAAATTAAGAGACAATTGGATTAGAAATTAGAGACAAATCGACTAGTTAATAATAAGGGTCCAAATGGGACCATAGGAAGGTGACAAGTGACAAGTGACAAGTGATAGTGCAAGTGTCACTACCACTCACCACTCCTTACTCTGACGATTTTAACATTTTTGCAAGACACTCTCTTTAATGTCTCTCATTTTTAACTCTTTTTTTGTCTCTCACGATTGCCTTATGCTTTCTTCTTCTTCTTCTTCTTTATTTTCGTTTCTTCACTCACTCTCACCTCATCAACGCTGAAGACCACTCTCACCTCCATTTGATACTATCAATTTTTGCTATCTTCTTCTTATTTGTCACTAAAAACCTACCCCTACCAGCTATAGAAGATGAAGATCGTATGATGCTTGGGAGATAAGGTTGAGTGACATTTTGAAGATTTGAAGCTAAATCAAGTAAGTTATGCTTTAAATATCATGGGTATGGTAAAATGAAGCTAGAATGATGAGTAAATTAAGATTTGATGACTCGATTATGCAATGTTTATGTACGTGTCGTGGGTGATGAAAAATTTATGTAAATGTCTTACTCTTGTATATGTATGATGGGTAATTGATACGTTGATATTTTTATTTTATATTTGGTGGAAATTGTGTTTTTAATACAAGATATTGTGATGTTTTTGATGGATTTATTTTCTCTCTGTTATTTTGGACAGTTAAGGAAGGTTT
>JANIHZ010000005.1:40843917-40854923 GCA_027478365.1 Erythroxylum rufum
TATTCCATTCATACTTACTAAAGTTAATGACTCAACTCTAAAAATAATAAAACAATTAAAGCAAAATAAAGAATAAAAAAAATGGGGCCCAACAAACATTTCTTTGTTGTTGTATTGCTATATTTTGATGCATGTGCTGTGTAGTACCGGTAAACTCTTAAATAGTATGAGTGCTAAGCCATAATGTTATAAGGTGTTATGTGTGTTCTCGGTAGATATGCTAAAGTTTTGATCGACACTGGCGCGCAAAGATCTTTTGTCAATGTGACCTTCGCCAAGGATATTAGTCATCCCTTAGAGCTGTTAGATCCCCCTCTCATTGTAGTCACTCTTTTTAGAGAGCAAGTGGCTTGTGATGAAGTATATACGACCTATGAGATAAAGATCGGTGATGCTATGTTAGAGGTAGGTCTTATTCCCCTCAATTTTTAAGATTTTGAGGTGATAGTGGAGATTGACTGGTTAGAGAGATATCAAACCAGGGTTGATTGTTTTAAGAAAGAGGTGGAGTTTGACCCTCAGTGTGGAGTCCCGATTAAATTTACTGGGTGACCGATAGATATTCCTGATTTGTTTGATATCAGTGATCAAGTTTAAGAGGTTGATTCATCAGGGATGCCAAGCATATCTCGCACATATGATTGACACTTTAGCACAGAGGGTCAAACTGAGAGATGTCCCCTATTGTGTGTGAGTTCCTGATGTCTTTCCGGAGGAGTTACCTAGATTGCCACTTGGTCGGGAGTTTGATTTTACTATTGACTTAGTCCTGAGGACGACACCAATATCTATACCACCGTATCGCATAGCACCAACAGAATCGAAAGAGTTGAAGATTCAATTACAAGAGTTATTGGACAAGGGCTTCATCAGACCAAGTCATTCATCGTGGGAGGCACCAATATTGTTTATCAAAAAGAAGGATGGGACCCTCTGCTTATGTGTTGATTATCGACAGTTAAATAGGGTTACCATCAAGAATAAATATCCACTCCCCAGGGTCGATGACTTGTTTGATCAGTTAAAAGGAGCTACAGTATTCTCAAAGATAGATCTGAGTTCTAGGTACCATCAGTTGAAGATTGATGAGAAAGATGTGCACAAGACTGCTTTTCGGATAAGGGATGGACATTATTAATTTTTTATGATGCTGTTCGGATTAATAAATGCACTTGTAGTATTTATAGATTTCATGAACAGGGTGTTCCATCCTTATTTAGATTAGTTTATCGTAGTCTTCATTGATGATCTTCTGATTTATTCTAAGGATGAAGAGGAGCATGCCAGACATCTTCGGATTGTACTGCAAATACTTCACGAAAGATAGTTGTATGCGAAGTTCTTAAGTGTGAATTTTAGCTGAGGGGGATAGGATTCCTTGGGTATGTGGTATTAGGGGAAGGTATTTTTGTGGACTCGAAGAAAGTGGAAGCTATACTTGAGTGGGAACAGCCCAAGAATGTGACAGAAGTCCACAAATTTTTTGGATTAACTAGTTATTATTGAAGATTTGTTGATGGTTTTTTAGTACTTGCAGCCCCTTTATCAAGGCTTACCCGGAAGGGGATAAAAGTTTAATGGGATGACAAATGCAAGGTGAGTTTCTAGAAGCTAAAGAGGTGATTGACTTCTGCACCAGTGCTCGCTCTACCTACCCAGGGGGTTAGGTATGAGGTGTACAGTGATGCTAGTCACCAGGGACTTAGCTGTGTACTTGTGCAGGCCGGGCGACGGATTGCATACGTTTCTAGACAGCTGAAGAAGCACGAGCTAAATTATCCTACACATGATTTAGAGCTCATAGCGTAGTGTTTGCACTCAAGATTTGGACACACTATCTTTATGGGGAGACTTGTCGTATATACACTGACCACAAGAGTTTGAAGGGCCTAATGACACAGAAGGAGCTAAACCTCAGATAAAAGAGATGGTTGGAATTGATTAAAGATTATGAGTTAATGATTGACTATCACTTGGAAAAAGTAAATGTCATAGCTGATGCATTGATTTGTAAGTCCTTCTCGGTAGTAACTGTTAGGAAAAATCCTTATATGATGCACTTGATAAGTGTACTGAGCTTTGGGGTTGGACTCTTAGTGGTAGAGGATGACGGAACATTGCTAGCACGAGTTAAAGTTCGGCCGACATTATTTGATGATATCAGGAGATCGCAAGCTGACGATCCTGAGTTAAGTCATTTGGAAGAAGTTGCCATCCGAAGAGAGTGAGGGGTTCCAACTGAGAGAAGAAGGGTTGTAGTCTTTAGAGATAGAGTTTGTGTGCCGGATGACCAAGGTCTCAGGAAAGCTATCTTGGAAGAAGCTCACAGTTCGGCTTATGTTATGCATCCTGGTAGCACCAAGATATATCGAACTCTTAGAGAGAGTTATTGGTGGCCAGGGATGAAGAAAGAGATAGCAAAATTTGTGGCCAGATTCCTTCCCTGTCAACAAATTAAGGCAGAGCATCAGAAACCAATAAGTATGTTACAATCTTTGCCTATTCCAGAATGGAAATGGGAGCATGTGACAATGGATTTTGTAGTTAGACTACCTCGTACATCGAAGGTTCACGATGCTATTTGGGTTATAGTAGATAGATTGACAAAGTCTGCTCATTTTCTGCCTACCCACACAACCTACTCATTGGAGAGGCTGGTAAAGTTGTATATCAATAAGATTGTGAAGCTGCACGGAGTGTTAGTTTGTATAATATCATATAAGGATCTGAGATTCACCTCATAATTTTGGCCAAAATTTCAGGAATCTTTGGGGACTAAACTGAAGTTTAGTACTGCCTTCCACCCCCAGACCGATGGTCAGTTAGATAGGACCATTCAGACACTGGAGGACATGCTAAGAGCATGTATGATGGAATTCCAAGGGAATTGGGACTGACATTTTCCTTTGATAGAGTTTTCTTATAGCAATAGTTATCAAACAAGTATCGGTATGCCACCATATGAAGCACTTTATGGGAGAAAGTGTAAGACACCTTTATGTTAGGATGAGGTTAGTACAACCAAAGTTGAAGCAACTGAATTGATAGAAGTTACCACTCATAATGTAAAATTTGTTTGAGAGAAGATGAAAGTCACTTAGGATCGTCAAGAGAGTTACATGGATAAGAGGCAACGACCATTAGAGTTTACAGTTGGTGATATGCTTTTCCTTTAGATATCACTATAGAAAGGTATTATCTGATTTCAGAGCTAAGGGAAGCTACACCGTTGATAAATCAGACCTTTTTGTTATCTTAGAGTGTGTCAGGATTATGGCGTATCGGTTGGAATTGCCATTGGACTTAGATAGGACCCATAATGTGCTCCATGTCTCGATGCTTAAAATGTACATACCGGATCCAACTCACATTTTGGAGACACCTCCAATAGAGCTGAGATAAGACTTAAGTTTTAGGTGAAACCAGTCCAGATTTTGGATCGATAAATAAAGAGGTTATGTAACAAGGAGGTTCCCATGGTCAAAGTTCTTTGGAAGAGCAACATGGTCAAGGAGATGACATGGGAGCTTGAGGATACTATGAGACGTCAGTAACCCCATGTATTTGTATCCTCAACTTAGGAGTTTCGAGGACGAAACTCTTTTGGGAGGGGGGGGGGGGGAGGACTTGTAACGTCGGACTCTTTGAGGCCTTTTGTATTATTTTGTACTTGGAGACATTACTGTATATTTATATATACATGGTTCTATACGAGTTCAAAGATGTATTTAAATCCTTTTTGGTATATATGTTAGTGATTTATAATGTTATATGCCCTTACATGAACTTAGAGTTCCTTGGTATGCGAAGTTTTGGAGATTTCTAACATATAAGCTTTTAAGTGTGTAAAACCGAGTCCATTGGATGGATACAACCATTGTGGCTGAGTTAAATATGTTCTAATGCGTTAGAGGCGATTAGAAATGATTTATAGACTTATTGGACACTTAGAAAGCTTAATTGGAAAAGATGACGTACATAAAGGCTTATTTGCCAATTGTTAAAAGTTAAAGGACTTAATTATAAATTTTCAATTCTTGGAGGAACAATATGTAATTTTATAAAGTTAAAGGACTTAATTATTATTTTCAAAAGTTCGGGGACCAAAATAAAAATGAAAATGAAAGTTTTGATCATTCCCAAATTTTGGGCTTAATTGCAAATTTTGGAGGATATAATGGTAATTTCACTTAAGCTAAGGGGAAAAAGATAATTTCACCATATTTGGTCAAAGAAGAGTCAAAATTTTAGACCCTTCTTCATGTATGGCTATGTACCCTACCATTAAAGACTTGAAACATTTTGTTTTAATTAAAAGAAAGGAGAAGAAAGGAGAAGAGAGGAGGAGAAGAACCTATTTTCGGCCATCACTAAAATTCTACCCTTTTTATGATTCTTCAACCCAAATCAAGGTGTTCAATTTTGGATCGAGGAACTCAAATCTATCATTAGATTTGATAAATTCTCAAAGGATTTTAAGATATCACCAAAAGAAGGTTTAGGTAAAATTATTCTCATCTCTCTCTATATTATGATTTTGAGTTTGGTGTTAAGATATGTTGTTATCCATGCTTGAATATGCACGAAACATGGTCTAGATGAATGAAATGAGTCATGGAGAAGTTCCCTTTAGCCAAAACTGGAATGTTCTCTTTTTGGTGAAAGTTTGTGAATTTTTTAATATCTTTTGAAATTGATGTTTTAAATGAATTCTATGGTGTTAATTGTATATGTATAATGTGAATTGATGATGAAAAGTGAAGAAGATGTATATTGGATAAGCCTTGGTAGAAATGATGAGAGAAGAAATGGATTAATGTAATGAGTTGTATAATAATGATAAATATGGCTTAAATAAAGGGAACTGGAATGAATAGAGTGGTGAAATATGTTATTGTTTGGAAGTGTTTGTTATATAACAAGATAGGAGCATGAATTACTATGATAAAGTCTTCAAAATATGACTTGAAAGTCATGCATATTAGGTGTTTGATAAAATGCCTAAGTGAACTTGGCTTAGGATTTAAGGATTCGTAAAGATATGCATTGGAAAGCGGCTTTCATGTTTACTTAGAGTAAACTTGAATCTTTGCTTAGATTAACGAGTAATGGCCTAATGTATTTGGATAAAAATGTGCTTAATTATGTTTTGAAATGATTCATTATTGGATTAAAGGCATTAAATGCCTTGGAAAATGAAAAAGAAAAGCTAATGTGAATAGTAAGGGAAGTAACCATGTGAGAAGCTTAATGGCCAAATCCTATAGCTTAAAGATAGTGATATTGTGTTTTATAAACTTATGTGATGGTGTATAAATATGAGATACATGTTTGAGTAGTAAATACATTGTATATTTTTATGTATAAAGGCTCAGGAGCTGTGAATCAAGAAACTCATATTGAAGATTATTGAAGTTAAGGGAGTGTACACCTTCTTTTGAGGTGAGTTGGGGAAACCATATCTCTCAAATGGGATTAGAACATCCTAAGACATGCATGATGACTTGTATATGAATTTTGAAACTAGGTAATGTATAGTAGAATTGAATCTCAAAGGGATGATAGCATACTTGTGTATTTAAGAAATGACATTGTTTTGTATAACACTTTGCACTTGGAGTGCAAAAGATGACTTTTATTGCATGAAATAATGTTATGGAATCTACATATGCATAATCAAGTCATGTATGTTGCATGGTTGTGTTCTCTTTTGGCTTAAGTCATGGCAAGTTTCCATTTTATCGATTGGACCGATTTATAAAGACATGGTGCCTTACTTGATTTTTTTATACTTAATATTTGTACATGATTTTTTGTTGATTGGTGAGGTAAAAATTGTCCAATCGCGTGCTAGGTACAACAGATTAAGCGACCCTCGTTCCCTTGACATTGGTACATAAAAGTCGAGTCCCCATATCGATACCTTTCTACGAGATTTGCGGATGATTCCACAGCTAGGGTCTAGACACTAACTAGGGTCTAGACACTAACGAGGTCATCACCTAGGGTAATGACACTCTTATCGATTATAGTCTAGACTCACCACGAATAAAAGTCGAGCCAACACCAGGAATTGGTTGGTGTGCACACTAGTTTGGCCAACTAGTGGTGACATATATGATTGTTTTGGCTTATTTTGATATTTGTTTTCTGACGAGATTTGATTTATACATGTGATGTTTTTCTGCTTTTGTGTACTAAAATTGGAACCTATTTTCACCGGATAAGTGATTAATAGGCTAGGCCTATATGGTTCCTAACCAGTATACGTTATATCATAGGCTAGCCTATGTATTTCTATGTCATGTATGTTCACTTCATAGGTTATCTACACCGTCTTGGTGTGTATCGAGTTCTATTTGCGATATATGCTTTTCCTACTCACTGAGTACATAGTATACTCACCCCCTCCGCTTTCCAACCATGTAGGTTAATTTAGTGAGTTTGAAGCTTTGAGTGGATCGTGCGGTCTTTTGCCATTTTCAAGACATTACCGTACGTGGGTAGTCTCTGTTTTGTACTTTTGTTGCATAGTAGCTCATGAACTGTTTTTATTAGGTTGGTTATGTTAATATGCTTTATAATTTTATAAATTAACTCTTTACTATCTTGTTGTTTGTAAAAGACCTTATGTATGGACTTTTGGTATTATAGTTGAGATTGCTTTGGAGTGGACTTAAAAGTCCAGAAGTTGTGGTAGAATTTTAATGTGAATATAGAAATGCTTTTAAAACTGATTTGTAAGTGTTTTGATTATGTTTTGGATTTTTAAAATAAAGGTATTATGCTGCCCAAATGTTTTCAAAAAGGTATTCAGTTAGCCTTGTCTTTAGCCCAGGTATGCGGCAGTTGTCAAGTGCCCAATGTGGTATCGGGTCGTGACATTTTCCTTATGCCATCTTATATCTTTAGCAAAATTAGATGGCATGTATAATCTTTGCAAGTGAGGAGTCAACGAAAAATATCGCAAGACTTTTTGCGGAATCTTTTTCCTACAGTCATACTCATTAATCATATTCCCAATTTTCCCATTATTCTTCCATCTGTATTCACCATATGTTGGACAAGACTGAGCATTCTTATATTTATTTCTGTAAAGTATGCAATCATTTACACAAACATCTATCTTCTCATATGAAAGCCTTATACCTCGAGAAACTTTCTTACAATCAATATATGAGCTAGGAACTTTATTACTTTTAGGAAACAATCTTTTCATAATTTGAAGCATTTCATCAGCTGCATTTGCACTAATCCCGTAAAGACATTTCCAATTCAATACTTCAACAATGAATGATAGTGTGGAAGATTTCTCACAGCCAGGATATAACTCTTGCTCCAATTCTCTCAATAATCTACAAAACTTAATAGCTTCCTTATTTGGATTGGTGGGGCCACCTCTGATAGGATCATCAACTTCTTCATTTAGATCATAAGAATTATCCCTCGCAATATCATGTAACATATCATGCATTCCATCATCATTTTCACTTTTATTACTCTGATTACTATCATTTTTGTCATCAGAATAATATTTAGAACCTCTCCATGATGGTACCAGTGCTTGTAGTTTCTATTTATCCCATTTAACATCAGATGTCATAAATTGATTGACTTGTCCTAAATAAATTATTGTTGCACATTTTACAAGGACAATGAATTGCTATTCCTTCATCAAAATGTCTAAATACAAAATATAGAAATTCATTAACTCCTTTTTCATATTGTGGTAGTGCTTTATTAGCAATTTCCATCCAAGTTTTGTCAATCTTCATTATCCTACAATTCAAATTAATTGAATGGGTTTAGAAAAATTTGCACACAGAACTTGCTAGGATGGGGAACTTTTTAAGCATTAATATTTTCCCATTTAACACTAAGGCATTAATAAGAAGAAATCAAAATACACCCATGATTAAGCCAGGCTCAGTTAGCTTAAAGACCCAAATGAGGCAAAATAGAGAGGGAGATGGGGGGGGGGGGGGAAACCTGACGTCTTTGTCCATTCTGTTGTTGGAGGTGGTGCCTCTATGTAGTACGTGACAGATTGCCCTTCTCTCTATTTTTTGTTTAATTTTTGGTCCACCTCTACTGTACATCTCTTATTAACGCCTGCCTCTGTTGTCTGTGAAAACTCACCGAAAGTCTGCGTTTTCACAAGCTCCAGCTGATGTGCGATTTTTGTTTTGCTTCATTACACTGCCTCATTTTTTCTTAGTTAGTTATCCACCTACTACGTAGTCATTTCTCCTGTCCTTTTCTACGTCGTTTTTGGCTGCGTTGCATGACATATTACCCCTCTCTCTATTTATTGGTTTATTTTTTGGTCCACCTCTACTGTACATCTCAGCCACTCACGGGGGTGACCAATTAAGTCACCCTGTGACTAACCATGCACGGCACGGGGTAACTAATTGTCACCGTCGTGACTATGGGTTCTGTCACGATCGTGCACTAGCACGATCGTGTACCCCTATGAGTAAGGGGTTCTTTCACGGTTGTGCACCCCCATGAGTAAGCGGTTCTATCACGATCATTCTAGTGCATAATCGTGCACCCCTCTACTATTCGTGAAAACACAGATGTTCACCAAACGTCTGTGTTTTCACAAGCTCCAGCTGATGTGCATTAGTTATCCACCTACTACGCAGTCATTTCTCCTGTCCTCTGCTGCATCACTTTTGGCTACGTTGCCATTTTGCTTCATGCTTCCAGCTTGCATTGCCATCTGTTGCAAGCTTTGTTAATGGACTGTTGCATTTTTGTTTCTCTCAATAGATATTGTACATTTAATAGCTACACTTAGTTTCGTGTGAGGAGATCTAAGTAATTGTCAAACAATAAAGCAGGTGGAAGAAGATGAATCGTGAACAGTCGCATTATTAGTGGTGTGAATAAATTTCTTCTTCATCTGTGCAGTTCTCCGCTCTACTTCATTGCATATCTTTGGTTACAGTCTTCTCTCCACACGTTCCAATTCCTCAGCTCAAATACTAACAGGTAAACGGCTATTGTTGTTTGTTTAACTTATTCTTCTAAATCTTTAATAACAACAGTAGAACAGAGGGAAACCTCCATCACCGTCACCAAACTTTTTAAATAGGAAATGTAAAACTACTATTTTACTATAGAGATTCAGTAGGCGGAGGTTGAGTAGGGGTTCCTCAAAACAAAGTTTGTCGTCGAGATAGTGACTTCAAGCTACATATAGGACCAATCCTTAGTTTAAACAACTAAGGTTGGTGGCTATGGAGGAATTTACTTGAATTCTGCTCTTTTGATTGCCTCCTTTTTCATTCTATAACACTGAAAAAAAGCATGGGTTGGAAACTGGTGGAGAAACAAAGCATGAGTTCATGAACTTCTGATTCTGTCCTTATTTCGTGAGTAGAGATAGTTCAACTCCTTTTGTTGGTTATTTTCAGCAAAGTTCTCTCTTTAGATTTTTGTTTTACAATTCTACAAAACCTTAGGTGTTATTAGGTGAATTCCTTGTCAGAAAAAAAAAAGAAAAGAAAACTTCTTACAATGTAAATTGAAAAATGTACTACAGAAATGAACCCCTTTTCCAAGCAAGTAAATGTCAACTGACTCTTAGTCTAAAAGTTGAAACTAATAATAATTTAAAAGTAGCAATTTATCTCCATAAGTTTAGTTGAAACTGCCTTTTTTCTCTACTTCTTTTGTAGTCTTTTTGAAGATTTATTTCTACGTTGACCTGCTTCCCTAAAAAAATTGGACCATATACTTTAATATTTTTAGTTATGAGTTTTCTGTCTACAAAAATATTTATTTTCTTTAGTTTAAAAATAGCGAGCGTTAAGTGGTATACAACGTCTCATACACCACTTAACGCTTCATTATATCTTCTTTATGTTTTCCATATCTTATTAGCAAGTCGGGGATATTTATTTTCTCTTGATTTTTTCTGCTTATTGACTTCGTTAATTTTTTTCTTACAATTTTTTTTAGCTGTGTATGTTGCTTGCTCCTAATATGTATTTATTTTTAAAAGTGCAAGATAGTTAAAATTGGTAATTATATGCAAAACCGTAAGATGGTTAACAATGGTAGATCTTTATCATATATGGATGATGAACAAAATGAACCTAGTATGGTAAACGAGTCAGAAGCTATAGAGGCTCTTAATCAACAGTCTGATGCTACAGTTGGAACTTCAAATAATGCACCTCGCATACATGGACAAGTTATTAGTACTAGTAACCTGATCTTCAAAAATATATGATTGTACATTTAAATTTTAATACAATATTTTATATGTCTATTAATTTTTATTTTTTAAATAGGAATTGTAAATTCTGAAAAACGTGGACGAGTACTAACAATTAATGCTAGACTTGCCAAGAAGAAAGCTAAAGGAAAACAAATTGATGTTCCATTTCCTCCTCCGTACTATAAGGTATGTGGTAAGCATGCTAACCTTTTCAAGTCAAAAGTTACTATATGCATTCGGTAACTTACACCACTTCGTGTCTCTAGTTGGAAAGAGATTTCTAAGGATGATAAGAAGGCAATGTGGTTATTTTTAAAGGTATGACACTTTTTTTAATTGCAATAGAGTTTAGTTTAATTGCAATAGAGTTTAATTTTGTTGTTGCATTGAATTTGATTCTTAATTTTACTAAATATATATTTTTTATGAATTTTAGGATAAATTCAATTTCTCAAATTAGGTGCAATCTTATGTGATGCAACAAGTACATGCACAAGATGAAAATCGACATTATCATTTGCGCAAAAGCTATCTCAAGAACAAAGATTGCCTAAAGGATGTGGAGGAAGGTGATTGGCAATGGTTGATTGAGAATAAATGGGAGACTTTAAATTTTAAGGTAATTTTAAAATTTAAGTACTTTAACTTATTTTGTTAGTTGTTTTCTTTTATTAAAAAAATTATTTGTCAATTTCTAGGAACAAAGTGAAAGAAACACAAGTAATAGGGGAAATCGAGCGATGAAATCAATTTCTGGTACAGAGTCGAGGTT
>JANIHZ010000005.1:40868852-40879828 GCA_027478365.1 Erythroxylum rufum
TCATAGATTCATTCATGCTTTTCATTCATCACCAAGAACCATACTATATTTCCTCATTTAATATCATTTAATAAATCAAATCTCCAAAACAAGAAGTTCGGGGTCCAACACTAACCCCTGAATAGCCTGATTCCTTAAGCTGCAATCCTTATTAACTTTTCCTTTTTCTAGTGGGTTGCCATCTTTCATGCCCCCCCTATAGTCTCCTTTTGCAGCTTCTTGTGTGTTCTTCCAGTAGTTTTACATTCGAAGGGGTTATGCCTGAACTGCTTGTAGTAGTAGCAATAGCTAGGGAATGTCTCATAAATCACCATTTGGGTATAGCGACTACCCCCCGACATTTTAACATTGAAACTAGTCACTGGTTTCTTTGACACATCCACTTTAACTAATATTCTAGCATAACCAATTCTGGATTTCTTACCTATAATCTTATCCGTGCAAATGCTGCCAACTCGGGACCCTAGCTTGGATAACCCTTTTTCATTCCACAATTCCAATGGGACATTCAGGAATTGTAACCACAGTGGAACTTCCATGAAGTCTTGGTAATTAAAAGTAAAACCTTGTGATAGTTTTTTCAATAATAACGTTTTCCCAAATAGAATATAAGAACCCCCTACTAATATAGTTGTTCGATCTTCATCTGCATCAAATTGGAAGACTATTCGGTCTTCATCTGCATCAAATTGGAAGACTATCTAGCCCTGGTCATGGGGCAGAATTTTGCAATGCACTCCCCATTTAGCAATTAAGCTTTCAAGTGCTTTCATTCCTGAAAACCTCCCTGTGAAACATCCTACAAGGCAGTAGCTCCATTCCTGCTCAGTTAGTGTTATGTCCTCAGCCTCTTTGTAACTTCATCCTCGACCTGCATATATTCCAGTTGCAACCCTTGTTTCAACTCACGGTTGTTTCTGAATAAGCTGACAAAAGATGGCTACTTGTTTCCTCCTTCGGTGTTTGCACAAACTAAGTGGGGCATTTTGCCGAACACATTTTGTGCTGGCTCTTCCTCATCTTATGAATCCGACGCTCCTATTGTTTCATTTACCCCTTCAGTTTCCTCATCAGCTGTGGATGCATCCTCATCCCCCAGCTCTTTAGTACACAACATCCCAGAAACTACACTATTAACTTTATTCAGTTCCTTACCATCTCTGTTGTTGGAACCCAGCTTCTCTTGGCTTTCTCAGTGTTCCCTGTTTCCTTTCGCATGTTCCTGATGACAGAGCCCAGCATGGGATTTCACCCTAACAATTCTTTGTTGCCTTTTTCTTGTTCCCGCAATTCTGTTTAACTCCCGAAGCTTTGTTCAGATCCTTACCACCCGCAGTTTTCTGCTTGTTTGGCAGATTCAATGTTGGAAAGCTCTGTGCACTCATCTCCTGTACCTCTCCTTTAGCATTGTCCAGATTTTCCTTCAACTGCTCCCTAGACCCCTCAGCTTGTAATCCTATAATACAGTCTACTGTGATATGCCGTCCCTTGTTTGGAGTTTTTTTTTCTTCTTTCCCATTCTTCGGGCCGAAGAAAACAACCCTAAAAAGTTGCGTCAAAACTTCAATCGCTCAATGCAGTACTCTTGTTTTTACCAAAGTTCAATGACTCACACAAGATTAATCAAGAAATTGTAGCGTAGTCTGGTTGCAATGTGGGCGGTGCTTGGGAGAAAAAATCGCCCAAGGTGAGTCACTCACGTACGCCTAATATTCATTTATTCTTAAATTCATCAAAAGTTGCATATTCTTCTTTTTATGAAAGGTAAATATATTGAATCAAAAATATGTACACAGTCCATAGGGCATGACTCGACTAACGTTTGTAATCATAACATCAATATCATCTATACATCCAAAGTATCAAAAGGTAATTAGTTTCGTGGGGTACAACCTATACAATATCTTATATATTACAAAATTTATCTTAGAAACTACGTCACAGTTCATAACAAAAGAAAAATCTAACTAAATAGCATTCCTAGTCTTCCATACCATATATATGGTACATATGAATGCCAGTAGTGAGGCTTTGCTTCTAAGACGCTCTCTAATGTAATCTTTCTGAATCAACTTGATAGCACTAGATAATGTAGACATGGCTCGTGTCAATCCCATCTATCCCCGGATAGCATTCCAAACTTCACCTGTAAAAGGACACTTAAAGAACAAATGGTCAATATTTTCTGGTTCAGCACTACAAAATCTACAGGTTCGGTCTATTTCCAAGAATAGCAAGTTATCTTTTATTAGCAGTCTATTTCGAAGACTAAGAATGCAATCAAGGAGTATTTTGGCGGTATGTATTATTTCCAGATAAATGACATCAATGGTCGTCTAGTGTACTTGACTTGCAGTAGCTCATAGACTTTCTGTAAAGATAAGGTTCCACTGATACATAATTTCTACATCCCATATACTACCTCCCTACAACCACCCAACTTATCCACCAAAGTATTTCGAATCAATACCAATCTCTTCAGTAGGGGTGAGTCTCAGGTGTGAGGTTCCCAATCCTATATTGATGAGCTCCTCAAGTATATTTCATGAATCCATCTCACCCACAAAGAATCAGCTTTAGCATGGATATTCCACAACATTTTAGACAAAAGCACTGAATTCCATAATTTACAGTTTTTCAATCCCAATCCACCTTCCTCTCTTAGCACACAAATATTGTCCCATGCCACCCTAAAATGGTTACCCCCCAAATAAAAACAACCTACATATGGAGGCTATCCTCTCAAAGATAGTTATTGGAATGGGAAACGCATGGAACCAAAAGGATAGTACCCTTTGAATGACAGGACTAATTAATTCAATTCTACCAACATATAAGAGAGTCTTACCATTCCATGCATTGATATAAGCCTCTACAGATTCAATTAGTACAGAAAATTAGGCCACTGAGACCTTCATAGGTACTAAAAGGACCCCCAAATATCGAAGAGGAAGCTCACCCATAGGATATTCTACCATCTGCAAAATGTCTGGCCTATTTCGTCCATAAACCCCAACTAAGTAAATACTGGATTTTGAAGAATTCACCCTCAGCCTTGCCATCTCTCTCAGTTCATTCAACACATCTACTAGTATATGGATAGAAGTAAAATCACTTCTAAAGAATAACATGAGATCATCCGCAAATGTAAAATGAGTGATGTCAAGTTGCTGACATTTCGGGTGGAAGCGAAAAAGGGAGTTGGCAGTTCTCACTTTTAGCAATCTTGAACATACCATGTAGTGTGCCATTGATAGAGATCGAGAAGGATGTAGTTGTTACACAATCCATAATCCATCATACAAACTTATTTGGGAAGCCTAACCCTTTCATCATATCTTTAAAAAAGTCCAATGATACTGTGTCATAAGCTTTTGTGATGTCAATTTTTATCATGCATTGTGGGGAAATACATTTTCTAGTGTAACCTCGAACAAGGTCCTGCACTAGAAAAATATTATCTAGCATACTTCTACTTGGCATAAATGCAGCTTGAGCTGGGTCTAAAATTTTTCCCACAACCAAAGCCATATGCTCCGTCAATATTTTTGTAATCACTTATACATAACACTCAACAAGTTATCAGTCTGAAATCTGTTGCTCTCGGTACTGCCTTCATCTTTGGAATGAGTGTGATGATGGTATGATTAAACTGTTGAAGCATCCGACCAGTAGTGAAAAATTCCTTCACGACTAAAGTCACATCTAGTCCAACCTATCCCAATGTTTCTTGAAGAATGTAGACGTATATCCATCCGACCCTAGAGCATTGTCTTTGCCTATATCAAACATAGCCCGCTTGATCTCCTCATCCATAATCGAGGCAATCAGTGTTTCATGTGTCTCCATATCTAAAACCAAACCATTTCGTACCACATTTAAGTCTAATATGTTTATAGGGGTTAAAGTGCTAAAGAGCCCTTTATAATAACTTACAACACAATCTGCCACTTCTTCCAATGATGTAGTCACAGATCCATCCTCCTTGATGAGATGAGAAATAGCATTCTGCTTTCCTCTTTTCTAAGCTACTGCATGGAAATACCTCGTACTTCTATCAGCCTCTATAAGATGCTTACATTTAGCCTTTTGCTGAAAGAATTGTCTCCCTGCATCTAGCAAAAATCCAGCTTACTTCATCTTAATGTTAGCCTCATGTTTCAGTGCTACATCATCAGGCCTATTGAGAGAGGCCTTATACGCGAGTTGAAAATTCTCTTGTGCCTTCTTAGCCTTGCTAGATATGTGACCATATACTTCAGAATTTAGAGCTTTCAGAGGGTACTTTAACGCCTTCAACTTCGTACAAAGAGCATATTGAGTTGTCCCAACTACTACCATCTCCCAGCTATTGGATAATATGTCCTAAAATTGAGGGTGGTTAAGCCATATAGTAAAGAACTTAAAGGGTTTGTTACCTCGAGAGTTTAATTGATTGAAGGCCACTATTATAGGATAATGGTCAGAATCTGCCAGCATATCTAAGAAATGAGCTAAACAAGCATAACCCAAAGATCCCCATGCTTGATTGTGGAGGACTTGATCCAATTTAGCCCATAGATGATTTTTGTGCCAAGTGAAAAACTTCCCCCCACCCTAAATGGAGCATCTTCTAGGCCAAGAGTCATTCGGAAGTCTAGCAAATCTTTAAGCAGATATGCCTAAGGAGGTTGACATCCGAGCTTTTCCCTAGCTGCACACACGCAGTTAAAGTTGCCTATTATAATCCAAGGCACCAGGGAATCCAGACCTAGCCCTATCAAGTTCTGCCATAGTTCTCTTCTTTTTGTTACACTATATAGCCCATAAACAAAAGACATTATAAAGGTAAGCTGAGATATTTGACATTGGACTTTATAGTGAATAAATTGCTCTCCCAACTCCAAAACTTGACAATGATAAAATATAGAATTCCATACAATACATATTCTTCCTCCTGCCATAGATCCAAAGTTGTGACAAGAGTCCCATCGTTTGAATCTGTTTTTCATCATCATACTAAGACCATCAGTAGATAATTTAGTTTCAAGGAGACGCAGGCTTACAATCATATTGTCTAATAAGATTGACAACACTATGTTGTCTCGAGGCCTTATTTAGTCCTCGGACATTCCAGCAAAGCATCCGCATTTGCCATTTTGGGAGGGCCTCTCCCCTCCTATCCTCTTAATTGCTTCAGTAGTACTTTTGCCCACATCTTTGCTATTGATACATGCCTGAACTCAGTCACTGTTTTATTGGCTTGTGTCATTACAGCCTTTCCTTTGTTAACAGTTCTGTGGGTTTGCACCTTCTACCATTCTCCATCACTAAATTTTTTAGTATCCCTCCAAGCTTGAGGTACCTTTTGTCCCCTGACTCCAGTCAATGCCTCCCTGTTCACAGTAACTTCAATACTCCCTTCATTTTGTTGTTGTTGTCCCCCTCCTTATCAGGATTTACCTCTTTAATTGATCCTGCATGGACTCTTGTTTGTTCATGCACTTCTACCTCTGCCCCCTGATTGGGCTGATTCATAGAACCTCCATTCGCAATAATTTCACCTTTGTCTATGGTGTTAGCATTTTTTATATCTTTCGTACCCCCAGCATTTATAGGATCCTTTATTTGTTTCTTTTTAGCCCTTTTTATAGATTTGCATTCAAAAGTATTGTGACCAAATTGTTTGCAATAGCAGTAGTAGCTAGGAAAAGTTTCATAAATAACCATTTATATGTATCAGGCACCCCCAGGTATCTTCACATCAAAACTTGTCATCGGCTTCCTTCATACATCAACTTCTACTAATATTCTGGCATAACTAATATGTGATTTTTTACTAGTGATCTTGTATGTGCATAGTGGTCTTCCAATTCGAGATCTTAGTTTCGACAACCCTCTCTCATTCCACAACTCCAACGGAATATTAGGGAATTGTAGCCAAATAGGAACTTCCATAAAGTCTTGATAATCAAAGGCAAAGCCTTGGGAGAGTCATTTAAGTAGCAAAGTCTTCCCATAAAGCACATAAGGTCCCCCCACTGGCACATTTATACAGTCTTCTTCTATATCAAATTGGAAGATTATCTATCCTTGATCATGCAGTAGGATTTTACATTGAACATCCCATTTAGCAATTAATCCTTCTAGTGCCTTCATTCCTGAAAATCTCCCCGTAAAGCACCCCACAAGACAATAGCCCCATACGCAATCCAAACGTGATTTTGTGCGTTAATGCAAATGATGTGTTGGTTTTATGTGATGGTTTGCAATATTCTTAGAAACATAGGATGGTATATAGGTTGGAAAATGGATGATGCAACTTCGATGAGGCTTGGTGGTGAAAAATTCTACAAGCTTAGGAGTGACAGTAAGAAGTCCCTTTCTCGATTCATAGGTGTAAACAATGTCAGGTACCTTAGTGTTTCTTTGCTTTCGAACTATGTGAATGAACTTCAATCAGGAAGGCTTTAATTAGTTTATCATCTGTTTTGAAAGAGTTATTCAAATAGTTTGTTTCTTACTTTGAAACTTGAACAATCCATCTTTCCATCAATTGTGGAGCTTATTAATTTGCATTTCATATATATCATAGTTCTTTATGTATTGGGGTGTATGGTTATGTAAATGTAACTGATGATTTCCATCAATTGTTCATTGGACTAAAGTTAGAAGTTGATCACTAGAAGTTACCTTAAAGAGATCACATTTAGTTATTAACTAGATTTCATTAGTGATAAGATGATTTTCAAAATAAACCATATTGCCTCTTTAAATACCCACCAGATGATGAAAATTCTATAAGGAAATGTCTTCTTCACTATCCCTATATATAGTTCAATAGAAAATACTTTCCTACGAAGCATCCCATTAACAAATGGATACAAATAAGCCTTTAATTTGAAATATGTTCACAATTAGTAAATAAAGTCAAAACACAAAATTGACATCTAATCCCAAATCTTTAGGCCTTTCAAAAGTAAATATGCATATTAGGTTTCCTAAAAAACAACAATATGGGTCATCCTTGCATAGTGTCACGTAAAATTAATATGAATTTAATGGATAATAAACCTGTAGGATGGTATATAGGCTGAAAACTGGTGATGTAGTTCCTACGAGACTTATCGGTAAAAAATTTCACAAGACTAGGAGCAACAGCGAGAAGTCCCTTTTTAGAAGTTATTATATATTAGTTAATGGGTTAATTACTAAAAAAAGCCTAAATTTTTGTCAATTTTGCAATTATAGCCCAAACTTTAAAAATGAGCAATAAAATACCCAAACTTTCAATTTTTTTCAATTCTAGCCCGAATTTCAAAAAGTAGCAATAAAATGCTCAAACAGAAAATGCTCAAAAAGTAGCAATAAAATGCTCAAAAAGTAGCATCAGGAGAAAGAACTAAAAACGCAAAGCTTACTAATGCAGTACGTTATAATGCAAAAGTAGTTTGGAGCGTCAGAAGAACAAACAAAAAACAAATGGCTAAGGGCATCAGAAGAACAACAGATAACGCCAACTAAAATTGAAGAAAATTGAAAGTTTGAGCATTTTATTGCCAGTTTTTAAAGTTTGGGCTAGAATTGAAAAAAAAAATTGGGTATTTTATTGCTTCTTTTTAAAGTTCGGGCTATAATTGAAAATTTGACAAAAGTTTGGGTTTTTTTTAATAATTTGTCCTTAGTTAATGCAATATAATCTATTGTGTTTCAATATTTTAAATTCATATAAAAGAGTTAGACTCAACTACATACATGGACAAGAGTGTGATAGGATCACACTCTACAAACTGACACATTACAAGGAAGGTGAAGGCTGGACGTCTGAAAAAGCACAAAATAATTATATAAGTATAAAAATTTTAATTTGAAAGTTTATTTATTTATGTAATATTGACTAATAATATTTGAATTACATCTCCATTTTGTGTTTTAAATTCTAGGATAAGATGCTAATCATGATGATCATGAATCAATTGGCTTAGGGCTATGCCCAAGACCTTTGATATACCCTAATCTAGCCCTAAGCCAATTGATTCATGATCATCACAATTAGCATATGCAACAATGCTTTAAAAGGAGAACCAATCCCTTAAGGCTCAGTTGCAATGTAATGAAGAAAAGTTAGATCGTACTGAAGAAAAATTACAACGTAATGAGCAAAAATTAAAAAGTACTAAAAGAGAGTTGACCAAGCTTAAAAAAATGGTCAAACAATTACTTGGGTCAAACTATG
Source organism: Erythroxylum rufum (assembly GCA_027478365.1). NCBI lineage: Eukaryota > Viridiplantae > Streptophyta > Magnoliopsida > Malpighiales > Erythroxylaceae > Erythroxylum > Erythroxylum rufum. Next base: position 40,877,068 of record JANIHZ010000005.1, read on the forward strand.
TAAGTAGTAGTGACAAGGAGGAGTTTTAGTTTGTTCATAAATGTTTTTCTTAACTTGATGATGAGGAGTCTTAGTTTGCGCATAAATGTTTTTCTTAACTTTTGTAATTAACATTCAATTACATTTTATTTTTTAAATGCATTTAAGTTTTAATTATGAAACTTTTTTTTATTTTACTTAATTATTATTTAAAAATGTCACCAACAATAATTCAAAATTTAAACTTAATTATAATTCAAACCATGTTAAAAACAATAACATGAATTAAAAATATTATTAATAATTATAATTAAATAACAAATTAGTAATATGAAAGTATAAATTAAATAAAAAATTCGTCACTAAAACCTTTTAGCTACAAATACAAAATTGTCGCAAAAACTTTTTACCTACATTTCGTAAAACATTTCTAATAACCTTTAGCTACGTTAACATATTCTGCTATGTAAAAAAATCGTCGATAAAGATTATTACCTACTACGTTAACAAAGCTAATTATCTTTACCTACCAAAATGAAATGTTGTAGTACATTATTTGCGACAATTTTTTATCTCCTTGCCTATTACGTTTTGCGACGAACTAGGCGACAGAACTGTGAAAACGTCGTAGATAATTATTTGCATCTAGGCTTTCACGACTATTGGTTCGATAATTTTTTGCCGTTGCAAATCTTTCAGCAACAAAACTAATCGTCGCCAAAACCCTCTTATGTGGTAGTTAGTTCATTCTTACATTGTTATAATCCAATAGACATTTTGTTTCAATTTGAGACATCCTAATTTACTTTTATAGGGTGTTAATTAGACAGGTAACTAATTTATAAGTGTCAATTCAAAAACTTATCATGGCCATAGCGAGCGGAGACCCCGACAAGCATCATAATCAAGTACGTAATCAAGCACCCCACTATTTATGCCAAATCTAAAATGGAGCTTCCACCTCCATACGGTCGATCGTCGATGACAAGACAATCAATTCCATTTATGAACGGTTGAGTAGCTCATACGTCTGTTAATGGAATAATTAAACGGTCCATGCCACAATCACCTTTAACCTCTCTGTTATTGATTACATCAAAGATACATTTATAAAAATTTAATTGCTTTCACTAAATGTTATGACATGGTTTGTAAGATTCCCATCTATCCTTAAAATACCAGAAGTGACGCCTACTTCAACACGCAAATAATTATTAACTTGAATAAATGGCTCATCGTTTCATTAAAACAAAATTTCGTGAATTCCTAGAAATAGCAGTCCAGCTCCAGCCCTAAAAGTAAATGTTTTCTCGTGGTAATGTAGGGGATTAATTACACGAAGTAAAAAAACTAGCAAAGAAATAAAAGTCAAAAAGGCAAACTTTGTCTGCAATGCAAAACCAGCTAGCAAGCTATAGCCTATAGGTATGCCGGACTCCATTTTACATGTGTCTAACCTAACTCATGATTTCTTCACTCTCAAGCATACATATTGGTCTTCCTTCACCCATCAATCAACAAGCTGCTCTTAACTGAATCATGTTAAGACTTCATGGATTAGAAAACTTTGCTTTGATCACCACTCATCTCGCAGACAAAGCAACAATTTAGGTTACAGGAAAGCTGGAAGATCATCTTCCATCTTTCATTCAACTATCAAAAGCATTTTTGTTAAACTATAATTTTTATCTACACACCGTAGATGAATCTATACAAATATATACCTAAAGTATTTGAAGATTTAAAGAAAAGACGGGATAGAAGCGACAGAGAATTCCAACTTATTCCAGTAACTCACAGTAACCCTTCATCAGCTTATCTTAGATTTAACGGTGGACTATGTAAATCACTCATCTGTAGGACTTCAGAATAGCTCCACAGAAAGTGCAGACAATAGCTTTCCAAGATTTCCAATAAAATGGGACGTAGCAAAATCTTGTCGATGTCCTCATGTCGGCGACACTAGCTCCAGCGCCGCAGCGTGTGCAAGATCCGGCGACTGGCTTGCAGCTCCTAACCATCCTGGTTTGATCCACCAAGAAGCAGAAGCACACCATGGATGGAACAGGAGCAGATAGGTAAGGAGCTGGGGCAATTATATTTATTTGGATGGCAAGTTACGAGTGACTAACAGTGAGGACGAAGATATATACGAGAGAAATAGTCCCGTGCCCACAAACCTAGCCAACACCTTCCGGAACCTATCGTACCTTAATAATGAAGGAACAAAAGAAACAGTACCCAATTTCTAGCTTCCAAATGTAATTATTACTTTAGGGACCCGGACTACATGTGGCCTACGGTTACAAGGGATGTGCAACTTCAAAGAGCGAGCAAGTGGGGAGTTGTGTGTGATGTTGTTAACGGTTGGTTAGCTTACATGTGGAAGCGATATTTATGTTTCATGTGTTTGTGCATGGAGACCTGCCTAAATTATCATATCACGATAACCTTGTGTGGCTGCCATAATTAGGTATATATTATATATACCATGCAATTTTAGTGTATTCAGATTGGACACTTAAAAATGAAACAACGGCCTTGTTTAACTTGTTAAAGAAAAGGGTTAACAAATCATTCTTGTTAATCCTTTCTCAAAATTTTAAAAATAAGTACCTCAAACTCTTTAATTTTGTCAATTAAATTCTATAGCTTTTAAGACGTAACTTATTAATTCAAAATGTTTAACTTACATCTCATCTTCCTAAAAAATTATATAATTTAAATAAATAAATTACATCTTAAAAAGATTTGAATTTTAAATAAAAATTCAGAAGTTTGA
>JANIHZ010000005.1:40889011-40903544 GCA_027478365.1 Erythroxylum rufum
CATATAATTTTAAAGGTTACAATCACCGCAATTCTTGTTTGAGTCTTCCATATTAAATACTATATCTAGGTTGAACGAATTAGTACTTATGGTAAATTTCCAACAACTTAATTAAGCTATTAAAACAATTATTTATTTAATATGGTTCTTTCAATGGAAATATTGTCCCTAGCTAAATGAATTTTGGAAGAAAAGTCTGTAATTGGATGAAGGAAAATAAGAGGTATTTGTCGAAATGACAAAAGGGGCATCAATTTGATCCTAAATTAGGCAAACGAGTCAGTTTTGAGCTTAAGTTTTTTACCGATCGACAAGTTTAACTTTAACATTCTAAAAAGAACAATTATAACCCTAACATCCAGAAAACGTTAAAATTGGACCTCACCATAATAGAAAATTTAACCATGTTTATTAAATATTAGGTCAGCGTTGACCTGACAATTTTTAATATTTTTTATTTTTTTAGGCCTCAAGTACCATGTCATGGTGGGGTCTAATTTTAATATTTTCTAAATGTTATGGTTATAATTGTTTTCTCTAGAATGCTAGAGTTAAACTTGTTGACCGTGAAAAAGTTAGGATCAAAAGTGACCCTTTTGCTTCCTAAATTACTCTAGTTGGTGGGATAATGTATAAGATGTCAAAATTTTCAAGAACCTTCTTCAATACATAAAGTGGTAAATTCTTGTGAAACTAACTATAAATCAAAATCAATCTGTAACTATAAAAAATATTTAATTATTTTTAAAAATGTGCACATTAAGTATCTTCAATATTAAAATTATATTATATGTCAACAAACTTACTAGAATCCTTTTATTACATGCTAGTTTTTTAGTGTTGTAACACTTTGACGAATCATCCTATCTTTGAATATTCTTGTATGCTTCTAGAGCTCTCATGTTCGGCCTTTTATGACACTAATGTATTCATTATTTTTCAAAAATAAAAAAATAAAACCATATGTTTAGTTTACAAATGTTAAAATGTTCTTGATATATTTTGTCAATTTCTAATTTTTGTGTTGATTGAAATACTTTTCACTTTGGTATATACCGAATGAGTTAGGTGTTTACAAAAGTTGACAGGAGAGTATATAATATCTAATCATATATAGATGGTGAGCATGAGCCTGTAGCATGACAGTGCCACGTTATTTAATTATTCATGGCCCCAACAAGGGACAGTTAGGGGATAGGAAGGCGGTGGTGGAACTTGCTTGTAATTAAGATATCTGCAAATACAAAAACCTGTGAAATCGAACATTTTTGGTTAGTTGTATCAAATACAAGAAAATTAGTTTTTGAGGTGTATTTTATAACAGTTGTCAATCTATTTTGAAAAGTTGGACGATGTAAGTATGGTTTGAGACGAAATTATAAGCATAAACTCAACATTAAAAGTTGAAAAGAGAAGCAGGGGGGTTGCTGTCATATAATTACTTATAGGTTGAAAACACGAAATCTGCATATTCATCTGAAGCACGGGGGTTGCTGTCATATAATTAATTATAGGTTGAAAACACGGAATCTGCCATATACTTCTCAGGTGGTAAATTGAAAGTAACCGATTTTGACGAAGAGCAACACGTTCATTTTCTGGTTCACATGCTTACGTGGACTAATGGTGATTGCTGCTGACCACAAAGAAAATTTGGACCCGAAATATCTGTGCATTCGTCAACCGTACTGAATTTGGTTTGGATGCTTCATTTGTATCCCCGACTGGGTGGCTGCCTATATTTTCACTTTTATTCTAGTAAGGGAACAAGGTTTACAAGCTATAAGTGACACTCGATTTTCTATAAAGATAGGCCCCATACCAGGATTTGCAGCAGGATGATCCCATCCAAGTCATTCCCACTGTTAATTCTTCAACACTTGACATTAAACGAGAGTAACAATGTATCTGAAATCTGTTCCTTTGTCAAGATCATGTAGAATTGAGCCCTTTCTGCCATGGAAAAATTATCAGTGAAATCTCTTGAAAAAACTGACAATCTATTGTTCCATCCGATATCTGATTCAGTTTTGCTTTTGTTGTCATTTCTACGTTCCATAGCTTTGACAAGAGAATGGAGTTCTCATCGATATCAACAGGTTACTCATCATCCTCCCAGTTTGAGCTGCAGGAAGCAGAATGTCAAACAAGATTTCTGAGAATGTGCTGCAATAACTGAAAGTGAATAAGTACTCAAAGCTTGACTCAATCCTTAATAGATAAATGTAGAGAATCAATTGTAGTGATCATTATCTTATTTACAGATATTGCTCACATTGATTCCGCATCAGGAATCAAACTTACTTGCTAAAGCCACCTGGGCAATGGAATCTCTACAAAGAGTGGTTCCAAAATGGTTTTGGTACTAGGATGACCCCACTCCAGTGAATCCCACCATTCTTTCTGTCCATATATTTTCTTCAAGTTTAGTGATGTTGTAGCTGAAATTTGCTCATTTGCTGGGTGTGCAGACAATGGAAGCTTCTTAAGCCTTCGACAACAATCCACTCTAATTTATTGAAGAAAACAGCAATCCAATGTTCCTTCGCTTATGCGATTGAGTTTTGGTAGTGTTGTCAGTTCCATATTCTGTAGCTTTGGCAGTACAATGTTCAGATTGTCCTTTTCAGTTGCTTCAGCAAAAGATTGGGATGCTATAATGTCCTCCAAATTGTAGCAGCGGGCTATGGAAATTTGAACAACATTTTTGAGGAAGTGCTGCAATAACTTGGGTGTGAACAAATGCTTGGGCTTAGCACAATCCTTAATCACCAACAGCTGAAGGATGTCAAAGGCTCCATTTTTTGGAGATCTAAATCTAAAGCCCTTGGTGCCAAACACAGTTCTCAAATTTTTCAAGTCACGAAGATGTAGTACTGTTAAGCCTTTCAAAAATGTAGTTGTATTGCCATTTGTCTTCTTCAGAGGTTATCATTGACCAGATGCTCTCGATACCGTGACTATAATCAATCACACATTTCTGCAAACCTTTTACTTCTTTGAGAGCTGGCAAAATATCCAACAAGCTAGTAAGTTTATGGGCCCTATTAACACGCAACTCCTGCATATTCTCAGGGAGAAGAAGGTCTCCCCCTGGTCCAATAGAGCTGCAGTTATCTATTACAACTAAATTACTATCAGTGTTGACGATTATGCCAGGCTGCTGAACAGTTTGGATATAGTAATGAACAAGCCTTCGCCAGTGTTGAGTTCTCACATGGGAATGAAGCTTGTTAATGCAAGGAAATGTAATGCCCAAAGTCTCCAGCTTCCTGAGGCTAGTTAGATCATTCAATTGCACATCAACGCTCGGATTATGAAATCTGAAACATTGCAACATGGAAAACATTCGTAGCACTCCTATTGGAAATACTTTCTGTATTTTCATCTGAGAGAGATCCAAGAATTTAAGGTTGATCAGCTTTTCTGTGCCATGAGGCACTTCAACAAGTCCAGTGAAACTAAGATCCAACTCCTGCAGTTTTGTTAGGTTAGCCAAAGATGGAACAAATTTTAAGTTACCACGGCCTCTAAGAAGCAGTACCGTAAGATTTGTCAAGTTCGATATGGAATTTGGCAACTGAGTTAGACATGCTAACCATCGTACTGTATATCCAAAATGCTTAGGCTGCCCATATAAACAAAAAGATGATTCGGGAGTGATAAGACTCTTTATAGATTCAACCAAATACGGAAAATAGACGATCAATGGAGAAGAAAAAGATAGATCTGTAGAAGTATATTAATAGTGAAAATGTCACCGATACAGCCCAACAGCGTTTATGAGGAGCTGTGAACCTCCAATGATCTCTACAGAGACCCCAAAATAAGAAAGTGACTATCTATCCCCTTTTTCCCTCGATTACAACTATATATATATGGCTTAAAGTAATGGACTCCTCCTCACACAAATGACATGGCAGTAGCCTTACACCTTATGCCTACTCAATAACAACCACTGCAACAAACGCACACATCACAATTGCAACAAACGCACCAAGTACTGCAGGTACTGCTAAGGAGCCAAATTGACAGGTTCGTTACTGCCTGGGTCACCCCTTTTGCCCTTCCTCCTCCTATAGACCAGTAGCTTATCAATACTCCCCCCTTTCAATTTCACCTTGTCCTCAAGGTGGAAGGTTGGAAATTGCTACTGAATCTCGCTAGCCAACTCCCAGGTTGCTTCAAAGTCAGGCAAATTTTTCCATGCAATCAGCACCTCCATGCCTTGAGTTCCCTGACGCACCTCCTTCACAGTGGCTGGTTCCACCAGCCACTCCAAGCCTTCAGTCAACGAGGTAGGTAACGGTTGCACTGTGTCCAAGTCGCCGACAACGCGTTTCAGTTGTGACACATGGAAGACGGGGTGGATAGCAGCTGTTGGAGGCAATTCCAACTGATAAGCCACCGGACCTATACGCCGCAACACTTTAAAAGGACCGAAGAAACGAGGGGACAATTTTTCATTAACCTTCCGGGCTAACGAACGCATCCGGTAGGGCTGCAATTTCAAAAATACCATGTCCCCCACCTGAAATTCGATCTCCCTACGATGTCCGTCAGCTTTCTGCTTCATACAGTTCTGGGCAAAACACAGTCGATCCTTTAACTCAGTCAAGACTGCATCCCTCTGTTTTAAAGATTTCTCCAAGTCAAAGTTGGCAGTGGACCCGGAAGCTTCATACCGCAAAAGAGGTGGAGGATCCCTCCCATAGACAATCTTAAAAGGTGTGGTATGCGTCGAAGAGTGATATGAAGTATTAAACCAATACTCGGCCCAAGGCAGCCATGATACCCATTCTTGCGGTTTGGATTGCACAAAGCAACGAAGATAAGTCTCCAAGCTTCGATTAACAACTTCGCTTTGCCCATCACTTTGAGGATGATAGGCGGTGCTACGATTCAATTGAGTGCGCTGCAACCTAAAGAGTTCAGTCCAAAAATGGCTCATAAATATTTTGTCGCGGTCAGACACTATAGACCTCGGAAAACCGTGTAGGCGAACCACCCCACTAATGAACTCTTCGGCCACCTTCTTAGCTGTGAAGGGGTGTTTGAGAGCAATGAAGTGACAGTATTTGCTTAAGCGGTCCACCACCACTAAAACCGTATCATAACCGCGAGATTTAGGCAACCCCTCAATAAAGTCCATACTAAGGTCTTCCCAAATAGCATGAGGAATGGGCAGAGGATGTAACAAACCTGCTGGTGAAAGAGTTTCATACTTCATCTGTTGGCAAATGGGGCAGCTAGCCACAAAGTTTTTGACATCAGCTTTCATGCCTTCCCAAAACAACTCCCTGGTGAGCAATTTATATGTTTTGAGAAAACCACCATGACCCCCAATCGGAGTGCAATGAAATTCATTCAATAGTCGTTGCCTCAAGGCTGAATCGTTAGGAATCACCACCCTTCCCACATAATAGACTAGGCCATTGCGTACTGTCCAACCGGGTTTGGCCTCTGGATCCCCACTCAATTTTTGCATAATTTCAGCAAGGTGTGCATCAGTACTTACAATTTTCGCAACCTCCTTCCAATCCACTAGGGAAGCCATAGTCACATGCTGAAGTTCCACATGAGAGGGAATTCGCGATAACGCATCAGCAGCGACATTTTCCCTACCCGGCTTGTACAGAATGTCAAAATCAAATCCCATCAAGTTAGTCATCCAACGCAGACAGTCCGGAGCCACTAACCGTTGTTCCAATAAGAACTTCAAGCTCCTATGATCTGTTCTTACCACAAAATGCCTCCCTAGAAGGTAATGTCGCCATTTTTGAACTGCAAAGACAATTGCCATGAGCTCCCTTTCGTATACCGACTTCAGCCGAGCTCTGCCATTTAAAGCGTGACTGAGGAAGGCGATGGGTCGTCCATTCTGCATCAGTACCGCTCCCAGCCCGCATCCTGACGCGTCCGTTTCCAGAATAAATTCTTTGCTAAAATCTGGAAGTGACAGCACAGGAACTTTCTGCATAGCTTCCTTTAATTGGATCACTGCTGCCGTGGCTTCTTCATCCCATACAAAGGAGTCCTTCTTCAAAAGCTTGGTTAAAGGAGCAGCGATTTTGCCATAGTCTCGGACGAAACGCCGATAATAGCCAGTCAACCCTAAAAATCCCCTCAACTCCTTCGGATTCCTCGGTATTGGCCATTCTTTCATCACTCTCAATTTATCAGGATCTGCCATAACTCCTTCAGCTGATATGAGATGTCCCAAATATTCCAGCTGGTCTTTAGCGAAACTGCACTTCTTCTTGTTCACCCACAGCTGGTTTCGTCGCAGAATGCTTAAGACCTCACGAACATGGCTCAAATGTTCTGCCCAATTACAGCTATAGATTAGGATATCATCAAAAAAAACCAAGACATACCTCCTCAATAACCCTTTGAAGATGGAATTCATCAAAGCTTGGAAAGTGGCGGGAGCGTTTGTGAGCCCAAACGGCATCACAAGAAACTCATAATGTCCCTCGTGAGTTCGGAACGCCATTTTATGCACATCTGGCGGCTCTAGGCGAATTTGGTGATACCCCGACTTCAAGTCCAGCTTCGTGAATATTCTCGCCCCATGTAACTCATCCAGCAACTCGTCAATATTTGGGATTGGGAAACGATCCGGTACAGTTACCTTGTTGAGGGCTCGGTAATCCACACAAAACCGCCAACTCCCATCTTTCTTTTTTACCAACAGTACGGGACTAGAGAATGGGCTCACGCTTGGTCTAATGATTCCTGCTTCAAGCATTTCTGCTACCAGTCTCTCAATCTCATTTTTCTGAATGTGAGGGTAACGATACGGACGCACATTAACCGGCGCCGATCCTTCTTTAAGCAAAATGGAGTGGTTGTGCCCGCGAAATGGGGGTAGGTTGTGAGCAGGCTGGAAAATGTCTGCAAATTCCCCTAACACTTCTTTCATCTCTGGTAACGCGTCTAGGCCCTCTTCCCCCGTGTTTCCAACTTCCAAGTTACAAAATTCCACCATTACACCTTCCTTCTCCTCTTGGATCGCCTTTAGCATTGTTTTTAATGAAACCATCGACTTACAGAGGCTAGGGTCCCCTCGGAGTGTAATCTGTTGTCCCTCTAGTTCAAATGACATTGTCAAACGTTTCCAATCTGCTTTTGTAACGCCTAACGTTGCTAGCCACTTAATCCCAAGAATCAAGTCAGAACTCTGCATCGGAATGGGAAGGTAGTCTTCTACTACCGTCATACCCTGCATTTCCAATACCACTTGTTTACAGATGCCATGACCACGCATTTGTTGCCCATTCCCCACAACAACCCCGTAATTTGCTGTGTCATAAACCGGGATCCCTAACTTCTTCACCAAAGCCTGGGCGATGAAGTTATGAGTCGCTCCACAATCGATTAGAACCACGACCGTTTCCTCCCTCACTTGTCCTTTCAACCGTAGTGTACGTGGCTCCGAAAGTCCCACCACCGAATTAATTGATAACTCTACCCCCTCCAAAGCACTTAACTCATCGTCATCAGAAGGTAATTGCACATCCCCCAAATCAGATTCCTCACTTACCAGGATCACATGGAGTTCGCGATTCCTGCACTTGTGCCCTATATGCCATCGTTCATCACAACGATAACAAAGGCCCCTCTCTCTCCTACCCTGAGCTTCAGCTGCTGTCAACCGTTTGAATCGAGTCCCTGAAGTGTTGGAATGAGTGGTGGTGGTTTGGGTATTTTGAATTGGGATGGGTGAGTTTGAAGAGGCTGAGCTTCGATTGCTGGAAACTGGGTGGGTGTTGGTTTGAGAATTGGGTGAACTTGGATTTGCGTGCTTGGAAGTGGTCCAAGACACTGTTTTGAACTCGGTTTTGGTTGGATATGAAGGGAGCCCTTTGGAGTTGTGATTTTGGAACAGCAGACCATTCTTCGTTTCAATTCGGGTGGCCACCTCCATGGTTTCCTTTAAATCTTTTGGACTCAATAAAAGGAGTTCAGCCCTCACTTGCTCTGACAACCCATTAACAAAAATAGCAGATAATGTGGCCTCATCCAGCTGGCCCACTGAAGCTGCTAATAATTCAAATTGTGCCCGAAATTCAGCAACTGACCCAATTTGTTTCAACGCAAACAAACGATGCAATATGGTCCCATAGGCTGGTCCCAAGAAACGCTGAAGCAGCTGCGTCTTCAGCTGATACCAAGTAGTGAAGGTGGTGGTTCGTTCTTCAAACCTCAGCCAAGCCTGGGCTTCCCCTTCGAAGCAGATTCCCGCAGCTTCAATTTTTTCCTCCTCCGTCAACCTGTTTAGTGTAAAATATCGCTCCGCCCGAAAAACCCATGCGTCCGGATCGACTCCATTAAAGACCGGTAACTCCAGCTTCCTTGGTAATCTATCCTTGTTCCACAGTTGGTTGGTTTGAGGGGTTGAGTCAGCTTCAAGATTTGTGCTTGGGTCTACCGTGAATGGGTTAGATGGTGGATGATCCATGTGGGTATTAGGATCTGGTGGATTGGGGTTATCGGATTTGGCTGCCGCTGAGCTGGATTCACCTTGAGCTCCATGTCCCGCCCCCAACTGCTGCTTAAACATGTCTTCGATGCGTTGGGTGAACGCCAAGAATGAAACGTTCCACTCCATTTTCATCTCGTTAATTTGTTTCTTGATCTCTGGAATTTCTGCAATTTCTTTTTCCATCAACGCTATTCTATTTTCCATCCTTGTTTTTGGCATCAACTAGAAGAATCGGAACCGCTCTGATACCAAAATGATAAGACTCTTTATAAATTCAACCAAATACGGAAAATAGAGGATCAAGGGAGAAGAAAAAGATAGATCTGTAGAAGTATATTAATAGTGAAAATGTCACCGATACAGCCCAACAGCGTTTATGAGGAGCTGTGAACCTCCAATGATCTCTACAGAGACCCCAAAATAAGAAAGTGACTATCTATCCCCTTTTTCCCTCGATTACAACTATATATATATGGCTTAAAGTAATGGACTCCTCCTCACACAAATGACATGGCAGTAGCCTTACACCTTATGCCTACTCAATAACAACCACTGCAACAAACGCACACATCACAATTGCAACAAACGCACCAAGTACTGCAGGTACTGCTAAGGAGCCAAATTGACAGGTTCGTTATTGCCTGGGTCACCCCTTTTGCCCTTCCTCCTCCTGTAGACCAGTAGCTTATCAGATTAGAAAGAAGATTAATATGATCTAATGTGGGTGAAAATTTTTGGAGGAAAATTAATAACAACCTAGAAAATAGAAGAGGATATAAATGTAAGATGTTGATGGCTATTTATTCACCACTTCTAGGCTTCAAATCATTTGCAGCTAGAAATGAAGTTTGAAACATAATTTAACAGACATGGATTTTCTTAAAGAAAGCAGATGTGCTACTGGATGATGGTGGTAGAAACTCAATGGAATAGGAATATAATAATGAAGATAAGAGAAAATAAGAAGAGAATATGGGGTCTCTGGTGCTGTCACTAATGAAAAGCCCCAAAAATGTTGACAATAGCAACTTTCGAGAGGTGTCTCTCTCCCGATATCAGTACAAGACTCATTCTATGCCTGCACACTCTCTCTTTGCCTCTGTTATACTCACATTCCGATAGAATCCTAACCACCTAGACACCTCATCATTCCAGAAACATACTGGCAGACAAAACAGCGAAAACAGTAAATAACATAATAGGAGTCAGCTCAAAGCTAGAATGAGCCTTCCTCTTAATATTCTGCAGTATTATTAATGTATGGGCTGTTCTGCATTTTCTTCTTCCTGGATACTGGAAGTGGTGGTTAAATACTTCTTAGGTAACCACCATTATTAGCTGAAGAGGAATATTGAAGATTGATAGAGGAATTTTTAGAGTTGATGCACATTGTGGGTCAAAAGCGTACCAATGATGCACATTGTAGGTCAAAAGCTTACCAAATAGTAGCTGGATTTACCCTATCAGGTTTAGTTTGGTGGAGGTGACAAATCTGGATGCTCCTTTGCCATTTTTTGTGAAAATTTGCTTTACTTTTATGCACAGTTAATTTGTCATGTGTATATATCTTGTTCAGTTAATGATGAGGTTTCTTCTTTCCTGTCAATAACCAGTATAATTCATCTGCAGATTTCCTTATCCTGTTCTTCTCAGAAGCTTTTTTCTATTGCGGTATTGCTGTTTTTCTTCTGCTAATAGACAGTTCAGGGAAGCCTAAAGAACCAAAATCTGATGCATTGCATGGAACTTCATCTCCCCTGTTGGGTCAGCGGATATCTTCTGTAGCTGCCCTGGTACTTAGTCTTCTATTACCAATGGTGACAATGGGATTGGTCTGGCCATGGACTGGCCCAGCAGCTTCTGCAACTCTTGCTCCTTACCTGGTCGGTATTGTGGTTCAGTTTGCATTTGAGCAGTATGCAAGATATCGCAAGTCACCTTCATGGCATGTAATCCCTATCATCTTTCAAGTAAGTGCTATGCTGATTATTCTTTACCAATTTCTGGGATTTCTTTCTGAAAAAGAGAAAAACTAACTTTAATTTCCTTTCTGTGCCTTCACTATGTTAGTGATGACTACTGATGAGAAGTCCATGTGATACATAGTTCTCTCACTTTTAGTTTTTGTCTTAGCATAGTTAGACATGTTGGCCAAAAGTAGGGGGCCACACAACCCGCACCGAATATTTACATGCTCAGGCTCTGTTCTTTTAAAACCATAACTTGTTTCATGTTCGCGAACATAAGCTCCTCTGCTTTTTTGTTAGATTTAAAACCTTGGCTTGACTCATCTACTATAAATGAGCTCATGACGTTAAAGTTCAGTTCAGGTTCAATATAAAACTTGATACTTATCTTGTAAACAAGCTTATAAACTAACAGTTCATGAAGAAAAGCGAGGCCAGTCTAACTATGTTCAAGTTCAGCTCGTTTGTTAAACAAGCCTAAGATTGAGGCTCTGATTACATTCTGTTATTTTTAAAAAACAAACTTGAACAAGCTTTTATCAAGCTGGAAACCAAGCCCTTACTGAAAGCTTGATTAGTTTGCAGTCTTAGCCGAAAGTATTTGAACCTTAGTTTAGGCTAGTTTGATCATCTAAACTGAAATTATATTGCTCTTGATAAACAGGTTTATAGATTTCACCAACTCAACAGAGCAGCACAACTGGTAACGGCCTTGTCATTTACAGTCAGAGGAGCTGAGATGACTTCACACAACTTAGAAATAAGTAACTCTCTCAACACACTCCTGAATGTCCTTCAAATCCTTGGTGTCATCTGCATTTGGTCACTCTCAAGCTTCCTCATGAAGGTTTTCCCCTTTATGAGAGGAGTTACTGATTGATTCACAATAATAATCACATTTGCTGGTAAAATAGCGCACTTAACTCGGTTGAGCTGCAAAATGTATGGTTTGACCCCTTGCTGGGTTCATTGTGGAGGCGGGACACAGTGGAAGTCGAAGAATTAATCATCCAAAAGAGAAGGTTGTGGCAGGCTTATTCTGATGAAGATGCTAAAATTTCAGGTTAACTATTGTCTTAAAGTTCCATGCCTCAAATCCTGCTATTTAGAACCTGCAGTTTCCTATTTCATTGTCATTTTCCTTTAATCTCATATCGTCATATTTCTTAATTATGATTTCTATCAACGTCATTTGTTACTTGTATATTTATCGTTGTATACCAAATCATATACTCTGTTAAGTACATAGCGAGTAATGAGTTTCAACATTTATGTTTCTGACTGATCTGAGCTATCAAAATCTTGTCTGCAAATTTTTTAATGAGATTGGCTATTCACAGGTGGAAACTTTAAGATGTCATCATCTTTTTCTTTGTTCCATGGAGAGTTTGCTTAGCATCTCAATCCAAATTTTGGATGTAGGGGCTTACAAGTGGGTGAATTCACATTCTCGTATGCTTCCAAACCAAGGGGGGTTAAGAATCTGGTGAACTTAAATCTTTCGTAGTTTTTAACATGAATTTCACACGTTCACACTGAATTATGGGATAAAAGAACCAGGTTCTTGCTTTTGAAAAAATTCAGGGATGAAGTAAGTCATCAACACTGATGAAAATCAAAACAGTAATTTAGGAGAAATTATTTCCTAATTATAAAATAGGAATCAAGAGGACATTATGAATATTTACTTTAAGAAATTGCTGTGAATAGGAGATATTGCTATAAATAGGAAATATTTTAGCTACCTAAATTATGCTAGGACTTGTGTATATATTTAAAGGCACTTGTCGTGCAAACTAAGAAAAAAGATTACTTCTTTCTTCATGGTATCAGAGCTCAGGAGGCTGTAACCTTTAGTTTCTTTATTTTTTTTAATACTTACTTGGCCTTCATTACCAATAGTGCCTTCTGGAAAGCAAATGGCTGAATTTATTACTAGCGAAAACCCCAACGCGGAGGTTTCTTCCTCCTCTGAAATCTCCTCTGTTGGTAATCCCAAAATGTACACCCTTACCCATATTGGTGAATTACAAACCTTGTTTTTATCTTACCAACTCAATGGTAAAAACTACCTCCACTGGTCACAAATGGTTAACACTTTCCTTAAGGGCAAGGGAAAGCTTTCTCACCTATTGGGACCTGCTCCTGCTGTTTCGGATCTCAAGTTTGAGGCTTGGGATGTAGAGGATTCCTTAATCATGTCATGGCTTTGGAACTCTATGAAACTAGACATTAGAGGTGCTTACATGTTCCTCTCATTTGCTAAGGAGATATGCGACGTTGTTACTCAATTTCATTCTAAAGTAAATGATGCCTCTTTAACTTATGAGATTAAGACCAAAATCTCATCTATCAAGCAAGGTATACACTCTGTCACTGACTATTACAATCTAATGAAGAATCTTTGGCTTGAGTTGGATCATTATCAGAATTTTAAAATACAGTGCAATGATGACAATGTCAAATTACAAAAGCTTGTAGCAAGGGAAAGAAATTTTGAATTCTTAGCAGGTCCTAATGTTGAATTTAGCCAACTTTGGGTTCAAATACTTAGTAAAGACCCTTTATTGTCTTTGAATAAGGCCTTTTCACTCATCCAAGCAGAAGAGAGCCGAAGAATTGTGATGTTGCAATCCAAATCTACTGACAGCTCAGCAATCATGTCTATGAAAACCAACAAAGAAGCCCTTAACCACCACCAACAGAATCCTCAAAACAAGGAAGCTGTCTGGTGCAATTTTTGTGAGAAGCCTCGTCACACTAGAGAGACCTGCTGGAAGTTACATAGGAAGCCATAGAAAGCACGAAAAGAAGGGGCAAACAAGGATGGACGGCCAAAGCCCACTTCACTGAACCTACAAACTCTGGAGATTCTGATCAAGCTAGATCAGAACCAAAAGGACTTAACAAAGAAGAGAATGAGTGCCTAAAGAGCATTCTGAATTCGCTGGAAGGTGCTGTGTGCATCATGCTCATTAGCCCAATTAGGTGATTTTTCTAATTCTCATGCTCTTAGTGCCTTATTAGTGTCTTTTAGGGATTCTTGGGTCGTAGATTTAGGTGCTACAAGCCATATGATTACCTCTCATCATTCTTTTATTTCTTATAACCCCTGTCCTAGTAACAGAAAAGTTAAAGTTGCAAAGGGCTCTCTTACTACTATTGCAGGTTAAGGAACCATTCCTTTGTCCCCTAAGCTTCTCTTGAAAAGACTACATGTTCCCAAACTTTCTGCCAATCTTTTGTCCATTAAAAGATTTACTAAAGACTTGAATTGCTTTGCCATCTTTGATCCTAATTATTGTGTATTTCAGGATTGGGAAATGGGGAAGATGATTGGGCATGTTAAGGAAAAGGATGGACTCTACCTTCTGGAATCTAATAATGGAGACAAAACCTCACATCCCTCCTTGACTTTCATGACCAGAGATACTCTTATTTGGCTTCACCATTATCGTTTAGGTCATCGTTCTTTTAGTTTATTGAGAACCATGTTTCTTAATTTGTTTAAAACAGTGATCCTAACAGTTTCTATTGTGATGTGTATGAGTTTTCCAAACACTGTCGTACTTCCTTTCTTTTGATTCATTTTGATATATGGGGACCTTCAAGGATACCTAATGTGTCAAGAGCTAAATGGTTTGTTACCTTTATTTATGATTGCACAAGGGTCACGTGGGTCTCTCATGAAAAACAAATCGGAGGTCAGTGAGATTTTTCCTAATTTCTTTCACATGATAAAAAACCAGTTTGGGGTGAGCATAAAAAATAAGTTAATCAAACCTTATCTTCTTTCTTTCAACATGAAGGCATTATCCATTTTTCATCTTGTGTTGATATACTTCAACAAAATGGAGTGGCTGAACGTAAGAATAGACATTTACTTGAAGTCACTAGAGCATTATTATATCAAATGAATGTCCCTAAACACTATTGAGGAGAGGTAGTTTTAACTAGAGTTCACTTGATAAACAGATTGCCTTCGTGACTTCTAGAGTTCAAAACACCGGTAGAAATGCTCCATAATTTCTTCCCCAGCTTTAATATAAATAGTCTAACTCCAAGGGTGTTTGGATGT
>JANIHZ010000005.1:40940391-40962319 GCA_027478365.1 Erythroxylum rufum
CGACTACACAAGGCCATTTATGGAATTGTGTAGCTCGTCATGAATTGTGGACTTGCCAAACCATTATGATGTGTTAGATGTCATGTGTTGTGTTATGTGTCTATGTGTTGAATTGTGACAAGTTTCATGCATTCATGACTTTATGAACAATTGAAAAATGCATAAACTGCATTCATGATTTTATGAACATTTGATAAAGGTTTCAAATGCATGGATTGTGATTTTAAGTGATTTCAAGTATATGACAAGGATTTTGAAAGAAACATGTGTTTATGATTCAAAGGAGATATTTATGGAAATGGGCTTTTCAAAACTGTTTTGTTCGTTATTTGATTATAAGTATATTACCTACGGAGCTCCCAAGCTCACCCCCTCATTTTCCCCACCTACAGGTTTTGAGCAAGGAATCCAGTTAAAGTGGATCAAGACATTAATTGTTGTTGTTATGTATTTGAAGTGAGATCATGTGTATAAAGCTGTAATTGCATTGGTAGCAATTGAATTATGTAATTTGGATATTGATGTTGGTATGGTAGTCTTGGCTTGGAAATGCCATGGGAACATGTAAACAGTTACTTTATGATGTTAATGAAAGAATGGATTTGTATGTGGATTTTGAATAATGAAAAATGGTTTATGGATGGCTACGAAAATGGTTGAGCAATGGTTGGTATGTATGTATAATTACATAATTTGTGAGATATTATGAAAATGGAAACACAGGAAATTTTGGATAATGAAAAGTCAAAGGAATTGAGGTTAAGAATGGATGATTATGATTTTTGGAAGGTGAATTGATATATAGGTATATATGCAAGTGAAATGTGTGAAAAAGAAGGATTAGTAATTGAATGGATAAGAATGAAGATGTATTTAGTTAGGGAAGTGAAGTAGAGATATGAATGATACAAGTTAGCATATGTTGCCTAGGTTTTGAGTATGATGAAAGTTATGGTAATTGATAAACATGTATGGTTTGATGAGAATTGATGATTATGATTGAATCAAGAATTGATAGCTTGATGAAATAAGAATGATGCTTGAGTTGGTATGAAGTGAATTTGTATTAGAATAAGTAAATCTTGCAAGATTAGAAGTGTTTATGTTGTTAGGATGGAGTTTGGAAGCTTGGGAGAGGCTTTGGAAGGAGTTTGGAGTGGGTATAAGTCGACTTATGAAGCATAACTCGACTTGTATCAGCTTTCGTAAACTTCTCCGCTCTTAGATAAGTCGACTTGTCTGTATAAGTCGAGTTGTATGGAGTGTAAGTCGACTTATGTATGATAAGTCGACTTGTCTGTCAGTATAAGTCGACTTATAAACGGACATGCTTGGGATAGTCACAGTGTTTTGAGATTTTGACCAGTTTTGAGGCCGAATCTCGCTTTTATGCCTCTAATACGATTTGTGGATATAGATGTTATCTTTAAACTGGCATAAGAACGAAGGAATTTGGATATTTGTAGAATAAGTTATGGAAATCGCGCCAAAGTATGTTCAATGTGATTTTGGGAAATGAACATGGTATACTCTTTTGATCAATACTCTCTCCTCCGACCTCCAATTGAGGTGATTCTTGTGGAAATGGTTTTCTAATTCATGTAGCTATCTCTCCATAAACTTTGGTAGTAATTGGAGTTGATTTGAGGAAGTTTGTATTAGAGCAAGTAAGAGGTCGGCTAAGAGAGCATGATTAGGGTTTTGTGCACGTTATGGTATTTTGATGATATCTTGAGCTATAGAGCTCCGATTAAGGTAATTCCTGTGCCAAATTGATCAAGAGATATAAAGCTATGATTTCTATGAAGAAGTCAAAATGAATTTAAGACTTTAAGTTTTCCAAATTCGGTGTACGCGTAGAAGAAATAAGTTCAAGCATGGTGAATAGGTAGCATGGGCACACTATGGAACTTTTGTAAGTGAATTTTTGGATCGTATTGAGCATGAAGATGAATTGATGATGTTGTCATGGAATAAAAAAAAATTATAACCCTCCAAAGATATTTTCACGCTCACATTTCACGATTTTCACGAGAGAGTTGGGTTCCGGAAGCGGGATCCAACAAAAAGGCATAAAAAGAAAATCAATATCTCAAGGTTGAATCTACACTATGGTTAACTATAGCGCCCCCTTACCGCAGGGTACCCACCAGGATGCCTGGAGGTCGTTCCGGTACATATCCTACGATAAGGGCAAGCTACATTCGATCACTACATTCACTTCATAAGGCATGGTATCAAAAATCACTTAACTAGCATCATAAGAAAATCACAATATTTTAAAACCAACTTTTTCCTCATTTCATTTCATAAAACCAAAAGTCTATATTATGTCTTCCAACATTTTCCAGAAGTAGATCATCAAAAACCTAATACAATGGTACTATATAAAAGAGGGAACTATATCAAATCTATCTAAGCCATCCAAAAAAAATTCCAGCTGACCGACCTTTGAGCCATGATGTCTCCTGCTAACCACAATCTACACGGCTGGTAGAGCCTCTCAGTAGCTAGAGTTGTCTCTCAGTCCTGAAAAGACAATGTTGCAATTTTGGTGAGTTTTGCGAATTCAATGAGGTAACCATCATCGATGGTTCACTCAATTCATGCAACACATCAAGTCACATAACAATTAGTTCACAACATTGCACTTTACATAAGTATCACATTTTCACTTAAACATAAGCAATTCTGCATTTCAATCAATCACACATACTTAATAAGATGCATATGAAATGCTCATGAGATACTTTTCCAATTATTACGTTGTTGTGACCAAGCGCCTAAATTGTCCCATATGGGGCTCATTAAACGTTGAGCCAAAGGCTCTGAATCACTTCTGAGCATCGAGGCTCAGTTTCACTCGTTGAGCTTTAAACTCTAATCGGTGGCTACTTTGGTCACAACTGTCATTATCTGATTATGCATTCATGAATGGAATGCTTGTACCACACTTGATCACATTATAAAACATATAGGTCCTCATATTCACATTCAAATCACATTCATTTATTATTTAAACCATAATGATAAGCAACCAATAATTAAGCGAGACCATCCAGGTTATTCACTAGTTGCTCCCGAAGCTAATACCTGGAAGTGCCAGCAACGTCAGGAGGTTGACGTTCCAATTGCTCCTCTATAACACATAATATACACGATATCACAATTTGCACAATTATAAGTATTCAATAATGCACACGTATGAAATGACTTATGTACAATGCATGCTCATGCTAATCCTGGGTAATTTCCATCAATTTCCATCATAAACCATTCCCAAATCAAAACTCATCTAATTGTAATTTAAATTTAGGTTTATGCCTCACCTAAACCATAAATTTCCAATTTCATAACCTAATGAGTCATTTTAGCTTTTTCTCCAAACTCTGACTTTCGGATCTACTGTTCTTGATCATTAAGACAATGAAAATAAAGTAATTTGACATTACTCCCTTCTAGAAAAGTGTTCTTCTATGTCTTATCTTTCCAATGACACTAAAATCATTCAATTTGGTTCAATAGTATGAAAGTTATACTCTAATTATTTCTGGACGGCTTTTATTCTAAGATAGTACCCTATACTCAACTTCCATCCAGAACTTGAAACTCTTAGAGTCCGATTCAGAATTTTATTTCTTCATATAATTTGTAGCCCTATGTTTCTAGTTTACCAAAAATAAAAAATCATCTCATTTGGAGTAGCAGAGCTTCAGAAATCATCAAAATACTGAAGTTTGTTCAGTAGAATAACACCAGTTCATGATACTTAAGAGCACACTAACTGTACTCGCCCACATTTTCACTCAATCTTTCTCAATTCGATTTAGGGGGCTATGATTTTTGGTAGAGATGTAGAGGAATGTCTTACAAATCTAATGGTTCGAGAATCAAGTCATTTGGATGTCTATAGAAGAAGTTTTGGTGAAAAGAATCCAACATATTTGTGTCCTTACTCGTATTGTAAAAGCCTTGGTACAATTGCCATAACTTTTGCTAAAAATGTTGGATTGATTTTGTTTTTAGACGGTTTCAAGGAAGACTTCGAGACCTACAACTTTCATGAAGACCTTGAAGTCAATTTCTAACTTCTAAAGGATCAAAAATGGTACAGAAGGTAGAAGATGAACAGTAGTCTTCCGTCTAGTGCCTTCCGTCTAGTGTCTTCCGTCTAATATTTCTTCCGTCTAATGTTTCTTCCGTCTACTGCCTTCCGTCTAGTGTTTCTTCCGTCTAATGTTTCCTCCATCTAATGCCTTTCGTCTAGTGTTTCTTCCATATAATGTTTCATCCGTCTAATGCCTTCCGTCCAGTGTCTTCCGTCTAATGTTTCTTCCGTCTAATGCCTTCCATCTAATGTCTTCCGTCTAATGTTTCTTCCGTCTAATGCCTTCCATCTAGTATCTTCCATCTAATGTTTCTTCCGTCTAATAGACTCAGAGAGATACTGCCCCACATTATCAGCCAAACCGAAGTGCTTTCATAAAGAACCATCATATAGGGGATAATATCCTTCTGGCTCAAGAAATTTTAAAGAACTATCACCTTGCTAATAATCATAAGAGATGTGCTTTTAAAGTGGATTTGGAAAAGGCCTATGATTCAATTTAATGGGATTTCTTCCTTAATGTGCTCTTAGTTGTAGGACTCCCTCCTAAGTTTATCAAATGGATTGAAGAGTGTGTAACCTCACCTTCATACTCTATCCTGATCAATGGACCTCCTCTTAAATTTTTCGTGGTAAGTCAAGTTTAAGAGAAAGAGATCCTCTATCTTCGTATCTTTTTATTAACTGTATGAAAGTACTCTATAGGAGTCTGAATGCTTCAGTTTCAGATAATTCTTTTCAATACCACTGGAGGTGCAAAGCTCTTAAACTTTCTCATCTTTTGTTTGCTGATGATCTCTTATTGTTTTGTCATGCTGATTTGAATTCGGGGCCTACGTTGCTCAATTGCATGCGCACTTTCTCAAATTTTTGTAGCATGGACATGAACCTCAATAAGAGTCAGTTCTTTTTATCTCCTGAAATGGATCATATGGCCCATCAGATGGAAACAATTTTAGGTCTTCAAAGAGGTTATCTTCCTATAAGGTATCTGGGAGTGCCTCTGTTAATAGGTAGGTTGTCTAGGAGAGATTGTTTGCTGCTGTCGGATAAAATTGATTCCAGGGTTAATAAATGGACCCATAAAACTCTATCCTATGCTGGTAGACTTCAGTTGGTTATATCAGTCATCTATACTTTTGAGGTCTATTGGTCTAGTCAATTCATACTTCCCTCCTCCATTATTAAAGAAATAGAGTCTAAACTTAGGAATTTCTTATGGTATGGTAAGTTGTTGTCCAAAGCTCACGCAAAGGTTAAATAAAATGACCTTTGTAGATTTAAAAAAGAGGGTGGAATTGGGATTAAACATTTGTCTACTTGGAATAATGTCTTGTTAGGAAAAAAGAATCGGGGTTCTTTTTATTGATAAGGAAGCCTTATGGGTTAAGTAGGTATATACCATTATTCTTATAAGGAAAAATTTCTGGACTGCTCTATCGACTAATAATAGCTCTTGGAGTTGGAGAAAGCTTCTACATGTTAGAGATCTCATTGGTAACTAATTCAGATTTAAGATATGAAATGGGAATTCTACTTGCTTATGGTAGGACCTTTAGCATTCTAGAGGTATCCTAAAGGATCTCTCAACTCTTAGAGTGATCAATGGATCAGAACTTCCGATGAATGCAAAAGTAGCCAATGTTATCAGAGACAACGGATGGTGCTGGCAAGATGCCACAAATGAGATCATTCGTACGCTAGAGCCACTAATGTAGTAGCCAAATTGTTCCCGTCCTGATAGATTGGAATGGATTGTCAGCCCTTCAAAAGCATACACAAACGCTTTAACTTACAATTTTATGAGACCTCCTATTCTGAGAGTGCCTTGGCATAAGCTAGTGTGGCATAAAGGTACAAATCCAAGGCATTCTTTCATCTTATGGTTATCTTTTCTTGATAAACTTCAAACAAGGGATAAGCTCCTTTACTCTTATTTCCCAAATCATTGCTCCCTATGTTATTTGGATAATGAGTCTATTAACCACCTTTTCTTTGAATGTTCATTCTTAAAATCAGTATGGTTACACTGTCTCAACCACTTTCAGATATACATTCCAATCCTTTTCAGCCTTCAATTCATTCTAAATTGGTTCAATCAGCCTCAAAACTTTAGAAACTTTGATCCCAACTTTTTATAACCCTACTATCTGTTATTGTGTATAACTTATGATCCGAAAGGAACCTCAAAACCTTTAAAGACACTGTTATGGAAGTAGGGAGCATTATCACTAGAGTGATCTTCCAAGTTATGGAACAACTCTACGTAAAGATTGAGAGAAGCTTGGTGCAGGGATAGATTGGAGGCAAGTATTAGAGGGATAGGTCTGCGCATTCTGCAAAGGACCTTACTTTTTAGGAAAAAGTTGGCTTCAGTGAGGGAGATCAAGTCAGTGGATTCTACCAAGCTATATCAGAATCCTTGATGGTGAGAAGCTACAAGAGTGTAATGAGTATACATGATAGAAGCGGGCTGAACCAGTTTGGAACAGTTAGGAGGTCTTAAGAGGAGATTTTTAGAGGAGATTTTTCTCCTCCTCATTCTCGGTATTTTAATGCAATGGGGATCCTATCTTTTGGCAGAATTGGAGAGTCCAGCTACGATTTTTAAGGTTGTGAAAGTCTTTACCATGAGATTTTTGGTTTTAGCTGCTGAACTGTTGTAATCTTTCAGTTTGTAAATGTGTGTGTTTCTGGTTAATGTTTTACCTTCTTAGGATTTTCTAAGGATGCCCTGAGGTGAAACGTGTCAATAGTTCTTGACTGTAGTTTTCTACTTCTTTATATGAATTTAGTTTCCTTCTATTATTCATTAAGGAAGCTGTATATGTAGGTTCTTGTTTCTCTTAGATTCCATTAGTTCATTTCGGCTTCGGAACGAGACTTGCTCCTTTGGGCCGTCTTTAGTTTTGTGCATAACTCTTATCTTTTAATTTATCATATTTACTGATTTATCCCAAAAAAAAATTTTATGATTTCACGGTCCCGTGTACACTATACAATAATTTTTAATTGAAACTCTACTCCGCGGCCACGCGACGCACAACACTCACTTTCCGTATTCCTCGGAAACTGAACCGCTGGTACTTATTTCACTCAACAAACAGACAAACACGAGAACGGAAGCCCCAAGTTTTGCCTCTCAACATCGAATCCCCTCCAAACCCACTTCCCTCGGCATGTCGGACCATGATTTCTTGCTCGGTTCCTTTGTGGGTATCTTGTGGCAGCTGGTTTCTGCATTGAGTTTTTGAGTAAAATTTTATTAAGACAAAGATGATGACTTGTGGAATGTATGATAAGGAACTGGAAGTGGCTGTAAGAGTTGTTCACTTGGCTTGTTCTCTCTGCCAGAGAGTGCAAGAGAGGTTAGTTTATCGGCGTGCTGACCAAGTTACGTCTAAGGAAGATGATTCCCCTGTTACAATTGCAGGTACTTCAGTTGTGCTTATAATAATGAGTTTCTATTTGGTTTATAGGCTGATGGGGTCATCAGCATTTTGAATTTCGAGTATGATTAGGGTTTTCTTAGAAGGAAATTTTGTAGAAGAGAAACTGTTGTCTGTTGCCATTTGATTGGTGGACTTAATTTCCTGAAGAGAGCATGTGAAGCACTCAAGATACTGTTTTTACATTTCAATTGTAGGTGCTTTGTGGACAAACCAGCTTAGTCCAATTCTTTTGACATGATTGCAAGAGACTCATTGGCTTCTGATTGCTTCAAGTGTCTGTTGTTGGTTATTGTTGAACTGCTTGACGCTTGGGCACCTTAAGTGAGAACTTGTCTGTTTCAGGACATGTTCCTGTCAAAACATTCATGTTACCATAAGTATAATGATTTTAGTGAGTATTTGTTAAGAGTTACTGTATAGATTGATGGTACCGTAATTACTATGATTTTCGTGAGTTTGTTAAGAGTCACTGTATAGGTATCTCTCAGGACCCATGTTTGAACTCTTAAATTACCCTGGTTGTGTTATTATTCTACAGCTGTTTTGCCTGCTTTAATAAATCTGTACGTGGTTGTCTTGGTTCTTTCTCTTAGTTAAGCAAGTGTACTATAAGCAAGGAGTACACTGGTTGAAGAGTTGCTGGGTAAGTATTGATGTAAAGAATGCTTGTATAAGTTGACATAGATCTGTTTGACAATCAGCAGATTGTATTAGCTGTTAGTTGATTCTATCAGCAATTAGCTAATAACTGATTCTATCAGCTGATTTGACTAGCGGATAATATTACCTGTTTATTAAAGATGTTTGATAAAATTAGTTGCTTAGTATTAACTATTTAAGTGTAAAATAATTTATGAGGGTGTGACTTAAAAAAAATTATAAAGCTATGATTAGATATTTAATTTTACAAAAATTAAGTTTTTAATTGTAATAAAAAACATAGAACATTCTTTAAAAAAAATTCATCGTAGCATGTTTTTTATTTTGTAACTAAAAAACTTATTTCATTAGTAAAAAAATTGTCACTAGCATAATACATACTCCCACGTTTTTTAACTAAAAATCTTACTTCCTTGTAAAATTTTTTATCAATGTAGAATACATGCATGATTTTTAGTTTGAGTTATCCATAATTTCACTATAGCATAATTAATATAATTCAAAAATTATGAAAGGAGATATAATTAGCTTTTTACCTATTAATTTTTGGCTGAACATCAAAAACGTTCCTCTTATGGAGCTTTTCTAAAATCAGCTTGTTGGGGTTAAATAAGCCAACTAATTTGCCATTCACCAAACACATTCATTAGCTTTTTAAGATGGTCAAACAGCCAACTTGTGTCAATCAACTAAAAAACAGCTGATAAGTTATTTGCCAAACGAGTCCATAGGCTTCAGTTTGGTTGATCAAAAGAAACATGCAAATGTACAACTTGCACATCTAGAAATTGGAGGTCATTCTCTATCACCAACTATTCATAGAAATAGCTCACTTCTTTTGCCTTTGAGTGTCATTCGATGAGGCATTCCTACAATAACAATTTCCTGGATTCATATGGTGATGAGATATAGTGTGTTGTGGTTCCAATTGTTTCTCATGGAGTTGAGATAAAAGATCTGGATGAAATTCCTTTCTTGTTAATGCAAATGATTGGCAACTGTTCACTAAATGCAGCTCTGCACTAGTATTTAGTCTATGAGGACCATCTTCAGAATTACTAAATGAAAATTTGGAGGACATGAAGGCTAGAAATGTTATGTAGATATAGTTCTGATCGTCAAACATAGCCTATGAAGGTCTTTTGAGATTGTTAAAATAACTATTGAAAAAAAGTAAAATCTTCTCTTATATAGTCCCAACAAGCCCTTTCACTTTTTATTATTGGAAGCAACTCTAGAAGGTCTTCTTATGCAAATATTCAATTGGGAAGAAACTTGGTGTATATTATTAAGCTGGTCAAATTTTCATGAAAAGAATGAACAAGTCGTGTTATTGTCTAGCCAAAATGAATTGCATATTCAATGTGCTTTTATTATTAAAAATAGTGAACTTTCAAGGATAGAATTTGTTGACAGGATGCTTATATACGAAGAAAAACATGCATTTTAAAGTTTATTTTCACATTTTCCATCCGTATCTTCTTCTGGTCCTGTATTTATATAGGATTTATAGTAGTTGTCCATTTATAATTTGGTATTTATGGTTGGACAGATTGGAGTGTTCAAGCTACTGTTTGCTGGATACTGTCAGACTCTTTTAAGGATCAAAAGGTGTCCATAGTTGCTGAAGAAGATGTTCAAACACTCTCAAAAGCTGATTCGGCAGACTTGCTGAGATCTGTAACAAACACAGTAAATGAGTGTCTGCAAGAAGCTCCAAAATATGGTCTTCAGAAGCCAAACAAGACCCTTGAAGCCTCAGAAATTCTAAAGGCTATCAGTCAATGCAATTCAACGGGGGGCCCAACTGGAAGGCATTGGATACTTGATCCTGTTGATGGAACACTGGGTTTTGTTCGAGGGGATCAGTATGCTGTAGCTTTATCCTTGATTCAGGAGGGAAAAGTTGTACTAGGAGT
Organism: Erythroxylum rufum; assembly: GCA_027478365.1. NCBI lineage: Eukaryota > Viridiplantae > Streptophyta > Magnoliopsida > Malpighiales > Erythroxylaceae > Erythroxylum > Erythroxylum rufum. The sequence goes on from JANIHZ010000005.1 coordinate 40,950,531, forward strand.
TCTTGGGTGTCCTAATTACCCTCTGAAGAAGGAATGGCTGAATCACCAATGCAGTCTGAGCATGTCGCTAGTGTCTACACCTGCTTCTGATATGCGGGAAGGTGGATGTGTCATGTATGCACAGAGAGGCAGTGGTAAAGCATGGATGCAACCGTTAAAAAATGGGGATATGAAGCTTCAGTGGCTACAATCTGCAAAAGAGATTCAGGTTTCTTCGATTGATGATCCAGCGCTGGCCACATTTTGTGAACCTGTGGAAATAGCCAATTCAAATCACTCCTTTGCAGCTGGAGTTGCTCACAGCATGGGGCTCAAGTATGCTATGGTTTCTTTTACTGCTGAAGTTAAAAGTATTCTTCGATGTTTGAAGTGATGGGGGGATAACATTAGTTATCTAGATGTTAGTGCACTCCACTTTCTCCTTTGAATACTTTGTCAAGGGGATGAAAAACTATAGTTATTGTTTCTGAGTTCTTTTGATCTTTACAAAACTTAAATTGACAATCCATCCTTTTGCATATGCACAATTTCCAACTCATAAGTGTAACTTATTTGTCTCAGGGTTATGTTTTTATGAGATACAAAATTATTACTCAGGCATGTTTCTTTTAAAAGGTATCTTTGATAAGTTGCTTTCTTATTTGTGTTCTATTTTTGTCCTAATGTATCTCTTTTTGGCATTCTAACGGCAGAAAACAGCCCTTGCGTGTACATAGTATGGTCAAGTATGCAGCCATAGCACGAGGAGACGCTGAAATATTTATGAAATTTGCCAGGGCTGGGTACAAAGAGAAGATATGGGATCATGCTGCTGGTGTTGTCATAGTTGAAGAGGCTGGTGGTGTGGTAACTGATGCTGGAGGTCGTCCCTTGGACTTCTCTAAGGGAGTGTACTTAGAGGGTCTTGATCGGGGAATAGTTGCTTGTTCGGGTGCTACCCTTCATGAGAAACTCATTGGTGCTGTATATGCTAGCTGGGACTCATCTAATTTGTGAAGGCTTCAGAATTTTCGGTCAAGTTGTTGGCTGGGTAAGGCCTCTTAATAATCAACTACTTGCTCGCAAGAAGCATTTTTAATTTGACATGTAAGTATGCAGTGGGCATCTGAAACCATGTTTGGACACTTGCTATATTGTACCTTCAGTAAAGGCAATTAACAATGTTACAGAAGATTTCTTTTATCGTTTCTTCTGTGAAAGGAGTAACAAAATAAAAATAGTTAAAACTATTTTGGGGGTTAAAGTGGTGCGAAAGTGAACTTGAGCTTATACTTGATGTGAATGTTCCCTAAAATTTCTCTTACTAAAATCTGTGTGAAGTCTGCTTATTTAACCTGCGTATTTGTTTGTCATATTGGTTGTGCACTTTCAATGTTACAGGTCAAATCAATAGTCACCGCAATTTACTACATTGCTACTAAGACAGGTATCAAATTAGTGTGAAGCAACGAAAAATCAACTCTTCTTTGGAGAATACCAGGTTTCTCTAGGCTTGTACAATGTTTAGCTTACACATTACCACTGTTTTTTGGATGACAGCGTGAGAAATATCTTAATTACCACGATCAAATTTCGACTGAAAGGCTCTGATTCAAACAACAATTAATGTGGCATTCTCGCTTCTTAGTCACTTTTATATTATTTCCCATTAATTGGTTAGGAGCTCTGTATATCCAGTGTTATGCAGACTTGGCAAAACTTGAACCATTTTGTGCCTGATGTTATCAGATCTGCAAGCTAATGAGCTCAAACAATCAAAGATTTGAGTTGTAAGTGAAAATAACAACTCTGAGGAATGGTTTTCATAGTGATTAATGCAGCACAACAGGTAGGAATTGAATATATTTAATCGCTTTCGCAGCATATATGTTTTGGTGATCTGAAAAGAAGAATCATAACCTGAGGAGCCAATATGTGGTGATCTTGTCGTAATGTTTTGTGTAACAGCAATAACTTATCGAATTCTGTAAGAGCATAACTTTAATGTGAAACATTGAGCTAAGTATAAATACAATAGCTTTTGCACCGGAGCCATGCTAGGAATCGAGTTCCGTGCTCGTATAGTTCCGAATGAAGATCAGATGCATATGGTGATCAGCAGCATGCTTTTCTTGAAGCACGTGGCCAATCTTGTAACGCTGGATTGATCGTTTCTTATTTTACAGAAAACTTCTCACTTTTTTTTTAGTTTTCTTATTTCACTGTCCAAAACTTAGTTACACAACATTAAAACAGCATAGGATTCGAACTAAAAGAAACACAGATTATTGGAAGGAATCATTTGAAAGCTCGTCTGGTAGAATATGTCAAAGACGGCGGAAGTGGCGAAGACGGTGGAGGGATATATCTAACTTTTATTTCTCCCCATGTATTTCATTATAACCAAAAAGGCTGAAGGCAGTAATAATCTTTCGATAAGATTACGTCAGTAATTTGAAAGACGTAACAATGCCGTAGAATTGCCTTAAAATTGCAACTCATTATGAACGTTGTATACGAGCAACAAAGCACCTGGTGGTTCGAAATGCATTACGTAATTTCTTTTCCTTTTCTTTTTTAAGAGTGGCAAGTAGCAATGGGTTAGTTGTACAACAGCAATTATGCACGAAACAATTCCATTTTGACTGGATTCATGCTATATATATGGTAGAACAACACAGGTACAGTGTTACGAGTAAAATGTTACGGCATGCGGGGTTCTAAGAGAGGCATTAATTATGTAGGCAGCTTTCCCTTCCTTCCCTTCCCTTGGTATTATTTACAAAGAAATTATTTCTATGATTTGAACCTGTAATCTTATAGTCACAAAGGAGCAACTGTTCAATTGCTTCAAAGCTTTAATTCCCTTTTCCTAACAAGAAGAAATATATGAATTAGCTATTTGCTTTCTCTCTCCTTATATATTTCTCTGCCTTCTTTCCTCCTTTGGATTCTTCTCTCTTATTCTCTCCTATATGCTTTATTGTTTCTCTTTGACAAAAATTGTTCATAATAAATGGTATCAGAGCTTTACGATTCTCAACCAAAAAATTCTATAAACATGACAGAAGATGACTGGGATCAAGAGTTTGCGAAGCTTGAAGAAAGGATCCTAAAATTTAAGGAATCTCATATTTGAAGTAAAAAACAGATGCAAAAAACATAGGTACAGTTCGATAACCATCAATATGAGATAGATAACCTTAAAGCAATATTCAGTCAATTTATACAATCAAGAGGAATGGCTGCTTCAAAAAATATCAGGTAGAAAATTTAGGTACAATCCGGTTACCATTAAAATGAGATAGATAACCTTAAAGCAATGTTCAATCAATTTATGCAATCAAGATGAATGATTGATTCAAAAAATACGAAGCTTACTCTTAATACAACAATAACTGACATACAATCTCAAGAGTTTTATAACAGCACTAGTGGCAGAAAGATGGATAATGATGTCGAAGGAGAGAGGCTTGAGAGCAACTTGAATTTTAACATGGGTATTGTGGTGAGTGTAGAACAGAACAGTGAGGAACACGTATGGAAATCCCAAGTTGGTGATTCATTCACCATTGATCCTGAAAATAAGGAGCAACATATATGGAATTCTCAAGTTGTTGATTCATTCGTCATTGATGTTAATGGAGACCAACTTAGCAGAGAAATTAAAATCACTCTCTATTTTCATAATCACCAACTTAAATATTTGAAGGAGAATAACAATCATAATGTTATTGGGCAGTCGGAGAAGCGTGATGAAAAGAAGTTCATTTTTGTCAAGAAGAAAACATGACTGTTTCTTTTTTATCCATCGGATAAGGTTTAACAGGGAAATTATTAAGGAGGTTTATCTAATTGATAAAAAAGAAAAGAAAATCATGTTTTCTTCTTGACAAAAATGAACTAGACAAGGTTTTCTAAAGTAGGATGAATTGTTACGAATAAAATGTTATTGCAATTATACAGTTGTAGATGTGACTGTAGGTAGTATAAAAATACCTTTATAATTGTTTTTCTAACAACAAAAAGTACATAAAATAGTTATTTGCTCTCTCTTTCTCGGATTTTTCTCTCTCTTCTCTCCTTTGTTCATGTTTTTTCTCTTTAACAAAAATTATTCATAACATGCAATAACGCCAATCCAATTATAAACTTATCATTGATAAATGTTATTTTGTTACCAACTCCCAGGTTGACTTGCCTGAATCTCGTTGAAGAAGGCCTAGAAAGAGGATTTGGAATTAGGATGGTCCTACTTGAGTGAGTCCCACCTTTCTTTCCGACCATGGATTTTCTTCGAGCCTAATGATGTAGGCGATGTTTTAAATTCTAAATTTTCGAATTATATTGTGGTTACATGTGATTGCAACATATGCGAATAATAATGGTGTTGATATGAATCAATAAGGGAATGGTTCAGCCAAGGTTGGAGGTAACATCAATAACCAAGATCCTTTAACCATTAATGGAGGATCAATGACAAGAGCTAAAGCTAAAAGGATGAAAAAAGCATTAACTTGTTTACTTGAGTGGAAGGAACAAGCTCACCTAAATTATGTCAAGAGGAATAGTTTAATTCTTACTTTCAAACTTGAACGATCCAACTTTCCATCAATTGTGGAGGATGTTAATTTGCATTTCACATGTATCTTAGTTCTTTAGCTGTCAGGGTGTGTGGTTGATAAATTGATGATTTCTATAATTTGGTATTAGAGCTTTTGGCTCAAGTTTGAGGTTGCTATTCATCTAGTTCTTTGTTCTCTTTTTTTCTTCTTCTCTACTAGCATTGTAGCTATCTTTTTTTTCGTTCTTCATTTTCAATTATTGTTACTCTATGTTTACAGGAACTGAGTTCTAACCATTGATAAAGTTTGCATCACTTTAAATTAGCCTACCTTTTATTTTTATTTTTTCTTAAGCCTTCCCTTTTTCACTCGATTGAATTGTTATAATCTAAATTGTTTATTTAAGGAACTTAGTTAATCTAAGAACCCATAGACAAAAGAAGAGTGGTAAAAGGAAAGAGAGGTGATACTAGCACTGTGAAAAGCCATATAAAGTGTGAAACACGAGTAAAGTGATCCATTAATGGAGTGAAGCACATAAAGGAGTGTATGAGGCTGTTATAATTTTTTTGCAGGTTCAAGACATGTCTAACAAAGACAAGAAGTGAGTTCTTCCTCAAATGATCAAGTAATTCAAGCAATGCATCAACAAGTTGAATGAATGTTCAAAATGATAAGAGATGTAAGAGATCATTTAGAAAAACATGATGATGCCTTGCAAAATTGCAAGGCGAGCCACAAAAATGAAGGAAACTAGCCTTTGTTTATAATAATTATTATGGTAGAATTGATAGGGATGATGACCAAGCTACCATTGTTGGTCTAGAAGTTAATCCTAGAAGACAAAATAGCAGAGGACAGTTTGATAATGTGGACCAAAATATAGGCAGCATTAAAATGAAGATTCCTCCTTTTCAAGGGAAGAATAATCTAGATGGCTATTTAGAGTGGGAAAGAAAAGAGGAGATGATCTTTAAATGTCATAATTATTCTGAAGAAAAAAAAGGTAAAATTAGCCACTGTTAAATTTTATGATTATGTTGTTGTTTGGTAGGATTAATTGTGTAAAGATAGGCGTAGAAATGGTGAAAGATCTATAGAGACATGGCTGGAGATGAAATAAATCATGAGAAGGAGATTTATCACTAACCACTATTATAGGAATTTGCACCAATGTTCACTAGCTTTGACACAAGATTCCATAAGTGTGGAAGAATATCATAAAGAGATAGAGATAGCCACGATAAAGGCTCATGTGTAGGAGGATCATGAGGTAACCATGGCTAGGTTATTGAGAGTCTTGATCAAGAACATTGTTGATCTTATGGAATTACAATACTATATAGAGTTTGAAGACATGGTAAATGTGGCCATGAAAATTGAAAGGTAGCTCAAATGCAAGAATACAAGTAATTATGATTCTAAACTTTATTCGGGTACTTCTTCTTGGAAACTAAATTGGAGTAAAAAGGATGATAAACCTTTTGTTAAGCCTATATTTGATGATTTTAAGAATAAAAATGAAATAAGCAGCAAGGGTAAAGGTTAGAATCAAACTACTCAAACTAGAGGAATTAAGTGTTTTAAGTGCCTAGGACATGGTCATTTGGCAAGTGAATGTCCTAGTAAAAGGGTAATGATCATAAGAGATGGGGTTGTTGAATTTGAAAGTGAGAGAGAGGATGATTATAATGATATGCCATCATTAGAAGAAGCTAGTGATGTTGAATATGCTAAAGGAGAAACATTGGTTGTACAACGCAGACTTAGTTTGCAAAGTAAAAATAATAAAAATGGTGAACAACATGAAAATCTATTCCATACTCATTTTTTAATTGCTAATAGATTACATAATGTGATTGTTGATAGTGGTAGTTATACAAATGTTACTAGTACTTTGCTTGTGGAGAAACTGAAATTACCTACTATTAAACCTCCAAAACTATACAAATTACAATGGTTAAATGATAGTGGTGTTGTGATGGTGAATCAACAAGTATTAGTTTCTTTCTCCATTGGTAGATATAAGGATGAGGTGTGGTGTGATCTGGTACCTATGTATGCTGAGAACATGTTGTTAGGAAGACCATCGCAATATGATAGGAAGGTGATTCATGATGGGTTCAAGAATCGTTACTCTTTGATAATGGATGGACATATGTTTCAACTTGGACCTTTATCACCAAAGGCAATTTTTGAAGACCAAATGCACATAAAACAATAATAAAAAAAATCTTGCATCTTTAAAACTTAAGGAAGGGAGGAAGAAAGAGAGAAAAAATAAAATGGTGGGTTGAGTGGTAAAAGTAAGGGTAATGGGAAACAAGAGGAGAGAGAAAACAAGGAGAATTTTAGTGGGAAAAAAATGAGTGTGTATGCAAAAATGAGGGATGTGAAGAGAGCACGAATCATGAGGCAACCTTTACTATACTTATGTAAAAGGAAGCGAATACCAAATTGATTTCATTCCAGGAGCAAGCATACCAAATAGCCCAACTTATAGATGCAATGTTGAAGAGACTAAGGAAATCCAAAAGTAAGTAAGTAAGCTTATGGAAAAAGGATATGTTTGTGAAAGCTTGATTCTATGTGTGGTTCCTATTTTCTTAGTGCCTATGAAGGATGATTATTGGAGAATGTGTGTTAATTGTCAAGCCATCAATAAAATCATGGACTTCTTATCCCTAGGATAGATGATATGTTGGATGAATTGAACAATTCATGTGTGTTTTCAAAGATTGAATTAAAATCTAGATATCATCAAATAAGAACGCGTGAGGATGATGAATGAAAAGCTTCATTTAAAACTAATCATGGCTTATATGAGTAGTTGGTGATGCCTTTTGGTTCAACCAATGCACCTAGTACATTCATGAGACTAATGAACCATGTTTTTACCGCATTTAATGGTAGATTTCTTGTTTATTTTAATGATATACTTGTTGGACCCCAATCTTTTAGTGGAATTTAGAAATATTAAATGAAATTGAATAAGTGTTTTTGTATATAAATTGTGTTATAGATGAAATTGTGCTTTAAGAAAATTAATGAGAAAAGAATTGATAAGTTTTGATGTCTTTGATATTTGAGTAGTTTTGCAAGGGTTATGAGAGTAAAGTGAATGATATGATTGAGATGATTGAAATGGAAGTTGAAAATTAAGAAATAAAGAGTGAAAGTGTGAGAATTTGAAGAATTAAGAAAGTTTGACTTTTTGGGGATGAATAGTTGACTTTTTGTTTTAGGTAGAATTTGAGAAAATGATCTTCATGAAACTTGTAGCTTCTGTTGAGAGCTTTCTTTCACCATAAAGTTTGATATTTTTCGATATCGGGAGTAAAAGTTATGATCAGTAAAAGGTAAGTATTGTTTTGTTTTGTGAAAATGTCCATAAGTGTACATTTAGGTATACTTTGTTTTGAGACCAATCATCGGACTAATTTTATTTGAATTAGAGTAAGTGGTCTTAATGAAAGTTGTATCTTATATCCCCAGATTTTTATCACCATAAAGTGTGCTATTTTTCGATATCGGAGTTAGAAGTTATGATCTTCCGAAGTTAAGGTTATGTTTTGTTGTTTTTGAAAAATGCTCTTAAGTGTAGGATTGTGTATGCTGTGCTTTGAGGCTAATTGTCAGATAGATATGTTTTGAATTGAATTAAGTGGTCAACATGAAAGTTATAGAGAATTTGAATAGCTTTAAAATGATGTTTAATTTGTTATTTATGGATGTGAGAATTGGAAGATATGAAATTTGGAAGTTTGGATGTTGTAGGATGACACATATTTTTGGCAGAATCTTTGAGTGAAACATTGACCTAGTTAGAGGTTGAAATTGCCTTTAAGTGCTTTATGAAAGTTTTAGATTATGTCTTGATCTTTCCATTGATGTAAAGTATGAAATATTTGGACCATGTATTGTGGAGTTATGATTTATGGAAGTGGTGTTACTGTTTAGGATAACATTTATGTGGACAGAAACTTTGAAGTGCTATTTGACTCCCTTAGAGGCTAAATTGATTTTTCTGTCCTTCATGGAAGTTGTAGAGATTTCTTTGATATTTCTATTGATACTAAATTTGTCAAATTTTGAGTTAGGGATCAAGAGTTATGATTTTTGGAAAATTCAGTTATATGTATATTTTTGAAGTTGTGTTATTTTGCTCATAATCCGACCCCCTCTCAATCGTTTGCTTATAATTTCTACGTCTGAAATCCGATTAATTTGGTTTTTAAATAATTGGATTCCTAAGACAATTACCTAAATCCTTATGAGAAATTTATGAATTTTTGAGCTTTAAATTGAGGGTGATTGTCTTAATCAAAGTAAGTTGGAAAATTCTGAACATGGTTCAGTCTTTTAAGAAATTCTTGATGTGTGGAGATCCGATTGAATTGATTCTTGAGGAAAAATAAAATAGAGATATGGGGCTACAAGTATTATGAAGGAACGGAATTTCAATTTAGCCCCTAGGACTTTCAATTTCAGAATTTAAGTCAGATTTAGTGTGCAGCCTTGGATTAGTAAGAGCTGAAAGTATTTTGGCCATAACATTTGCTCTAATCATCCAAATGAGGTGATTCTTGAATTTGATTAAACTAGAGAAATAAGGCTACAATTGTTTTCAAGGAAGTGAATTTTAATTCAGCCTCTAAGAGTGTCAATTTTAGGATGGAAGTAAGTTGCTGGAAATGTGTTAGCAAAATGATAGTCTAAAATGTTTTGGAGTATAACTCTTGGTGTGGTGCACTAAATTAAATGATTTTGGTGGCATTATGAAATTAAGACAATGAGGAACATTTCTCTAGTAGGAAGTTTTAGCAAATTCCTTCAATTGGATGGTTAGAAAGGTGTCCTAAAGTAAGTATGAATTGAAATTAAGTTCAAGGGCAAATTTGGAAGTTCACTTAAGTTCTTATGTTATAAGGCATATAAGTAAGGGCTGTTTGGTCATTTTTTGTTCATTAAATGAAAGGTGCAAGTGGCTGTCGTATTGAGCAGCAGAAGTCACGAAAATAAGAAGAAGGAAAGAAAGAAAGAAAAAGAGAGAAGAGAGGAAGCAAGCCGTCGGTTGAGAGTGAAGAAAAGAAGAAGATTTTCGTGGAAAGCTAGGGATTTTTGTGGAAAAGAAGAAGAAATCAAGGGTTTCAAGGTTAGTTCTTCATCTTTCCATCTTGTTTATTGAAGGAATGGGTTGTTGTGTGAGAATGGAGAAAATCCTAGAGAGAGAAATAGTTGGAGGAAGAAGAAGATGGTTGTTTTTCAAAGAGTTTTTGGTTTTGATAGTTTAAAATTGTTAGGGATTTGTGATTTCTAAAGTTAATTTGAGTGTTTATGCCATTATAATGTTCAATTTTTGAATGGTTATTAATTAGGGTTTATGTCATGAATTTGGGAATTTTTGTGAGGATGGAGAAATTGAAGCTTTAATCAAGTTTCCAACACGGATTTGAGGTGGGTACCATATTTATAAGTTGAATTATGAGTTATCTATGTGGATTCAAAAAATAAAGAAAGTAAAAATATTTTTTAATTTTTATTAATTTCAAAAATATGGTTTAATTTGATAATTCCGAATGACTAAATTTATTGTTTTGGAATGATTTAAGAAATTGCTTAAATTGTTTGATTTCATTGTGTTTGATTTATTGAGAATTTAATTATGTATTTTCGAAAAATCAAGAAGAGAAAAGTTTTGAAAAATTTATTGTTCATGTTTTTTAAAAAATCAAGAAGAGAAATGTTTTGAAAATTTATTGTTTATGAAAATGTTTGAAAAAAAATTATGATTTTCGAATACTTTTGAAATTGTTTATAAAATATCGTTTATGTAAATGTTTGAAAAATTATGATTCCCGAACACTTTTGGAATTGTTTATAGAACATTGTTTATGTAAATGTTTAAAAATTTTGCTTTTCAAATGATTAAATTCAAAGCTTTTGGATTGATTTTAAGATATTGAAATAATTATGAAATTTATTATTATTCGAATATTTCGAATAATTTGAGAAATTGATGTATTCTTTGACTTTGAGGTTTAAAAATCCTTTGGATTTGAATGCTTGAAAAATGGTTATGGGATTTTGCATTTGTGGAATTTATGAATGGAAATCAAGAAAGTGAAAGAAAGAAAGTATCGGATTTTTATTAATTCCGAATGTTTTTGAAAAATTATTACAAGTTTTAAATGTTTGATAAATTAAGAGAATTTCTGAAATTATGAAAATTGTTACAAAGGTTAGATTTATTGTTTCGAAGGATTTGATAAATTGTTAAAAATTTCTGAAATTCATTATGCTTAAAGGATTTGTTACTTATGAAAATTGATACATTTGTTTATTTATTATTTATGACCGATTTTGATAAATTATCAAAAAGTGTTGCATACTTTGTTTATGAATTGTTTGAATCGAATATGATTTTGATTAATTTGAAATGGAATGATAAATTGTGATTGCATTTGGTTTGTTATATGACATATGTATGGAGAATTACTATATGAATTTATATGCAATTGTGATTGTTAATGTGTCTAATATGACATGACATGAAAATCAAGCTTTCGAAAAGTGTCTTCGGGCAATCCGATTTTCAAGTATGAATTTGTGTGTTTGTAGTGAATCACACGTTAATATATTACTCAATAATGATAGATAAATGCACAAGAAGGGGGGTTGAATTGTGGTAAACTTTTTCTTTAAACCCTTTTTCGTAAAAATCTTTTGCTTAAAACAAATTTGTTCGTTTCAAAGAAACTACAGTAAATCTTGTTTGTAAAAGATTTTCTAAGACTTGCGTAAAACAATAATATCAAAAATCACGTTTAAGAGATAGAGAGAGTTAAGAGATTTGACACAGTAATTTTTATACTGATTCACCCCAAACCGTGGGCTACGTCCAGTTTTCAGATGACTTTCTGAGTTTTCACTATCTCTGAAACTTTTATAGGTATTCTTTTTTCTCCGAGCCTCTTCAGGTCTCTTTATAGTCAGTATTCTTTCACAGTTAGCCTCTTCAGGCTATCTGTATCACTTTCAAACTAAAGTGTTTCAAACTTATTATAGAAAAGTATTGCTCTAGCTTTTTGCACTGTAAACACTTGTTTCACTTGTGGTAACTTTTTGTGTGTGTATGTAACTATTGCAGTCTTCATCTTCGACTCATATTTATAGCCTTCGTCTTCAACTGCTTCTTGATAACTGCTTCTTGATTCTTTAAAGAAACGGTTATTCAGTTGAGTT
>JANIHZ010000005.1:40973503-40985729 GCA_027478365.1 Erythroxylum rufum
CCCTTGTTCGGGTAATTTTATCGGGTACCCATCGGATTCGGGTATAATTGCCATCCCTATTGTATGCATTGCATAACATGACTTTATTTCATTAAAGTAAATAAGAAAAGAAATTTTAAGTTATATATGATTGCGCAAATATTCCAATCGAGAAAAGTTTTGAGAAACACATTACGAGAGTTCCTTTTCATCTTAAATAGACTTTGCTTATGATGAATAGGATGTTATATGAAAGGTTCCTCTTTACTTAATAATATTCATTTTTTAACCATTATAAGTCGTAGTGTCGCTTCTCCTGCTATGTTTTACTGTTATGTTTTCTAGGATTGTTTACATAAATATATCATAATTATTTATTATAATAGACATTTATTCATTAAGTTTTAAATAAGCTAAAGAGTGTACATATAATTCAGTCCTTCCTTTTATGTGCCATCAGAAAGCCAACATTTGTATTGTTTTTTAATAATATATAATCAAAATATTATGTGATTAAAAGGTCAGGCGCTTAAATTTATTATGCACCCTCATTTTTAATGAATTTATTATATATTGCATTTACTCAGGTTTTTTTAGGTTGAATGATTTATATAACTCTTTCACTTATACCCTTTTAAATGTTACCAAGCAATCATTTTAATTTTTAAAGGAAAAAGAAAAATATGATGGTTAGTCATAATCAAATCAGGATCAACATATCCTAATATGGATTAATATCTATAATATACCTTTTGAGTGATGGTCAACAAAAAGTTTGAGCCTATTGGCAAGCTACATAGGCAAGCTTATATGTATTATTGAAATAACTTTAAAGAAAGGAATTGGTTATGCTAGATTATGTGTAAGTGTTGAGCTATAAAACGGATTTGCCTAATTCCATCCATATGTTAAAGACTAGGAGAAGATGACACTTTTTTTAAGGATTCTATTAGGGTGTCATATCAATAGAAGTTAAACTTGAAGTAATATTGTAAACAATGGAGAGCTATAGGAGATTTCTAAGAGGAGATAACTTTGAACTTATGGGCCTTGATTATTAATCAACTGATCTCCTTAACATTAATAATAATCAACAAACTTTAATATTGATCCAAAATGGAGCACGAGTGGTCTCTGTTGAGAAAGATGTCCCTAATTTTAACAAAGAAATTCTTGGACTTTCTAAAATTGCTTTAAAGAAGTCAAATGGTCTTAAGTTAAAAAATGATGACTTTTATACTACTCATAATCATACTAAGAGATCATCTCATATTGAATCTCTTTCTATTATGGTTCTCCCTCTAGATTCACAAGAAGTACCCCTTATAAGCCCTCTAAGCTTTGAGATAAAAGGAGAGGATATTTAAGGAATTGACAATAGGAGGAAATATGAAGAAGAAATATCTCTGAGGGATATAAATGCCAAACCCCTCCTACATGAATATAATTTCATGGAAGTAACCGGTCAAGTTGCACCTTTGTGACGATAAGGTCATTTTTCAAGTAATGAAAACAACCTCTTTATAAAAATACAAAGGGAAGGTTGTGTACTGAAATAACTAAATTGTCAATAAATTCGCAGACTATCCAAAATTAATTTTTCCGCACAAGTAAATCAACAATTACAAAATCAAAATACCAAAGACACCGACGTTTGGTAACGCAGTTCGGCACACTTTGCCTACGTCTACGAGGCCCTCACCCAAATTAATTACTTTCACTGTAGTTTACGAAAATTACAAAAGATTGATCTATCCAGTACGACTCAATCAATGCAACTGACCCACAACCTAACTACTCATGAAAGACTTTCACGCCTAATAATACAACCGACTCATGTTAACCTCGTCAGATGATTTTCCTAACTACTTTACTGAACCAAAGAAACAAATAAAGCCAGTAAAAATAAAACCTCCAGATCAGAAGTTTCCCACGGACACAAATAGACCACTGCACATGTTCATCATGCAACCATCAACATCGAAATCACCTTTGTGCTGCAACTAATCGACCATTTGAAGAACCCAAAAAAATTCAGCAACACTTCACACTTCGTGGACTGCTTGTTAGAGATAAACTATTAAAAAGAGTTGATCCAAAACATCAACATCGTCAGCTCAATAAAGGATCAAAAACAAAACAGCGACAACAACCCCTCTAGCAAAAAATTGTCTTCGGTTTCTCAAAAAAATCAGAAGTAAATCCACAACCACACACTATCCACACAAATATCACGTGAGCTACCAAGATACCAATCAAGCACGCACACTACTAGGTTTTTATAGAATCCTAGTCAAACTTAGACTCTCAAAGATTCAGTCCCACAAATACTTTGCTTATATGGTATATATCTCCAAGTCCAATTCCATGTCATATCCAATACCGAAATTGCAGATTCAAAAATCCAATTCCGAACAAAATCTCCAACACGGAATTACTAATTTAAAGCAAATCTTCAAGACATATAACAAATCCTACATGTGGCAGTGCAATCTTCAAGGCATATAAAAATTTCTATGTCCAATTTAAAATACCAAAACTAAATAAAAAATATATAAAATATATTCTAACATGTACATTATGACCCTCCTTAAACCTCCGTACGAGCAGCTTTGTGCACTGAATACGTTAACTTTATTTAAACCATTTCAAACCCCCTCTTAAAGGTTTAAAGACGTAACCATTGCACACTTTGTAATTATTGTCACTTGAATTTTAATATGAAGAACTATGTGTTTTTTAACAAAGCTACTTAAAAGATTTTAGAGATTATTTTATATGTCACAAGAAATTATGTGTTATCTAACGGAACTAAGTTTGGCCAAATTTACATGACGTCATTAATCTCATAAGCGCATTAATTAGAACTTGTAAATTTATGCTATAATTATGGAGGAGGATACAGACGTATATACAAGAAAGAAAACTTGGCTGAAACGTCCTTTGGCTATAGGTCACATTGGAAGATGTTTGCGGCAGATAATCTATCTGGTTTTTTTTTTTCCCTTCTACTGTACTGTCTCATTCGATTTGATTTAGCTGGACAGAGTTGTCGACCACACTTTGGAATATTATACTGTTTTGACCGTTTAGTTTGGTTGATCAAATTTAGACCATCATCCAAACTTTGTTGAAGCAATGGATTCTGCGCTGATCCTATTTTAATAAAAAGAAAATAGTAGCTAGCTTGATTGGTGTGGTTCACCCAATCGGTTACGGGAGGTGAACCACGCCCAGCACAAATGATTTCATTACATGTGTTTTGCCTAACTTAACCGACTTTAGAGGCGTCCACAAAATTTGACCTGATGGCCTTTGGATATTGCGAATTTTTGTCTTGTTCTGCAGCCGGGGAATGCCCAATTAATTAAGGGCTATTTAGTTTTATTTTAAATAATTTATTGTAGTTTTTAGTTTTTTAATTTTCATTTTAATTTAAAATTAAAATTATAACATGATGTGAAAAATATATAATTTTCAAATAAGAGTATTATATATTTTTTGGAATATTATTCAATTAATATATAAATATTTAATATAAGTTCTTTACCAATATGAATTATTTTAAATCATATAGTTTTATTTTGATACTTAAAATAATAAAATCAAATAAGATATATATTATGTTTCAATTATTTTAAAATAAATATTATTATATTTATTTTATAAATAGTCATTTTAATTTTTTAAATTGATTTTTTGAAATTTAAATAAATGATATAAAAGAAAAAAGACTGAGGCTTTATAAACTGTGCCACAAACAAGAACACCTAACTTAGAGGAACTCTCCAGCTCAATCCATATTTAAGAATAGATATGATGTAAGTGACTAAGTTAACAACAAACATACAAATTTTCTAACTAGAACTATGCAATTTGCTCCCTAAAACTTAATCCCTAATGTCTCCCTGTTGTCAAGATGGTTCCCAGCTAATCTTAAAGTGCAAACTGGCTTCTTCATGCACTTTAGTAGCCACCATCACATCTCTGATCTACATATAGTCATAGTAGTGAATCCAGGTGTATCTATTACTTTCCCTCATGAAATATGTTAATACTTTCCCTTCATAATACGTAAATGCAATAAATATAGGTTGTTTTGAAGATCTTAGAATCTTTCTCCATTAGTCTGAGTTGGTTGCTTGCCTATTCTATTACTTTAGGCCAATTCCTATCTTAATATGAATAATGAAGTGAAGCAGTTGTTGTTGAGACCCGATCTCAAAACCGGATTCCAACCAAAACAAAAGTATTAGAAGCGAACGAAAGGACGAAAACAAAGCGAAGCGGAAGAAAATCATACGGAAACGAAGGAACATACTGAAGACAAAGTACAAAGCACATGAAAATCAAAGACAGAAGAATTGAATCCGAAGCGAATCATAAAGCAAATCGAAATGAATTGAGCGAAAACATAGTGAATCAAAAAAAAAACGGAATGGACAAAACGAATTACCGACATCCGATGACATGCACTTAAGAAAGACTATCGCGCCGCATTGGAAGCCCTAAGACTAAACGATCCGAAAACCAGTCTATTTTTTTTTCACTTATTCATTCTTTTCATCTAAACATTCGTATCCCAAAACAATATACTTTGCACAAGCAACGATTCTAATCTCACTATCCTTTTTCCATAAGTTCAGATTCAGAATTCTTAAGTATACATTTCTGAAACACATCTTTACAACTCGAAACCATGCATATCTGAAACACATCTTTAAACTCTTAATCTTATACTTATTCTAACTTGCCATAAACCGATTTTTATCGAAAATCGGGCAGCATAACGGCTGTATTCTTAACATCCCAAAAATCTGCAAATCAAAAACACACTTCTATATATCAAATCATATCACACGAAATCATCGGACCTCCTGTCCGGAATCCAAACACCAGCAGAACACACAGCTATAACTAACACTTCAAAGTTCTCAATCCAATTCTAAAAATCAATCCGAACACAATCCTATCATAATCATATACCTTTACAATTCATAAACAAATCAATCCATATTCATCATAATACAAGGTACAATTGACTTACATATTTCAAGTCCATAATCACACACAAACTCAAATCCATTCTCCATTTCCACATTTGTACACACCAAATTAAAATACACCTTTACACATAAATACAAAACATATACAAATCGTACTGAAGTCGTGATTGTCTTCCATCCGATCTCCTGCTCAAACCTGGAGATGGGAATGAAAGGGGGGTGAGCTTTCGCTCCGTGGATAACACATTTATACTCGAAAGTAAGTAGAAATCATTTCGTAAAAATGTTTATCATTTAAAAACATTTCTCAATAGCCGAAATTTCAAAACTTAACTCTTAAGCCTTACACATTATTCACAACATCCTCAATCAATTTCCAAAATTCTCACGATTTCATACTCATTTCTTAAAAACGCACACTTGTTCTCACAAATCATGAACAATTTCGAAAACATGAATACATCACAAACATAACCAAAACAAAACACATAGCACATCAAATGATTTAATGTTGGACCCCACACCCCACCCGTAGGTGTTTGGGAGTTATACCCGGCGTGTGTTTGCGGGTTATACCGCGGCATCCAACACAAATCACATACCACATCAAATGGTTTGGGTCGGTCCTAACAGAACGAACTGCACATTTTCGCATAACGGTTCTGTGCAGCCGTGAACGAAGGGGAGTCCGAAATCGAAACTCCTATGCCACTTGCGGGCAGCCGGGAGAAGGCTATCAGAGGGAGACCAGTGCACTGACTCAACGGAGGGGACCTGACCAAACCCACATAATACACATAATTGGAAACGAAAATTCGGATTGCCCGAAGGCACATTTCGAAATCTTGATTTTCATATCGTGTCAAACTAGACACATTAATACTCACAGAGTCATCACATCAAAACAATTCAAACATACATCAATTAAGATTGAATCAATTAGAGCAAATCATCGGATGAGTCAAACACAATGTCATAACAACCAAATTGACATTTCCATATGGAACATAAAGTTACATAGCAGTTCTCATATAGCAATTCTCACAATGAATTTAACCATTATTTCAATATTAGCAAAACGTTCAAAAAAAAATCAAAACTTCCGAAGCTATTTTCATAATTTCTCAAATTCTTCGAAAATGGATTTCAGAATCTTTCTTAATTTCTCATTTTATTTTCAAACTCGTAACATTTTTCAAAACACTCGAAACCAATAAAACTCAATACTCTCAAAATTTCACAAATCATTTGAAGACAAGAAATTGAACCTTTGTATCGTTTTTCCATAATCTCAGAACTTTCCTTAATTTATCAAACATTCACAACTTGCAATAATTCTAAAAAAAACATTCGAAATCAAACATTGTAGTTTCAACCATTTTCATAATTCCTACTTTATAACAAATTCAAAAATCAGTCAAAGACCATAACCTTTCTTTATAACACTCCCAAAAATATTCGGAAATCAGATTTGTTTTTCAAACATTTGCCTAAACGATATAGTTTTATACACTTTCCAAAACATTCGAAGATCATCATTTTTCAAACACTTTGATTAACACTATTTTATAACCAAAACCAAAAGTCTTCGGAAATCCCAAAATTTTCAAACTTTTTTGTAATCCATTTTTTTTAAGTAATTCCAAAAGTATTTGGAAATCCTAAGTTATTATTATTATTATTTTTTACACCTTTCCATAAACGATGTTTTATAAACACTTTCAAAAATATTCAAAAAACAAACCTTTTTTTTGTAGACAAGATTTTAAATCATTTAAAACACAAAGAAATTACGCAAATAGTCAAATCAAATAATGCAAGTCTTTTTTTATAAGTAATCCATTTTCCAAAACAATCAAAACCTGTAATTTAACAATTACTTCACTTTTATCAAAACATGCAAAAATTTCTGTAAATACTTCACTTGAATCATTTGAATCATTTTATTTCAATTGTTCGAAACAAAACAATTTCTATAAATACTTCAAACATCATGGATAATAATTCCTTAAATAAAGTTTCGAAATCTTTTCTCCTCTTGATCTTTCAAAAACATACTTTCTGTAAAAATATCAAAGATCATAAAATAACACTTTCTTAATTAAATTTTCAAATCAATAAATGTTATCCTTTTTCATAATTTATCAATACTTTCCACTTAATCAGATTCGTCGAAATCAAAGAATGTACAACTTTTCTCAAAATAGTCATAATCAACGAATTTCGAATTCTTTTCTCACTTTCTCGTAATCATTTTCGAATCATACTTTCATCATTCGGAAATCATAATTTCGAACATTAATCATAATTTTTTTTGCAAACATTTATATCAAAAATAATTTCTCAAAAATCCAAGTTTTGCTTTCTTTATTTTTTTGAAAACTCATATCGCTTAAACATCAAATATAAATATGATACCCACCTCGAATCCATGCTTGAATCTTGTCCTAAACATCAATTACTCCAATCCTTCCTTCTCTCTTCCAAATTAAATTTTCCTAAACCAAAAATATCCAAATTCAATATCATACAAATCAAAATCCTCAAAATTAACTTCGGAATCCACCAATTGATCATATTTCCAAGCTAGCTAAATTAACAATTTCAAAAATTCCCAAATTACAAAATTGGGCATAACCCCAATTCACAATTATCCAAAATTAAACCTCACTTAAAGCATAATCATCAAAATTAACTTCATAATTCACAAACCCAAATCAATCTTAAGCCAAATACACCAAAATCTCACTAAAAACTCAAATCTCGAAAATCACTCTTACCTTCTTTCTCCTCCAATTTCGGCACTTTGACCTCCATAAGCAAGCTTGCATCTTCTCTCATGTTTTTCCTTTTGAATCTTCTCAAAATCGTGTTTGAAAGCCCTCAAAAATTTCGAACACTGGCATCTCACGATTTCTTCTTCTTCCTCTCCGTCGTCCGAATCCTCTCTTCTCCTTTTCTCTTCTTAGTTTTCTCTTTCTTTTGTTATATTCTCTTAAAAACTTTCGTGCCTCCCACCTTAAAAACGACAGCCTCATTAAAAGAAAGAAAAAAGACCATTTTGCCCCTCCATCTTAAGTGATGTTCCATGTTTGCCCCTGAAAGCAGCCATCTTGCTTCCTAATTTTGGGCAGCTAAACAACATAATTTGACAAAACTTTCTTCTTGAGAAATGTTCCGTTATGTCTTCTCTATAAAAATGACACCAAAGTCACTCAATTCGGATCAAAAACGAAGGAGTTATGGACAAAATTCTATCGGACCTACACAAAATCGGGACTGCACATTATTTCAAACTTCACTTCAGAAATTGACACTCTTAGGGCCTAAATTGGAATTCGATCCCTTCACATGACTTGTAGTCCCATGACTTAGTTTTATTTTGACCCAAAAATCAACTCAATCGGAGCTCCACAACTCCCGAATTTCTCAAAATACCGAACTATGTTCAGAAAATTTTCCAACTTAATTTGATCAAGTCAATCATCCTCAATTTAATCTCAAAAAATTCATAATTCTCAACGAAATGAAATTAAGTGTCTTAGGAATTCAACGCTTCAAGAATCGGGTCAATCGGATGTCGGACGGACAAGATATAATCGAAAAAGTGTAAAAATTTCAAATAAACAAAATTTTAAGCTGCACTGTAGCTGTCGACTCGCGGTCGCGAGCCGAGGAGAAAAGGCAGAGACGGCCTCGCACTCGCGACGGCTCGTGAGTGCGACCGAAAAGCCCATCTCGCGATCGCGAAATGGCTCAACCTTTTTTTCTTTTTTTTTACAACAAACTTCAAAAATTCATAACTTTTGATCCCGAACTCCAAATTTGACAAAATTGGTATCATTGGAAAGCTTAAAGGGAGTTCTACAACTTCTACGAAGAACTCAAAACACAAATCAGTCTCTAAAATGATCAGATTTTCAATCAAAGATCCTGTCCCATTTAATGTCTCCCTAAATAATTGCATAACTTCCAAAAATCATATCTTTCAACTCCAAGGTCCAAACATCTCATATTTTATATCAATGTAAAGATCAAAACATCATCTAAAACTTTCTTGACGAACTTAATTACAAATTTAACCTCTAACTCGGCCAGTTTTCAAATCAAAGTTTCTGCCAGAAAATCAGTCAATCTACACAACAATCAACTTCACAATGTCGTATCGTCCAATTCTCACATCCAAAAATTACATGCGATACATCATTTTCAAGCTAGTCAAATTCTCTAAAACTTTCGTGAAGATCATGTAATCCATTTCAGACTAAAATAGTCCAGAAATCACCTCAAGACATAGTATACACAATCCTACATTTTCAGAATCAAAACAAATAACACTTAACTTCGAAAAATCATATCTTCCACTCTCGATATCGAAAAATTACATACTTTATGGCTACATAAAGCTCTCAACAAAATCTCTAAGTCTCATGTACATCATTTTCTCAAATGTAGCCTAAATCAAAAAGTCAACTTTTACTCCGAAAAGTCAAACTTTCCTTAATTGCACAACTTTTCACACTTTCACTCTTTATTTCTTAATTTCAACTCCACTTTAATTAATTCATTCACTCTACTCTCAGAACCCATACGAATCTATTCAAAGCCCAAAGTTATCAAGATCAAACAATTCTTTTCTCATCAATATCCTTCAAGCACAATCTCATCTATAACATAACACATATACAAAACACTTATTGAATTTCATTTCATAGCTCTAAATTGCCACTTAAAGATTGGGGTCCAACAGTTATTGAATCCTAGTCTAATGAACTTGTGAGAAATGACATTGGATAAAGCATAAGAGTTTTTTATTTAGGCATTTGTTGATTGAGTAAACAAAGTTGATTTAGAAAGCCTTTTTTCTTGTCCTTTGTTTTCAAATTTGTTTTAACTACTAGCTAATAAATAAAGGAGTCTTTAAGAAATTGAGTTTTATCTAGACCAAGTCTAACCGTGAAAATTTATGGTAATGAGTCTTATAAGGCTCCAAGCAAGATTTAATAGTAAATCAATGGAACTTGCTAATATGCACTTATTATTATTGCAAAATATCACTAAGTAACCCTTCATAAAAATTCTTGCCATTTTTAAGGGATCAGTAGGTTTAATTTTGTTATAAGCACCATTTTTTAGATTTTCTTTAAAAATCACATGGTCATTTGACGTGAAGGAAAACCTCTTGTCATGAATGCCCCAATTACTCAAGTAGGTTACATTTTTCATCTAGCTTAGTTTGTAACGCCCCAAATTTGAATCTCTCAAAGGCATAAACAAGTCAATTTATCCTATATCACAACTCTCAACTGACTACCAGCTCTATTATTAACCTAATTTTCTTAAGGCCAGCGAAATAGGAATTTGTAATTAACACTTGTTTCCACATTCTTAACCTACCTCGTTTCTTCTTAATCAATCACTCTCATAAAAGGTTACAAATGATGCCTACCAATTTAAATGAGTGCAATTATAAATATATCTAAAGAAGTGTCATAAAGTGAAAGAATATGTGTCATATCCTAATTAACATGCATATTCTTCCTAAAGACACATAGAACACAAAATTCACAAGTTAATATGCCTTTACAATTTAAATGACCATGTTTGAAGGTAAGCTAATCCCGTTCAATTCATGTCATTGACACATTTACACAATGCATACATCATACAACAAAATGTTCATACCATGTCAACCTAATCAAAAACT
Organism: Erythroxylum rufum; assembly: GCA_027478365.1. Lineage (NCBI taxonomy): Eukaryota > Viridiplantae > Streptophyta > Magnoliopsida > Malpighiales > Erythroxylaceae > Erythroxylum > Erythroxylum rufum. Next base: position 40,984,196 of record JANIHZ010000005.1, read on the forward strand.
AACACAATGCAAATGCAGAATTCACACACACAAATGATATGCAAGTGCATATATGTCCCAACATTTGAACAACACATTGTCCTCAATATGGAAATAAAAAAAATAAATAAAGAGAAATAAAAATTAATAAAAAAGTAAGAACAAAAATACTATGGCGATTGAGGTGGTGATGATGTAGGTGTTAAGTCAAGGAGACTTCACTTCTATTAATTTTGATGACAATCAAATAATAATAATCTTAGAAGTGTGTGTATTGTTTTGATAAGTTTTTTAAGTGTGCAGAAAAATGTAAGTAACACGAAGTCAAACCCAGAAGATACACGTCATCGCTAGAAGATACACGTGACATCAGAAGAAGCGTGACAACAGACGAAGTGACACCAGAAGAAGCATGACAACAAACGAAGAGACACTAGAAGAAGTATAGTACTAGAAGATAGAAAAAGGAAACTATTCTAGAACGTCAGACAGTTAGTTAGTTGGAGTTAGTCACAGGACTTAACTAATAATGGTTTCTAGAAGATTCAAGAAGTAGTTTCCCAAAAAGACAGTTAAAGACTTAGGCTATAAATATCAGTTTGAATTGTAAACTAAATAACAATTTTTTTACAAGAGAGAAAATCTGATTATACAATACTTAGAGAAACTCTGTACTCAAGTGCGAAAGAAAAAGAGCGAATACAACTGTAACGAGAAGCTCAAACAACATTTTTCCTAGAGAAAGAAAGGCTAGAGCCTGGAAAGGCTAAGAAAGCAGATAAAGAATACTTTGTGAGAGAGACCTGAAGAGGCTCTGTAAGTGTAGAAAGAATATTTGTAAAGTTGAAGAGTATAGTGAAATCTCAAACAAACACTGAGGACTGGATGTAGCCTAACGTTAAGGGTGAACTAGTATAAAATCGCGGCGTCTATTCTCTAACCCTTACCTTTTAATTTTCTTGCTATTAGAAGAGTAGAAAATAATTTTGTGATTACATTACTCATCGACTTAAGTAAATTGTTTTTTGATCATTTGAAATTGTAAAGAAATCTAAGAAATTTATAAAGATTAAAATTTGTGAAGATTTTACATAATTCAACCCCCTTCTTGTGTATTCTATATACTTTACGTGATTTCTATATTAACAAGTGATTTACTTCATAGGTTATGTCACCATTCATTAAAATTCTCCCCATTTTCCAATTTTTTATTTGTCAAGAGCAAAGTAAGTGGATTCATTTTGTGGTAATTATGTCTGAAAATATAAACTATTAAAGAGTAAGCAAACTAGTCAACATTATTGGAACTTTGATAGGTTATCGTTAGCCTACAAATTTAATCCCCTACTTAAGTTGATATGTAGTATAATGAAACAAGAGTATCATCCCACAGAGATCAAAACACAAGGAAGATTTTTTTACTTTCAAGCAAAGTATGCGTGAATGTCAAAAGGGAAAATAGAAGTTAAATGCAAGATATAGGACCTGATTGGGGGATTTGTTTGCTTGCGTTAAAAGTGAACAAGAAAAGAAAGAAGAAGACGTGATTTATGTT
>JANIHZ010000005.1:41114354-41126760 GCA_027478365.1 Erythroxylum rufum
CTTTTAGTGTCGTAATTTCATTGGATTGTATTCACGGGCATGACAAGTATTCGTACGCACACGTTTTAAGGCACAAGAAGTTGGGCTCCAGAGGCGATTACAAGGAGGACAAGTACAAGCATGATGGTATTATGTCGAGAGGTTGGGTTCCGGTAACAGGATCCAACAGAAACATAGAGAAAGAGAGAAAAAAAGAAAAAAAAAAGAAAGGAGAAGAGAGAGCTACAGCTAAGCCAAAGTGAAGTGATCCAAACCAATTTTCATGCTCTTCTACCTCCAATCAAGCATCTAATAAAGTTCCATAGTCATTCAAGTGAAGAAGAAGAAGAAAATGGGTTGGTAACCTTACTAATCTTGTTGAAAAATATGATTTATTAGGTTATAGGTTAGATTTGGTTTTAATGGTGTGATTTACAACCTTTTGATGTAATATCAAGGTTTTATTGCATTGGAAGCAATTGGGAGAAGAAAATCACGTGAATCAAGTGTATGGAACCTTGTTCAAATGGTGAGATCTATTGCCTAAAGTGTCTTAAGTTGTTACTTGATGATTTATGAGTAACGAATGGCATTAGGAAGTTAGTTTAATGGTGAAAGAAAAAGAGAAAAACTATGGAAATAATTAGATGAGTTTTCGGCCAAGGTTAGGGTTTTTAATGTATTATGATCCAAAATTCTATTTTGATGTATTATGATGTTCATAGCATTATTTTAATGCTAATAAAGTAAAGAAATGAAAAAGAATTGGTTTTGGTCGAAATTCGGCCTAGAGAGTTTGAGTTTGTAAAAACATTGCTTTTATGGCTTAAATGTGTGTACTAAAATGTCCTAGAAGTGAATTTAGATTATTTTTAATGTTAGAAATCAAATGGAATTGAATTGGAAGAGTTTAATGTATAATACGTTAAGTTTAGCCTTTAAAGACATTTTTGGTATAAAAGCATGGTTATGATGTAATGACCATGTGAATGTGATTAACGATGGTCATTAAGTATATTTATAGCATTGGAATTATTAAATGAAGTGTTATGTTATTATTTGGAGAAAATTAGTATATGGAGTGTATATGGAAAGTAATATAGTTTATGGTATATTTGATTAGAACATGTATTAAGGAGTTGAATGTAGTTGTATTAGGTTTTCAGATCGAAAAACGAAGCTAACTGAAGGGTTTCAAAGTGGTGAAAAGGAAATTAGCAAGTAGTGAGTGTATTTTAATTTTACTTCCATGAAAGTTAACTTGAGTTTTAGGAAGTTAATTTGATTTTTAATTTCCCACTACTTTCCTTTTCGCCACTTTGAAACCCTTTAGTTGATTTCATTTTTCGATCTAAAAACCTAATATGAATGCATTCAACTCCTTAATACATTTTCCAATCAAATACCATAAACCATATCAACTTCATTCGCTTCCATATACACTCCATAAACTGATTTTCTCCAAATAATAACATAACACTGCATTTAACAATTCCAATAACAGAATTAAATCCTAAAAATATTTCACAACTATCTTATCATCAAATTTACCATGAAATACTCTAATTGGGGTCAATACTTGTTGATTGGAAGTTTTTAAAAATTTCGAATGGGTTTAAAATCATCACTACCTATTATTTTCCGAAAAGGGCATTTTAACCCTAAACTTTCAGAACTCCCGAAATTCACCCGATTGGGCTTATTTTCAATCCATTTTAGTATCATTAGACTCTAATACATATTTCAGGTATTTTTCAATTTTTCACGATTGAGTCCCCAAAAATCACTATTCAAGTGAAAATACTATTCACCCCGATTCACTATTCATCCAGAAATACTATTCACCAAAATCATTTGGATTTTATTCAAAAGTGTCATTTAAATTCTCAAAGCACATTTCGGGACTTTTAAAGCTCGTTCAGACTCATTCCGTAACTTTTCAGAGTTTTTAAAAAATTTCTACAAAATTTCTGGTTGAATCTAGAACCATCTCTGGTATATTCGTGATCTCCATTATAAACTTAATAATACTTTTAAACGCTTCAATTACTCTAGTATACCATAAATAGTGCATACTCTATAAAATGCATGTACAACACATTACACAGTATAATAATCGAACTAGGATATTACAAATTCTTCCTCCTTTTAGAAATTTCGTGCTCAAAATTTTAAACAAACACAGTGATCTGAAAAATATGGATATTAACTTCGTATCCATTCTTTGAGCTTCCATTATGTCAATCACTTCATAGGGACCAACATGTCATGGGTTTAGCTTATTACATTGTCAAAAACAAACTATTCCTTTCCTTGATGATATTCACAAAAGTTCCTTGATTTTTCAACTTCAAACTCCATATTCTTCCTCCATTTCCAAACCTAACTCTACTGTCAATTTTAGGTACAGTCATATTGACCCATATACTTTTGATCTTATTTACGATTATCTGAACTAGTTCAGTCGAACCAATTTATTTTCATCTATCTCATCCTCATATACTAACACTTATACTTCTAATCACTTACAGCTTGATTAATCTATTAAGAGAATACCTACTTTAGATGGTTAGGAATTGGGCAGATTTTATAATTCGATCCTTTATCTTACATACACTATCATTTCCTGAAATCTCCTTACAATCAAAAATAAACTTGCCCTTAAAAACAAAATTTTATGCCAAGATTGATATTTATTCTAATCAATCATTCCATAAGGTCATAAAATTTAAACATATCAAAAGTCAACCACCAATTACTCATATAAATAAATAATCCTCAACTAATTCAACTGTAATAAGCAATTTCATCCTCTAGATATATTCACAAATTACTGTTCTAGCATTAAAATGTTGAATAACATAATAAACTTATGTAATTATTGAGTCGTAGAACTGAATAACATATATAGTAATCTCTTAGTACTGTTCTAAATATCATGGCTGATATGCTAAAAGATCGAAGCATTCTACGTTTCCTGGGGAATTTTATATCTCAGTTCCCTTATGTACAAAACCTAACTTCCTTTAGAAGCAATTCACATCGACATAATGTACCATTAGTCAATTTACTTCCTAGTACGACTTCATAGTTGTAATATACCACGCTCAAGATGGAAGTAGAAGTGATGGGATTTAAAGTGTGTAGACAAAATTGAAAGGAAATCAAATTTTCTATTACCTTGAGAGGTTGAACTTGGAATTGGAATGGTTGTTTAATTACCATGTTAAGAGTTTATGAATTAGTATAAAGTTATATTATTGGATTTGATATCAGAATTTCATGATGGTTACGTACGTTATATTTCTAAATTGATTGAGAACATATTTAAGTAAGATGAAATAAATGATAGCGATATATGTGGAAGTCCTGAAGGTTAAGTTAATCAGTTATTATGAGTACACATTTGATAATGTCGTTACTTTGGAGAATGATGTTACTAAGCATATATGTAGTACATGCTTGGATATGGTACAAGGAGTAATCAATGACATATTGAGATGAATCAAAGTAGTGCGGTGGAAGCATGGATTTATGTGAATATATTGAAATGGTGACTACTAAGGATAGGTAACTTTTGAATGGTCATAGAATACCTAAATGTTATCCAGAATTAATTGAGGTCAAGGTATCATTAGCTTAAGATATTAATTGGTGACTTTTCGAAAATAAATCTCTAGATAAGGTGCAATGATCTTAATGGTACGTACCAAGGCATAAGAGTAAATGTACATGCGTATTGTTTCACCGAGCTTTAGTATATAGAACATTCTAATTATGTGAAATATAATCGTAATTGATCTTATTGAGATATTGTGAATGGCCGAAAAGCAACGACGAGCATAGTCGAATGATAAGGATTTTGTGAATAGTATAGGTCATTGAGGTAAGAAAATTTTTCTTTTTATGAGAACTTTCACTGAATTGTATCATGTAGACCAAATGTTCCATTTTTAGGAATGGATAAATATTGAACGAATCAGAAGTAAATATTGGAGTCGGATAATTATGATATTTAAGCACGAGAAGCTACATAGGAAACTGAAGAGAACATAAGACAATATAGGCCCCATTTGTTGAATTAGTCAGTTAAAAATTTCGAGGACGAAATGTCTTAAAAAAGGAGAATTATGATATCTCATCTCTTAAATTGTTGAAGGATCTAAAGTGTTAGACTATTGAGTCACATAAGTGACATTATATAAAATGAATTTGGAACATTTGTGATATGATTTTATGATTGTATTCATATGCATAATATTAGCATACACACAAGAATTTTGATTTAGACAAATTACACTCAATTGACATATTTCGGGGTATGAAATTAAAATGAATGTAACATGAATGTGTATTTCCAGTGTCTTGTCCTTTAGGTTACCAATGACAAGAATTGATGGACTATAATTGGTAACTTGGAATTTATTGTTACAATTGAGGAATTGATGAATTAAAATGTACATTGAGTCTAGGTAAAATGCCAAGTGGCAAGACAAGTGGATACATGGAAAATTAGGATGACAAAGCCTATAAAATGAGTGACATTTGGCATAAAGATTAATTGACAAATGGCATTGATCATTGAGTGGCAAATGGACTAGTAACTAGGTGATGCTTGGTAGCTTATAGAGGGGATAAATGGGTTACATGCTTAAGGGCATATGTCATGGTACTAAAGTGACACCTAGCACCTAATGTGTCAAGTTTCTGTAGGAGTAGTTTAGCTTTGTTCATTTTTCTCTTTTCCATTATTCTCACCACCAAAACCCTCATGGCTTCTGCATTTTACTTCCATTTCGTTCGTAGTCACTCAAGATCCACATAAAAATTTGCTCAAAGATAGCCATAATCTGCTAAAAAATAGCTATCATCATTTTGCCTTGTTGAAAACCAACCTATTGATACCTTAAATTGGTGATGATTTTGGATGCATGGAAAGCTAGGTTAACTTAATGAATTAAACTGGAATTTGAGCTAGACAGGTAAGTAAAATATTTTTCTTTACGGCATGTTATAATAGAGAGTTTATCATGATTGAATTGGGATGGATTGTATATGATATTGATGATGAAGTGTGCTAGAAATTGATACATGAACTTGGATACTTTCTGTCTTATTCTTGATGTATGAAAACCATGGGTTATATAGGTTGGTTTATGGATGAATTAAATTGAATTTTGAAGTACAATAAAGGTGAATTTATTCTAAAGAAAAAGTGCTATTGTAGTGTTTTTGAAATGGGAAAGAACTAGGACTACATGAATGATAGTGAATGAAAGTTGTTGTTTTGATTTTTGATGCATGAAAGACAATAGTTTATAAGCTATCAATTGAATGATTTAAATTCGGAATTAGAGATGAACTTGATAAGGAAATTGAAGTATAATTTAGGTATAAATGAGGTATAATTAATGAACTACGATGAAGTTGTATGAATTTGGTATGAAGATGTTAAAAGCTGGAAAAATTTTGAAGGAAAGTGAAGGAGGACCTTTAGTTTACCTATCCCATGATCGTGGGAGCTACATAAGCTCCTTCCCACAATCTTGGGCAATGTTTTGAAGTGAAAATAATTTGTTTTATGTGATGGTTATACCATATAACGGTAAGTTGCTTTACTTTGGAGCATTAGGACATGATTGGGCCTTGAAATGAACCTAGAAAGTTGCTTGATTAAGTGATTAAGTGTTTGATAAGTTTAAGTTGTTAATTGAGGTTATAAATTAAGGAATGGATTATTTGATATCAATGTATAAGAATTTTGGAAGTATGAGTTGTTAATAGTATAAAGATGTTCTTATGAATGTAAATGTAATCCAAATGATATAAGTAATGAAATAGATATTGTTGAATGAGAATTCGGAAATTGTGTGAATATATAATGCTAGGAAAGGATTGATGAATGTATGATTGATGAATTGATGGTAACCAAACTTACTTAAGGCATAAACCTAATTGCAAACTAGATATATACAAGCTATGATGAATGAATGATCAAGACTAGTGAATAAGGATACATACCGGGGATAGTCAATTGAACATACATTAAACATAACACATATAAACATGTATATGATTGACTAATCATATGATTGATCAACTTAGTAATGTGTGAACTATATGTGTATATTGCATGATTAAAGAAGCACAAGTAGATCGTTAGCATCTAGACATTACGGGGTCACTAAGGCAATAGCTTATCTGGAGCGTATTGTGAGTTAACCTAGATGTTTTCTCACTATGATTGAACTGTTTTGATTAATGTCAATTACTGAATTATTACTAATATGATTGTGATAATTTCGAACATTGTTGGTCCGAGGAGTTTAATATTCAGGATTGTATTGGAAATGCTTTCTAAATGTATGTGAATACGGAAAAGGTGTTCTCAACTGTACGTTGAATGCCAGACTCAGATCCGATGAATATACTAAATGACTGTGCATACTAAATGAAAGTTATTGATAACATATTATGTGAAATGATGCATTCCATCACATGAATATGTATGATCAGATAAAGGAGTTATGAACTAAGTGACCAACGTAAAAAAGAGCTTAAAGCTCAGGAAATATGCACAAAGAACCACAAGCTTAACGATTAATAAGCTCGATATCCATAATGGGAACGGACAATAATTGAAATGAGCCGGGTATCCATAAGGGATACGAGATAGTTAAATAGGTGCTTGGTTATAACAAAAATAAAAATTAAAGTGGAGTCTCATGTGCATTTGCATATTTATATCATGACATGTATCATATGAATGATTGCAAAGAATGACTAAATTGAGTTAATATAATGATATGCAATGTTTAAGTACATGTTGATGATTTGACTGACTGGATTATTCTGAAATGATTATATGAAATGTTTGTATTCATAATGGACTTGTTGAAATATGATGTCTATTATGATCAATTACTAAATTCTGAATGATGTGATATATGGGATTTGATTATGAATGATGTGAGATATTAATTGAACTGTGTTATATTCTTGTGATGTTTATTTTCTGTTTTGTGGGAGCACATTGATGATGGTTCACTTACTGAGTTTGCAAAACTCATCAAAATTGCAACGTTGATTTTTCAGGTTCAGAGGAGATCTAGCTAATCTAGTTGAAGTAGCTTCTGCATTTGGACATGGGTCAGTGTCGGGATCAGTTGTACCTACAAATGTCTTAGTTATGTTGTACCAAGAATTGTATCACTAAACTGTTGTATAATGTACATATGAATTTTAGAATTGAAATGACATTCGAGACTGTATATGTTTGTAAATGAAATGGGACAAAATGATTGTGATTGAATACTCTACAAAAGGGCATGTTAAGACGACTGAATTTTCAAAATTTCCAAAATTTTAAGGCATCACATATCAACTCATTACATATTTTAATCATTTCAAATCAAAAGAGCTCAGAGAGTGTAATCAGTTTACAAAAATGTTAAACTTTTCATAACAACATAAGTGCAATATTCCCATACAATCATAAAGCTCATGGTAAAGCATTTTCCATAACAATCGATTCGTGCATCATAACAATTGGTACTTAAATAACATTTCGTAAAGCACAATTTCAATTTTTCTAAAATACTATTTCAAAAGGCTTTTTTCGAAATTAAACTCATCATATAAAAGTTTCCATTCTCTTTTTTTCTTTTTCCTTAACCAACAAACAATGATGGCGATAAGTATTACGAAAACTTTAATACTGAAAATAAGTCATCCACTAGAATTGGTACCATAAGGTGCCCCTCAAATCATTTTTAACATAAATAGTGGCAGAACATGACTTTCCTTACTCAACATAGCCCACCACTAGTTTCTTTACCATACGATACATTAGACCTAAAGTCACAGAGTCGGTTCTGCATCGCTTACCTATAACTGGTTAACCACTATTTACGGAGCTATTTTTGTATCGCTTACTTGTAACAGGTTAATTGCTATATACAAGTAGTTAAGGAGCTAGTTCTGCATTGTTTACTTGTAAAAAGTCACAAATTTGGTGTTATGTCCGAAAAGTTTTAAAAATTACCTAGGTCATCTTACTCGCAAGTATACGAGATAGTTGTAGTGATTACCCAGAGTCGTCTCCCATAGAGGTGAAATTGGTTAACTTAAATTAATTATGAACAAAAATAAAAATAAACGCAATACTAGATACTCTATCCAGATTGTTGAGTGAAGGCTTTAAAAGAAAATTATAATTTAGTCTGAAAAGTAAATGATTCAGTCGAAAGCAAAGATAAAGAGATTAATCGAGATGGAAGGCTCTTGAGAACTAGTTTCACTAATTTAATCTCCTATGCATGATTAAGGGAAATAATTGGTTAATTTTCTCACTAAACTTAACTGTCAGATTCTAAGAACAACTCAAATAATATACTAAATGTTGGACCCCGAACCTTTCTGTAAGCTAAGACTATTAAATGAGAATTTTTGGCAATTAGCTATGTGTAAAGCAAAGGAAAATCCTTGAAATTGAAAAGAAATAGAAAAGATGGTTTAGATACAAGATGGATTATGTGTTAAAAGCTGGAAAATGTATATGTCCATTGAGCATGCTTTGGTGTTTTCACCTTAACTTGATCTCTAGTTATCCAAATGAGATGATTCTTGATTTGGATTAAACTAGAGAGATAAGGCTAAAAATTGTTTGATGAAATCAAGTTTTGATTCAATCTCTAAGCAAGTCAATTTTCAGATGGAAGTCATGCACATGATAATATTTTAGAATAAGAACAGTCTGAGATGTTTGGTGTATAACTCTTAGACTATGAAACCAAATTGAATGATTTTGATGTCAATAGAAAATTAAGACAATGAGGAACATTTGTCTGGAAGGAAGTTTTATCAAATTTCTTCAATTTCATGATTAAAAAAATTCCTTGATTTTGGAAAGAGTTGGGCAAGGAATTAAAATGAATTTTTGAGGTATTGATAGATTAATTATCCTATTTTGTGGAATTAATTTATCCTATTTTGTGGAATTAATTAGCATGTTAATGTGTTTAATTAGCATGTTAATGTGACTAAGATCATATGATATGAGTTAAATTGAATTAAGGTGGTAAATTACATGAAGGGCAAAATGGGAAGACCACTTAAGTTTGTAAGGTTACAAGGCTATTGTGTAAGGGCAAAATGGTCAAAAGACATGAGGGTTGGTATAAGAAGAAGAGTAGGGCACGAAATTAGAAGAAAAATCAAAGGCAAAAGAGAGAAATGAGAGAGAGGATCGGTGGAGAAGAAGAGAAAGAAGAAAGAAGAGTGAGGGTTTGGGATTTCTAAGCTTTCAAGAAGGATTTTGATGGTTTTTCGTGAAGGAAAAAGATAGAAGAAGATGAGGGCTTCCATTAGAGCCAAGCAACCCTTCATTTGGTGAAGGAATCAAGGTAAGAGTGCTTATGACTTGTTGGATTTTTAGAGAGCTTGTGGTTGAGTTAGCTTAAGAAATGCATGGGTTTGTGATTTCTAAAGTCAATTTTAGTGATTTGGTGTTAAAGGTTGTCCATTTTAGAAAAACTATTTTGATTTGGGGATTTTGTGAATAGTGATGAAGGAATCAAGAGGAGCAAGAGGGGAAGCATGTGGAACAAGTTTACAAGAAAGGATTTAAGGTGGGTTTTATGTTTATAGTTTGAATAATGAGCCATTAATATGTTTTCAAAATCAAAAAGATAAAATGATTTCAAATTCATTGTTTTTGAATGATTTGAGAAATTGCTATAATTGATGCATTTATTGGTTGAATGATTTGAGAATTGCTATGAGAATTTGGTTGAATGAATGGTGAAATGGTTGATGCTTGTGTTTGGATGAATTGAGAAATGATGATGAATTTGCATATGGAATGTTTCATGCTCATGGAAGGCAAGTTTTCAAAATGGGCCATTTGGGCCATTAGTTTTCAAGTTCATGAATTTCATGTTATGTGGGTTTGGTAGTCCATCCAAGAATTGTCACGTGCACGTTGACCCACAAATAGGCTTATCCCGCCTCCCCTTTAGTGGCATGGAGGTCCTTCAAGGACTCCCTCAAGTTTACGACTACACAAAGCCATTATATGGAATTGTGTAGTTTGTCATGTTCATGGACTTACCTAAACCATTATTATGTGCTTATGTGTTTATGAATTGTGACAAGTTTTGATGCTTTCATGATTTATGAACAAGTTGAAAAATGCATGATTTGTGTTGTGATTTTGATTACACGACAAGAATTTCAAAAAATGTGTGTTTTATGGATTTCAACAAGAATTTTCCATGATAAAGAACTTTTGAAAGGTTTTTCTTGTTGTTTTGTTATAAGCATGTTACCCACGGAGCTTTCGAGCTCACCCCCTCTTTTTCCCTACCTCTAGGTATTGAACAAGAAATCAAGTGAAAGTGTCAAGACAGCGATCCGAATTTTGCATGATTGGTTTTGTTTGGGAAAATTGTTGTAAAAGCAAGGCTTATGATGTATGTTGAGAATTCTTGGGTTTTGCATGTTTTGTATATTAGGTTTTGGTATTGATATTGTATTTATGGCATGAATTGCCATTGAAGTTGTAAAACAGTTATTTTATGATGTTAATGAAGTATGGAATTGTGTATGGTTTAAAATATGAATTTGTGTATGGATGATTGCCAAATTGGAATTGTGCATGGCTTGACTTATGAATTGGGTATGCATGACTATGATGAATGTTGAGTATGAATGACTTAAGAGTGGATGATTATGAAATTGGAATGTAAATTATGTACGGATGATGTTGAGTGAAATTGGGCATGCTTGAAGTCATTAACTTGAGATAGTGAATTATGGAAAACAAGGATAGGATTTATGGTGAATGATGAATGTTTTGAATGTAAGAAATCATGTGAATTGAGGTTGAGTAATGTATGAATGCCAAGTGGAAGATGAATGGTTGTGAATGATGTTGTAATAAAGGAATTGAATTTGGACGTTAGGTTTTGCATGAGGATAAAATGTGTATGCTGATTCAAGGGAAATTTTGGGATAATTGAGAAAGAATTGGCCAAAGTTTCCATCTTTGGAGTTGTAGATTGTCCTTTTAGCTTTCTAACGATACCAAGTTTGCGATTTTTCGATGTCGGAGTTGAGAGATATGACCGTTTTAGTTGGGGATGTCGTGAAAGAAATGTTACCCGAAGGTTACACGGCCAGACCGTGTGAATTCACACGGTCTGTGCTTTTTGGGTGCAGGAGTGCCATTCTCCACCCGTGAGATACACGGGCTGACTGTGTAAATTCACACAGCCCGTGTAAAATTCACACAGTCCGTGTTTTTCTGGAGTAGGATGACATTTTTTTCGCCCGAATGTCACACGGGCTGACCGTATAAATTCACACAGCCCGTGCAAGAATTCACACAGCCCGTGTAAAATTCACACAGTCCATCTGTTTTGACCTAGAAAATGACCAAATTTGAATTTTTGGTCTTCATGAAAGTTGTATCCCTAGATGTCTACTTTCTAACCGTCTAAAAATGAAGTCAATCCGACACCCATAGTGAGAGTTATGGCAGTTGTACTAAAGTATGTTCAATAAGAGTGATGAGATAAACATGTTGGATTCATTTGGGCATAACTCATCCGACCTCGAAATGAAGTGATTCTTGAAGAAATGGATTCCTAAGACATGTATCTATCTCTCCATGCAAAATTTGTATCATTTGGAGTTGTTTTGGGAAAGTTTTCTTTAGTGTAAGTGAGAGATCAGTTAGGAGAGCATGATTAGGGTTTGAACACTCATTAGCGTTTTAAGTATATCTTGAGCTGTAGAGCTCCGATTGAGGTGATTCTTAAATCAATTTGAACAAGAGACATAGAGCTATGTTTTATATGAAGAAGTCAAATTGGAATTCCAACTTGAAGGTTTCCAAATTCTGTTCGCAAACAGAAAGAATGAGTTCAAGCTTAGTGACTGTTTTATATGGGCACGCCTTTGAGCAAGTTGTGAGCAAATTTTTGGGCTATTATGAACAAGATGATGAATCGGTGTTGTTTTAAGACACTCAAGTATCAAGTTTTAACAAGGGTTGGGTTCTAGAAATGGTGCCCAACATAGTTGGTATCAGAGCAAGAAAGAGAAGCGATGTTAGTTTAGGGTTTCAGTAAGAGTTGGGTTTCGGAAACGGGATCCAACATAGTTGGTATCAGAGTAAGAGAAGATTTCAAGGAAATGGAACGATGATAGTTATGGTTTTCTCAAGAGGTTGGGTTTCGAAAACGGGATCCAACATAGTTGGTATCAGAGCGCCAGTATTAAGATCTTTAATGGGCGCATATGTATATGTTACACACAAGAGAAATTGTTAAGAGTTTGAGGTGATTGAATTAGTGAACAAAACGATACTCTTTCATGATATGAGAAAATGGAAGTTGTGCATAATTAGAGATGAGAAACAGTC
>JANIHZ010000005.1:41228025-41241877 GCA_027478365.1 Erythroxylum rufum
TATACCCTATCAAGAGAAATATAGTACATTCTCTATTTTACATGGTATTAGGCCTAAATCACTTAGCTTTGTCTCTTCTTCTTTGTCAATCTTTGCTTGAAGTTTTTCCCATGAGAGTAGAAAGTTGAGTTTTTTTTAGGTCATCATCTGAGCTCATCGTGGGCACCGATAGGAGCTCCATGAACCGGTGAGCCACTTCCTAAAGTCTGGTCGTTAGAAGCTTTGTGTATATATCACATGCGTCGGCCAAATCTTTTGGATTTCCTCCCACACACCGACATGTCTAGGCGCATACGGTAGTGCCCTCACCTCTGATCAAGTTCTCTATCGTCGAATCCTACCTACTGGTGTTCTTGAAGGTCTAGCTCCTTGTACTCCCCCTATTTCCAGCCAGATCTGGTCCCTTCTTGTTGTTGCTCCTCCAGTTTTCTAATGTTTTTGTGTTTACCACTTAGGTTTATCACAAAATATTAATTATTTGTGTGTAGGACTGGTGTGACTGTTGGGATTTAAAAGGTCTCGCTGTCTCAAAAGTGTTTTTTTTTCCCCATTTTGGTTTGGAATTTGACTCACATTGTTTTTGGCTATTGTTATTTCCATGGCTTATGAACAAAAAAGTTTAATTGTGATGGATGTCATTCCTGTGATAACAAAAATCATGAAACGTAAGTTAGTTGGTCTTAATTATTTTGATTGGTGTAAGACAATATGAATTTATTTAAGGACAATTTCTAAAGACAATCACCTTATTGATGATCCTCCATTGGATCATAAATGCAAGGAATGGTTGTGAGATGATGCTTGATTATTCTTACAAATTCGAAACTCTATTGACAATGAAATTATTAGCCTAATTAGTCATTGTGAGTATGTCAAAAAAATTAATGGATTTTTGGAATTTTACTTTCTAGAAAAGGAAATATTTCTTGCATTATGAGGTGTGTAAGGGATTTTATTGGGTTGAACAACAAGACCAATCCCTTCAAACTTATTTTATGAATTTTAAAAAGATTTATGAAGAATTAAATGTTTTGTTACCATTTAGCCTTGATATTAAAGCCAACAAGCCCAATAGGAGGAAATGGGAATCATGAGTTTTTTGGCAAGACTTAACTCACAGTTTGAGATTGCTAAGTCTTAGATTTTTTCTAGTGTTGGAATTTCCTCCTTGGATGAGGTTTTTACTCAAATATTCTATACAGGCACTAGCGCATTTGTTGTTCCTACCACTCAGACCACAAGTGTTCTTGTGAGTTGGAATACTAGGTATGACCATTAAAAATCATCTCAAAGGAATACTAACAAAGGAGGAACATGAAATAGGAATCATTTGTCGATATTGTCATGAATTGGGTTATAGCAAACGAACTTGTTGAAAACTACAAAATAAATATCAGAAAACTCATTCAACTCATATTGCAGCTACCACTACACTGCCTAGCTCATCTGTTGAGAAGACAATTATAGATTCTGCCTATGAATTTGCTAAATTCACTTAATTCCAAGAAGCATTGAAGCATTCATCTCACCCTATCTCTACTATTGTTGATGCAGGTATCATGCTTACATGACTTTTCTCCTCTTCCTCTCAATGGGTCATTGATTCTAGTGCCTCAGATCACATGACAAGTAATCCCAATCTTTTTTCTACTTTCTAGAAATACTTATCTCCTTCCCATGTTACTTTAGCTAATGGATCTACCTTTTCTTTTGTTACTCTAGTACTATTAACCCCACTCAATTATTGTCATTATCCTCTATTTTAGAATTATTGAGTTTTTCTTGTAATATACTATCTATGAATAAACTCACTGGTGCCTTAAATTGTTGTATCTTATTCTATCTTGATCATTGTCTTTGAATAAGATTATTGATAAAGGACTTTAACCAGGGGGCCTCTACATTTTGGATACCCAGGTGGCTTGACCCAACTCCCTTTGAAGCTCATTGTCGATTAAGACACCCCTCTTTAACGTTATTGAAGAATTTATATCCTCAATTTCATAATGTTTCTAGCTTAAAATGTGAATCTTATCAATTTGCCAAACATCATCATATGTCTTCCCTTTCCCAGGTTAATAAGCGAACTAGTTTTCCTTTTGAGTTAGTACATTATAATGTTTAGGGTCCTTGTCCTATGGTGTCCAAAATTGGGTTTTAATACTTTGTTACATTTGTTGACGATTTTCTCATGTGACTTTACTTTATCTAATGAAAAATTATTCTGAACTATTCTCCTATTTTACTACATGTTGTGCTAAAATCAAAACACAGTTTAATATATCTATCCACACTCTAAGAAGTGACCATATCAAAGAACATTTTTCCACCTCGTTCCAAAACTACATGCTTCAAAATGGTATTCTTTGTTAATCTTCATGTGTCTCCTATTCCAAATGAATGTTTTCAAACAATTTTTGGCTGATGCGGTATTTTTTGATCAACTGTATGCCTTCAAATTCTTTGTGGTTTGATTTCTTCTAATGTCCTTTTTCTTACTAATCCCTTGTTCTCTCTTACATCACAAATTTTTGGTAGTACTTGTTTTATTCTTGATGTTCATCCTCAAGTAACCAAGTTAGATCCTAAATCTTTAAAATTTGTAAAAAATTGGTGCTACTATCCAACTCAAGAAATATCTTGTGTTCGCTGATGTTACCTTTTTTGAACATATTTCTTCTTTTCCTACTCTTTCAGTTATTAAAAAGAGGACAATGATTTGTTAGTTTATAAGGTTGTCTATCAGATGAATATTGTTACCCTTACACCAACACAACCACCACATATTCATGTGGTCTATTATGGAAGATGAAATCATCTTGATATAAGTTGATACCTGTTCATTCTTTGACATTAGATCCAACTTTGGATGATATCCCAATTGCCCTTTGCAAAGGTAAACCCCAATGCATGTTTCCTATTTTCTCTCTTGTTTCTTATGACCATTTATCTTCCTCTTCATGTTCTTTTGTTGCCTTGGTTTATTGTCTCTCCCAAAAACTATTCATGAAGCTTTATCTCATCTTGGTTGACGTAATACTATATTAGAGGAAATGAATGCTTTAAATGCTAATGGTATATAGAATTTAGTAAACTTGCCTGTTGGAAAAAAGTCCATTAGGTATTAATGGGTTTTCGTAGTGAAAGTCAATTATGATGGATCATTGACTTGACTTGAAGCACGACTTCTCACAAAAGGCTATGCTCAAACTTATGGTGTGTGTGTTATTCTGATTCTTTCTATTTTTTTACTAAACTAACATCTATTCGCCTATTCATTTCTACGTCGGCCACCTTTGATTGGCCCCCTAATCAAAAATATAAAAAATGCCTTCTTACATGGTGACTTCTAGGAGGAAGTGTATATGGAGCAACCTCTTGGGTTTTGTTTCTTAGGGGGAGTATGGAACAGTTTGTTGTCTTCGCAAGTCTTTGTATCGTTTGAAGTAGAGTCCATGTGCTTGGTTTGGAAAATTTAGCCAAGCAGTAGAAATGTTTGGATTGAACAAGAGCATATATGCTCTCGCAGTCTTTTATAAACAATCTAAATATGAGATTATTTTCCTTGTTGTTTATGTGGATAATTATTATCGGAAGTGACTCTACAGGCATCTCATCATTAAAATCCTTTCTTCACATTCATTTTCACACAAAAGATCTTGGAGGTCTAAAATATTTTCTAAGAGTAGAAGTAACAAGAAGCAAGAAAGACATTTTTTTGTCCAAAAGAAAATATGTATTTGATCTTTTAACCGAGAAGAGAAAATTGGGAGCTAAGCATGTAGTACCTTAATGCCCCCTAATTTACAACTCACAAATGACGGAGACTAGCTTAAGGACGTTGAAAAATATAGAATATTTGTTGAAAATTTAAACTATCTTACAGAAACATGTCCTAATATTGTGTATTCTGTCAGTGTTATGTCAATTCATGTCTTTTCCAACCGTTCATCGTTGAGCAGCCATAGAAAAAATCTTATATTACCTAAAGGGTGCTTATGGACGAGGGATATCATATGAAAATCATGGACACACTCACATTGAATGTTTTTCAAATGATTATTAGGCAGGTTCTAAGATTTATCAAAAATTTATGACTGGCTATTGTGTCTTTGTTGTAGGAAACTTGATCTTATGGAAAAGTAATAAGCAAAATATTGTATCTAGATTCAATGTAGAATCTAAATACACAGTTATGGCATAGGCATCGTGTGAGATAAAGCCTCAATACTAGCAAAATTATGATGCAATAATTAAGCTGCCCTACATATCGTTTCTATTCCAACGTTTCACAAAAGAACTAAAAATTTTGAAATTGATTTCTAATTCATTCGTGAAAAATTACAACATAATTTGATCTTTATAGGATATATAGAAATTGAAGAATAACTTGGAGATATTTTCACAAAAGCCTAAGTGGTACTCGAGTCCATTATATTTGTAACATGTTGGGCATGATTAATATTTATGCTCCAACTTGAGGAGGAGTGTTAAGCATTGATTTTAGGAATTGTGTATTGGTTATAGGGAACTATAATCCCTTGATCATGGGGACTACACTCCTAATCGGTCTTGTAAATTTGTATATATATAACCCTAACTCTTCTGAAGTACGTTCACAATCAAGAGAAATACATTACATTCTCTATTTTACAAGTGAATTGGAGGAAATTCTCTGCATTTTGATGTATGAAGTTAATGCCTCTCCATGTGCAACCATTAAAGTTTTTTTTTTTTGTCTTCTAATTCAAATTTTAATTTCTTATATGGGAATTTTTGATTGTAGAAGCTTGATAAAGCAGGAATGATTTTCTTTTTGCTAAACTTGGATGCTTCTTGACTGTAATTGGATAGCTTCAAAACTTGTGTTCTGGGCAGTGATTTAGAGAGGTTATTGGACATGAATATGCTTGTTGGGACATGCTTGAACCAAGGGAAGCTGATTTACCTGTCCTGTTTCTGGTCTTGGTTGTACTTCCTGTGGTTGCTTACATATTACTTGGAAAATGGAGTGATACTGCAAGGAAAAGAGACAGGGTAAGTCTACTTGCTCAATTGGCTTGTGAAGACACTCTTAGAGCAGAAGTAAAGTCTAATCCCAGTGCTAGTCCTCTTGTGCCTGCTTCAAAGAATGGAACTCATTCCTGTGCCAGATGCTGTAGTCCAGCTACAACTCGCTGCTCCAGATGCAAGACTGTTAGATATTGGTAATTTCTTTTCTAGCTTTCTTTATGCCATGTTTAAAGTCATATGGAGTAAATATGGTTCACAAAAGTGCATTTCTGTAGCTAAATTTCAAATAAATTGCCTTTTAACTGTTTGAGATGCATGTAGCTGCCTAAAAATCTTTTAATTGCACCATTAGGATTTTGTAACAAGCATGTGAAAATTCACTACATGATCCCCGTAAGTGGGCACATGGGAGATTGACTGCTTCAGACTTATTAATGAAATGGCACTATCCCAAGGAATTACACCTCTTGATATATTGATTTTCTTTTTTGCTTACTTAAAACCAAATATAGAAAATTATGGTTTTCTTCTGTTGCATCTATTTGCTTAAAGTTTCATTGGCTTTAGAAGAATAACCATTTTTTATGGGTTCATAGCTGTGTGCTGGAAGTGAACATGCTGGCTTATGGTTCTTGAGCTGCACTTTGGATGATCGAAAAGTGAAAGTCTGTAATTGATACCTACAATGTTGATGTATAGCTTTATTGAAAAACTATGACAAGGCCTTTGCGTGAATTTGCATTGGTAGTGTACAAGGGATCTTGTATTCACTTTATAATTGTAAATGGTTTTTTGCATTTGCTTTAAGATGCTTTCAGAGATGTGTCTATCACAAATGTTCTCATTCAATATGAGCTAATGATTAAGTAATGTGTGTGATACACATTTGACATTAGTTTGCATAAACCAGAAGTTATTTGAATTAATCTACTTTTAATTTGATAAACCTGAGTGCAGTTCTGGTAAGTGCCAGATAATTCATTGGAGACAAGTTCACAGGCACGAGTGCCAACAATTAGAGACAACCAATTATTCGTCAACTCCTTCAATTGGCTCAGTTGAGGACTTCATTCCTGAGAGGGTGCCAATTAGTGACGGCTTGAAGTCATTTTACTTTGGTTGCTATAATCATGATGCCTCTATTGTGACGACTAGCTCCTCAGTTGACAAACTTGGAGCTATGCTACAGAAAAGAAGCACAGACAAGTGGGTTTCTTGTAATTCCAGCAAAGAAATGTTAAGAAGAGAAGATATGGCTATAATTAATCCTCGAGAAGAAAGTTCTGAAATTAGGTTTAACAATTCAATCTTGGTTAATAACATCTCCAGCATATCTTTAAGTGGGCAAGAAACTGTAAGTTCTGTGCCTGAGACTCGCTATAAAAGACAACAGTTTGGCATGCTTGAGTCAAGAAACAAGTACGAATTCTCAAGCGTCTTGCATTCTGGAAATGAAAAGACAAATGAACATGAGTTTGAAATGAATTATGTCACACATGGAGGAAATTTACCTACTGTGGAACAAACAATTAATGGTGAAGTAGAACTGCAACATTTTCGTGAAATGACAGCTAAGAAGGGTAATGGAAAGGCTAAAAGTGCAGTGGAATCAACCAGGAATTCTAACTTTTCAAGGTCAATATCCAGACAATCATCTCAACGAGAAGAGAGGAAGAGGCAAATTGCAGATACTTCAAGTGGGTTTGGTGCATCACTTTACTGTAACTTGCCTTTAGAAATTGTCAAAGTTACTCCTTTGATGCAGAGGTTGATAGGAAAGATGGTGTTTCTTTACCAGGGAGCAATGGAGTTGCAAGCCTGGGTATTAACAAGATGATGGGCTTAAGGAAGTCAACAAAACTTGTCAAACAGCCTCCCTGTGCACCTGATGATGTACACGAAAAAATAGAGGTTGGTATCCAGTACGTGCAAGCTTCTGTATGTTCTTTGACCTTTTTGGTTGGGCTGTTCAATGTTTATATGACTAGGTTTTATTAAGGTCATAGTGGAGCTTTCCGCTGACTTGTCATTTCATCTCAGATGTTTCCTTATGAAGAATTTATGAAGATTTTTGATTGTGAGGTTATTAGCTTATCACCTAGAGGACTTCTAAATTGTGGGAACAGGTACTGCAATCATTACCTTTATCTGTATATATTACTTTATTTGATAAAATCAAATGAGAGGAATAGAAAGTATGACAATAACTCAACAACCACACCAATGAGTTTATTCTTTGTAATCTTTGGATAAATACTAATAGAGCCTTGCAAGTGGATCGATTTGTTGAATCTATTCCTTAAATAGTGTAATGTGGATTTAGCCCCTCAGCTTTGAGAGGGCTGAAATAAACCCTACAATTTAGACATCAACAAAAACACGTTTTTTTTTCTTCTGACCCTTGCGATATGGACTTCCTAGGGTGAGGTCCTTATGGAAGGTATCTTTGAAAGGAAAAGGATTAATTACTAGAAAGTTTATCATGGAGTGACACTTAAAAACATTTGCAATTAAAATCTTAATTTTAATGTTGACAGTTAATATTGGAAAATGCCTACATTCACTAGTCCAAGAAGTGTTTCGGGACTAAAAATTGGATATAAAGAAAATGGAAGCCAGAAAACTGCCAAAGCCATATTTGATTCAAAATGAATAGTTGAATGTCAAAATTCAATACTAAAATAGTTTAAGGTTTGACTTGAACAAAATCAAGATTCTTTGCTTTGTAGGTATGTTGGCCTAGGCCTAATCTTTTTTAAAGCGAGCCGCAAGTAGAATAGCATTGTAGCTACTGTTGTCCTCTGTTGAATTTATCATTCTGTGATTTGATTCTCTTTCTTTTAATTCTAGGCATTGAAATTTAATTCAAATATTATTATAGTTAAATTGGGTAGAAACCTGATGTAGGACACAAAAGAGTATGCTAACTATTTGTTAATGTTCATATAATTAAAAAGTCTGGGCTCCTGAATTTTTTCTTTTTTCTTTTTCTTTTTGTGTTTGCTGGAACTTAGAATTTGGAGCTGGAATTTTTAAATAGGGGAATGGAAAAAAAAAAGGATAGGTTTTTTGTAAAAAGAACTCGGAATAACTCTTAGGGTTTGAAGCAAACAAAATGATTGTTATCATACCGATAGGATATGGGATCACTCTTAACTCTAAGAGTCAGTTTTAGAGAAAGAAACCTTCACATTTTCAGATGAAAATATTGGACTTTGTTAATAATCAACAACTTCCCGTAAAATAAACTATAATTCTACTTCAACTATCCTAGTTGAAACTAAACTTTAACTCACCCTAATAGGTATTAAATTTCTAACTTTAAAAGACTCAATAAATCTATTCTAATTAACTTTTTTATGAAAACCAAGAAGGAATCTACTAAGACTTCCTAGTAAAAAAAAAACATCTAACTAGTACTCACTCTCCATAAAAGTTGCTTTTTATGCACTAATGTGATTGATATTTTATTAATCATTTAAAAATGGAATTTCAGTTTGTGAAACAAGTTTGCCTACTTTCAATTTTAAGATTTTGGCGTTGTGTTTCCAGATGTAAAAGAAATCATTCATTTTCACATACTATCTTGTACCATCTTCATTGATCAAAATTTTCTTTCTTGCAGTTGCTATGCTAATGCTGTCCTTCAATGTTTGACATGCACAAAGCCTCTGCTCATCTTCTTGCTTCGGAGATCACATTCGCAAAACTGTATTTACGTTTATTGGCACTTTTTTAACTATTACATTTTGTCGTATGCATATCTAAACTCCTTTCTGTTACATGAATTCTAGGTTTAAGAAAGGAATGGTGTCTTGTGTGTGAACTGGAGCAACATGCTATGATGCTTAGAGAATGTGGGGGACCTCTATCTCCTAGTAGGATCCTACTGCATATGCAAAATAGTAATTGCCAAATAGGTGACGGCAGTCAGGAAGATGCACATGAATTCTTGAGGTTTGTAGAGATGAGGGGTCCATGTTTCCTCTCTACTGTTCATGTATTTCTTTGTAGGGACTATCCCAAATACTTAAAATTTTCTTAGTCATTTCCTAAGCTGTTTCTGTCCAGGCTTTTTGTTGCATCACTGCAATCTATCTGCTTGGAGGGTCTGGTTGGTGAAAATAAGGTGGATCTGAGATTACAAGAAACAACTTTTGTACAACACACTTTTGGTGGGCGTCTTAGATCAAAGGTTGTACTGCCTAGTGTCAATTGAACATTTTATCATTGGTTAACTTCAAATTCGTTAAGCACTGTTCTATTAACTATGATAATCATGGCCTTCTCTATCTTCTTTCTCTTTGGCAAGTAGGTAAAATGCATGAGATGCCATCATGAGTCGGAACGGTATGAAAATATTATGGACCTTACACTTGAAATATTTGGTTTGGTTGAGTCACTAGAGGATGCACTAACTCAGTTTACAAGAGCTGAAGAGTTGGATGGTGAGAATATGTACAGATGTGGAAGGTCTGGTAACTTATCTCATCATATAGATGTTGGTATACTGCATTTAAAATTTCATGTTGGAGACTGAAGTAAAAGCAACTAATTTTAAAATTTTCCTTTTTAAAAAGGTGTTCTGCATATGTCCGGGCCAGGAAGCAGTTGAGCATACATGAGGCTCCAAATATTCTGACAATTGTTTTGAAGAGGTTTCAGGTACAACTTGCTTGCTTTTCTAGGATGGCATCATTCATCTGACTTGCTTTTTGGCTACTTATAACTTTGGATATAATTCTATTATATACTGTTGAATAAAAGGAAACAAACTTGGCTTTGTGATGCAGATAAACTAAGTAGACGCTAGAATGCAACTTTTAGTTCCTGATGCCTTCAGCTCCACCTATATATTATAATAGTTTGGGAATTTCTACAATATTGTCGTGTATCCATTTTTGTTTGACATTTTCCTTTGTGATTTTGAGTTTTCACGTTGCTTTTCTTCTTTCTTTACCAGGAAGGAAAATATGGGAAAATAAATAAATGTATTTCCTTTCCTGAAAATTTGGATATGGTCCCATTTATGACTGGAACAGGAGACGTTCCTCCCCCATACACGCTCTACGGTGTAGTGGTTCATTTGGATACACTGAATGCATCATTTTCTGGGCATTATGTAGCATATGTGAAAGATTTACAAGGCAGCTGGTTCAGAATAGATGACTCTGAGGTGTGTCTATATCAGCAGGTCCTTTCTGATGGTTTGTTCTAAATGTAACTGCTGATTAAATTCATTTTCTTTTGCTTAATAATCTTAATAGAGGTAAAAGCCAACATTAAGTGGATTATGCTTTTGATAGTTTATATTAAGCATATTTCATTATAGTGCTCTGTGCTTTTGACTTTAGCTTAGATAAGCATATTTGATTCTGAATTGTTTGTTACTTTCCCGTCTGCTTTGCTCTTTGCAACTGTGTTTTCTATTTAAATGATTTGAGCTTTGAAAAATAGTTCTCTTTTTAGATATTGGGTCTCTTACCTAATAGTCCTATGCAATCAGTAAAACCATATACTACTGCTCCTTTCTGATCAAGTGATTTTCACTGCTTGCTGTCAACCATCTTTTTATCCTAATGAAGAACTCTTGTAGTTAACTGGACTAGAGATGAGATGACTTATAGGGTAGTAGAACTAGTCATGTAGAGCCTAATGTTTCTTCCTTAGGAATTAAACGTACTACCTATCTGGTTTCTTTTGGCTTTTTGGTAACAGTAGCCAAGCATATGTTTTTATTGCATTTTCTGGTGATGAGCAGACCTAGTTCTTACTCACTGATGGCATCAAGAACTACTTTAGCTGGGGTGGAGCAGGTGAAAGATAAATGATAAGCCAAGGAACATATAGAGTAGTTTCAAGTATCCACTTTACATTTTGGCCGATCACCAAATGAGAAAATATGAAGAAAAATGGCATATTTCTTAAATGGATTAATCCCGTGGGTTCATGATGGTTGAATGTATACAAAATGCTTTCTGTGGGTATCAAGAACAATGTTTTGCGATGGGATATTGCTTGTGTAGTTATCTTGCTTTACCAACTTATTTCAATCCTATTTAATCTTTCAGTTTTGATCATCTTACTATTTTAAAGTTTTATATCAATGAAATAATCAATCTTAACTTCTTCAAAAAAGTCTTATCTATGGTACCAATCACATAACTTTTGTTATATTTGTAATAGTGGAAGGACTTAGAGAAGTTAATAATGTTATGAGACTAAATATACAAATATGACATTCGAGGTTGATTGATAAAAACTTTTTTTCTTTATAATGGAGGTGAAGGCCTTTAACGATTTTTTTCTTCACACTACAAGGGATAAATAAAAAAAAAGTAGAATAATTGAAATATGAAGTCAGCACAAGTAGGAAGACTGTAAAATCAGTTATGCTACTCAAAATGCTTCTTTTGGAATGGTCGCAAGATGTGATAACAAAGCTGACCACAACTGTAATATTGCAGCATAAATTGGGTTTGTATTCCATAGTTTAAAACTTTGACCCTGACTCTATTCTTAAATTTTTTATGCCATAGAGCAAATTTAAAACTTTTATGAGGATGCAGATATGCTCAGCAGTTTGATATCCCATTCAGAATTTACGCACCTCTCTTATGCATGAAGAGAATGTGCCAATCCGTACATGCCCTTTTTCTATTGCGTTTTGACATGGCATTCAACTTATTGTTAATGGCATGTCAGTGCATTGAGTTTGCTTAACAAGGTTTGCTGCTACATTATAAATTTTGAAACCTGTTTGTTGAATAGGTTTATCCTGTCCCAGTAAACCACGTGATGTCAGAAGGAGCATATATATTATTCTACAAGAGGTAAGTTTTTAGGCTGAAATCTTCTTATGATTACTTCATAGCATTAAATCTTTCAAAAATAAATTCCTTATAGAATTTCGCTTCCATTCCTGGAGATCTATTTGCTCATGACTAGGTGTTCTACTTGACACCTATGCTTACGTTAATGCTTCTGGATTAGGTCTAGTCCTCGCCCTCCAGGAACTTTTTGTGAGAAAGTTTCCTGCCAACAACTTCAATTATTTGCAAGAAATTTTTCGTCAAGAGCTCAGAAGCTTTCTGGACAAGGACAAACAAAATATCACAGCCACCTTGTTGGCCCACAGCAAATCTTGAATCTCAAACCACAAAACAGAGCAGGCATGACAAGCCATTCCCATGATTTCAGCAGGGCAGCTAACAGGAATACTGTGGAGATGGAGTTCTCTGATGCTACTAGTGATTGGTCACTTTTTACCAGCTCTGATGAGGCTTCTTTCACGACCGAGAGCACCAGAGACTCATTCAGTACTTTGGATTATGCTGATACACTTTCCTCTATCTTCAATAATCTATATACACCAGAATCCTCATCTCCTGATGCTGTTTGCCTTAGAAACTTCTCAAACAGTAGGCCAGAGACTAACTTCTTCTTGGAGGAGAGGGGCTATGTTTTTGACTCCAGCCTCTCGAAGCAATGTCAAAAAAATATATGTAGGAAGGTTACTAATTCTTTAAGTGAATATCCTTGTCAAACTTACGGGTCTGTCAAATGTGGGAGTAATGTGGCATGCAATCTTGATCGGAGGTCAAGCCACTGTAAACTCATCCCATGATAGACTAAATGAATCATTTAGTTGGAAGCTGTGCCCCAACTGCCATTTTTGTTTAAAATAATTTACAAATTGGGGTATGCGGATCGTAACTCCAGAACTGTTGTTAACATTTGTAATTATTTACCATAAGTGTAAAGTTCCTGCATTCAATTGAGGTGCATGTCTTTCTTGCCAGTATTGGTAGTGGAAAGCTCAATGCTTGACTTGCTGAGGTGACATTCAAGAAGATAGCTGTTGTTTGTTAGCTGCTTTTTCAATATCTTTTATGTTTGAATCAGTTTCAGAAAATGGTAGTATGAGTTGAGCTCCGATGGGACAAGTTTATTCATTTATTCGTCAAGGTGTACTGTGTTCCAGCAACATTCTGCTAATCAATTCTTATGAAGTGCAGGTATTATTTTCATTACTAACTAAAGGAGAAGAAACACAGGGAAGTTGCACTGAGCTTGTTATGATTTAGTAGAAAAATGTTGGGGCCTTATAAGATTTTTCATCGGAACGAAACATGGTAAGTGGAGTCTGGAGTGCTAACACAGCAGACCACCATAGTGTATTTCCTGATATTATGTTTCATCATTGTCCTCCTGAAAAAGGCACCCTTTTGTCAAATGTAGACAGTGGTGTCATTTCCACGGCTTTTGCCGATTGCAACGGCGTTCATGTTCATCATGAGCTTTCAAAATCTTTGATTACTCTGTATTATTGAAAATATAGAGAATCTGCACGAACGGTCTCCAATTATAAGAAAGCTCTACTTAGTGGTTTTTTATTTTTTCTCACCTCTTTTGAAGCAAAAGATACATTGTTTTGAGTGATTACTGTTTCCTTGACTACAAGACTATTAATTTTAAGTATTTGTTATTGTTTTGTAGTAATATAGTGATAATGTTATAAAACCGAAACTAAAATTGCAGAGTATTTGGAAGAAGAGAGATTTGGGAGAGGAGAATATTTCTTATAAATTCATACCATCATTCATCTCTTAAATCAACCTTCTATTTATAGTACATTTCAAATACCTAATACACATGTGACCATCTACCCCATATATGTAGGTAAAATCAAATCATCCCAATACACATGACCAACTACTACATATATGTAGGTAAAACCAAACCATCCCAATACACATGATCAACTACTACATATATGTAGGTAAAACCAAACCATCCCAATACACATGACCAACTACTACATATGTGTGGGTAAAAC
>JANIHZ010000005.1:41282561-41294182 GCA_027478365.1 Erythroxylum rufum
TAAGAAGAAATTTAATAATAAAAATAAAAATAATTTTGTATTATTATTACTATAATAATAATAATATGATATAATGATAAGGACATTTTGGTCTTTTTGTTACTTATTCCTTTCTTATTCCAAGTTTATATTTTCAAACCAAACATTGGAATAGAAATTCTTTCTCTATTCCATTCTCTAAACCAAACAAAGTAATACTTATTATGTTCTATTCCTTATCTTTTTTATTCTTAGGAATAACTATTCCATTTCCTTTCTATTCCATTCCTTGAACCAAACAGGTCGTTATTGATTACGAGTTACATTAGCCAAATAACCTATACAACTATGTGAATTTTTCTTTACAAAACCCCTTTGAGCTTTATTATCCTTTTCTTTTGTATAAACCACATTACATGCACGTAACCAAATGCCCTACCCAAGTCTTAAAGCTAGTGGAGCATTTTTTAATTCTTGATGAATGTGATTGTACAAGAGCCTAAGTGTGGGGGTATGCATATATATGGGTTGGTTATATTTGCTAAAATTCCATGTTATGAAACATATGCTGTTGTAGGTCCTATCACTTCTACTTATGAAAAAAAAAAGAACAAAAAAAAAGAAGAAGGTGAGTTTGAATAAAAAAGTATCAATGAAGAAATATAATAAATGTGAAAAGTTGTTTATTAATAGTTTATCCTCCTTAAGTTTTATTGATTGGGTGTTTGAATATATTGTATATGAGGCAAATGTTGTTTTAGATGGACACTTTTTATATTATGCTCATATGGCTTATGGTGTGAGAGCTAAATTGAGTTGTGAAGCATAGACGTTGCATTCTTCATGGCTGACAGTACCCAGTTTTGAATGAATGTTAACTTGCATGTTTGATATCTTGTTAAGTGTTACTTTTGCTTCACTAGCTTGATGGCTTTTATGCTACATTACCCAAAATACATCTCACCTTATCCTTACCCACATTACAACCCTAGAAAAGTCCTTTGATTCATGACTATACATGTGACTTTTAGTGGTGGAGAAATGAAATGATATGTAAAGTTGTGGATTGTTACAATCATGAATGGTGTTTGAGTGTACCCATAGAAATATCTTGTTTAAACACTTTTTGTCCAAGTCTACCTCTAGATTACTTAGTTTTTAAGAGTGATGAATATTGATTGATCATGAGTGGAAGCTTTGAATGTTGAGTTTTTGCTATAATTTTTGAAAGTCATTCATTTTTACTTATGGTTATCTATTCTTCAGAAATATGGAAAATGAATAAAAGTTTTGGTTTGTGATTTTGATTTTGACGATTTTCCTGAGGATGGTCAAAAGCTAAGTATAGGGGAAGTTGATATGTGTTTAAATGTTGATTCAATTAATATAATCCACTTAATGATTAATGCCTTAAAAATGCTTAGGATACTCACTTTCTCATATTTGGTCTTAGGTAAATTTCAAAAGTGAAGGAGCTAAAGCGAACCGAAAGCATGTCCATTGAAGCCGTCTTCTCAATTTCCATTTTCTATGGATTAATGGAGCATGAAAAAGAAGAAGATTAAAAGAAAGAGAAGACAATTAAATGCCAAGAAAGATGAGACATAGTTGGAAACACAAAGAAGAATACTGCATTGTAACTCACGACTATGCTGTAGTTTAATTCCACTACCGTTTAAGGCATAAAGAATACATGTGACATATAGAGGGTCTGGAAAAATAAAAAAGTGTGACATGAAGATGGCTGGCAAAAGGAAATGGATGAAATGGTGTCGTCTGTAGCATGAAAAAGCTGGGATAATAAAACAAAAATTGGACAGCTACACATTTGGAGCTCACAGTTGCATGGATTGTATGGACTAAATGTGTATCACATGAGTTACAACTATTATTCCATGCTTAAAGCATTAAAAAACAAAAAGATATTGGGGTGTTGGGCGGAGCGAAAGAATGTGAGTGTGTGAGTGTTGCAAAAAGGTGGAAGAATAAAAACGTGGGAGAGCTGGAATAGGAAGCAAAAGTGGAAGCGCAACACCTGTCCATTTTATCTAATTTTTAACCTAGCTACCTTATGAGTCTAAAAAGGGCTATGAGAGAGGTAAAAAGGAGGAGAAAAGTTTCAAGGTTATGGCTGAAGTGGAGAATAAAAAGAAGGGACAGCTGAAATAAGGAAAAAGAACCGAAGGTGAGGGTAGCAACTGGATCATATTTCCTTATTAGGTTAAGCCATCTCTCCACTAATTTGAAGCTAGTTTTTATCATAAAAGAGAGTGGAAAGGCTACTACATTCTAGAGAATAAAATGAGGAGTGTGGGGGCTAGAATAGGGAGAACCGAAGCTGCCTCATTTTAGTTGTATCATAGCTAGGAGAGCTGAAGAAGGAATAAACAAATGCAGAGTAGCGCAAAAATAAGAGATTGGTTTTAAAAACAAGTGAACAGTGACAGTGAACCACAAATTTTTATTTGTCACATCATATGAACATTAACAATGGGAGAAGAGAGAAGTAGCATGGAATAGAGTGGAGGTGCTAGATTTTGGTCATTTTCTTCACCATCGAGAAGATGGTTCACACTTGGAGCATAAAATGGAGATGGAAGGCTAGCTTCCCGATGCCTGTTCAATGGGAATATCAACGCTAAGTCATGGTTAAGCTATTTTATCACTTTAATGTTGTAATTTCTTTTTCAGATTGGGTTTTGGGATGAATGATCTTAATATGTTATTTTGATTGCTTTATTTCAAACCTATTGCTAAAATATTGAATGTAATTTATAATCGTTACTTTTTATGTTTGTGAGTAGCATCTCATGATCGTTAATCATTAGGAATAACATAACTTAGGTTAGACAACCTGAACATGTGAGGTTACTGCCTATATTGATCATTTTCTAATTTATAATGCGGCTGCCAAATTGAATCTAGAGATCATATCCTAGGTTATTCAGTAGTTAGGTTTAATTAATGATCATATCTTGATTACACACAACCTAAGGGAAAATCGAGATTAGTAGAGCGTTGTATTAGTCTCAGATCAATAGTCTGAAGAGAGTTGTAAAGATATTAGGATGATGGAATATGCTTGATCGTGCTTAGGCCAAGATTGACCCTAGAACCGGACCTTACTTATATTCAACACTTTTCTCATTTTCAATTGCTTGCTTTAATTTGCTTTCGATAGTTTACTTTTACTTTAATTTCTAAATTGTTTAAAATCCAAAACAACCGAACATGCCCTGCAGATTCGATCCCGACTCACCATAACTACAAATATTTGTGTATAGAGTCAGGTAAATTTTGTAATTCACTCGACACGCACTATCAGTTTTTTTTCGTTATATGATCCTTAACCTTCTTCTTGATTGATTCATTTAGTATGAGCATTCCTTGTCATTTTACTTGAAATTAACTTCTGCTGAGCTAAAATAGGGTATAAAAATTCAGTTCAAGGTTCCTCGATTGGCTTAATTACGAGCTCACTTAGAAGGAAGTCCATATTTGCTTGTCCTTCTCCTTTGTCTCCATCTTCTTTCGTATGTTTAAGTTTCTTTTCTTAGGTATAAGTAATGGCCATGATTTGTTCCTTTGGGTTAGATTCAATATTTTTTAGAACCTGCACTCCGAGTAGAAATTGCCTCTAGTAATTGACCTACTTGGACTTCCAAATTATGTATTGAAGAGGCACGATTCTTTTTGACTTGCTTGAACTTGCTTTCAACCCTCCCATGTGCACCCTCTATGCCTCTAATTTTATCTAAAACCCTATCTAACTTGGATTCCATTAAGCTTGGTTTTTCTTATTAGAAGCCTAGTTGTCCTTAAAGTATGAACTATCTTCTAGCATTGTTCGTCCATGAGAAGTTAGGATGATTCTTCTACCCAAGGTTGTAGTAGCCTGTTCCTATACTTAGGGATTTATGGCTAGATTGAGAAAAAACATGAGATTACATTTACATGTATCATATTCACATGCACACATGAATCATGATTACAAATGTTGCAAAGATAATACATATGTACAATTGACTTATTCAAGGAATAAATGATTTTAAATAAGTTTTTTACGTGATCGAGTATTAATTGTGACATGAATTTTTGGTTTAATGGTTATAGTTAGAGATATGGGATTTATTGTTGTAAATTGGTGATTTATGAAGTGATATGTGTATCTAATGTAGGAATTATGTGGAATTGTAAGACAAAATTGATACATTAGAATTTAGGTTGACTAGGCCAATGAGAGGGTGACACGTGGTGTTGGACATCGCTTGATTCCGAAGCCCAACGCTTCCGAATACCATAATCCTAAGCGTGGTTTCTTGTAATCTCTTTAACCAATATCAATTCATCATTTTGCTTTGACACCACAAATGTTGGACGCCGCCTGATTCCGGAGTCCAACCCTTGCTTCAGAATACCATAAATGTTAGATCCCGCTTGAGTCCAGAACCTAACTCTTCACAAAATCATGAAACGTAATCTTCTTCATTACTACTTATTTCTGAATTTTCAACACTCTTCGGAATCATAATACATGTGCGTATCCAAGAAATCACCTTAACCTTGTAGGGTTAATTCATTTAACTCTCGTAAGCCATCATCGGCTCCGCATCGTTCTCATAACATCTCAAGTCACAAAGTCAAGCCACACAGCGGAATTACCATAATCACAATTGACTTCTTCAAAATGGTAGCTCTTAGTCTCTAGTTTACTTAGAAATAAGAACCACCTCATTTAGAGCTCTATAGCTCAAGATATGCTTAAAAACTCAAAGTATGCTCAAACTCTAATCATGCTCTTTCAACTGACCCCTTAATTCTTTTCCATAAAACGTTTTGAACTAAACACCAATGGACACCATTTTTTTTGGGAAGGTAGAAAAATGTGTTAGAAATCTAACTCCTCAAGAATCACTTCGATCGGAGGTCGGACAAGGGAGTTACGACCAAATGAATCCAACATGTTCATGACCTTACTCTGATTGAAAATCCTTTGGCGTAAACACCATAACTCTCATATAGGTATCGGATAGACTTCAATTTTCTACGTTTAGAAAGTAGACATCTAGGGTTACAACTTTCATGGAGACCAAAATTTGAAACTTTGACGTTTTATGGGTCAAAACACACGGACCGTGTGATCCAACACGGTCAGGCCGTGTAACCTTCGGGTGAACGTTGTCTTTGCCCTGGAAAATACACGGCCCGTGTAACTTCGGGTGACACAAAATTTTCACCCTCCAAGATCCCTCCAAAGGGTCCTAAACCCATCCTAACATCCCCTTTACTCATATCTTGCCAAAATTCAACTTTTTCTAGTCCGATATCACTTCATAAACTCTAATGGTTCGGGAATTATGTCCTTTACGACATCCTAAGGTGTAATGATCATAATTACAACTCTGACATCGAAAAATTACATAATTTATAGCGTTAGAAAGCTATAAAGACGAACTACAACTTTCATGAAGGCAACTTGTCTAATTCAATCTAAATCAATACAGTTTTTCCTTGGAAATCAGCACACACAATTTTAACATCATGAAAACTTAACACTCCAATTTCTATTCCTTTATTACAACATCATTTATAACAATTCAAATACCAATTGGAATTTATCCAACCCTCAACCTCAATTCAGTGACTCCTCATATTCAACAACATCTCATGCTTCATAATATTCCTATCTTTCCTTTCCATATTATTTCACTTATATATATATATAACAATGGTTCATGCTCAAGGTTCATCAACTCATCATCCAAACACAATTCATATTTCAAATCCATACACAAATCCTTATTTCATTTACATCATAAGATAAATATAAAACTTTAATTGAATTCCAAACCACATTACATCACCAATCTCAAAATCCAAAATACAACAAAAGGTACAAAATCTCATAATTATCAATATATGTCTAAAGTCTCATTTACATCAATCCCACTTAACAATACAACATATGCATAATCAAACAATTGTCTTGACTTTCTTTCATCCGATCTCTTTCTCATCACCTAGAGATGAGAATGAAAGGGGGGTGAACTTTACGCTCGTGGGTAACAAGTTTATAACGAATAACAAACAAAGCCATTTAAAATGATCATTGACATAGAAAAATTCTTATTGAATCATAAAACACATGGTTCTTAAAGTTTTCAACCAAATTCATAATAGCAAATCATGTATGCATCAATCTTGTCAACATACCATGAACACATAACACATCAGAATAGTTTGGGTTATTCCAAAAACAGAACGTACTACACATTTCCGCATAGCGGTCTTGTGGAGCCGTGAACTTAAGGAAGTCCATGAAGGAGCTCCATGCCACTAACGGGCAGGCGGGAGAAGCGTCTTAACAAGTGCACTTGACATACTTAAGGGACCACCACAAACCCACATAACGCATAATTCATGAACTTGTAAACAAATTGCCCAAATGGCAACCTTTTGGAAACTTGATTTTCATGAACATGCAATTTTTCAAAAACCCTTTTATCTAGCAATTCACAATT
This sequence comes from Erythroxylum rufum, assembly GCA_027478365.1. Taxonomy (NCBI): domain Eukaryota; kingdom Viridiplantae; phylum Streptophyta; class Magnoliopsida; order Malpighiales; family Erythroxylaceae; genus Erythroxylum; species Erythroxylum rufum. Next base: position 41,289,062 of record JANIHZ010000005.1, read on the forward strand.
TCACATCAAAATTCACACACCAAACATGTAACAATTTCTCAAATCAATCTCAAGCAATAAAAGCAACAATTATAGCAATTTCTCAGATCATTCAAAAACAATGAATGCAACAATTGTAGCCATTTCTCAAATCATTCAAAAACAATGAATTTGAAATCATTTTATCTTATTGATTTTTGAAAACATATTAGTGGCTCATTATTCAAACTATAAACTTGAAACCTACCTTGAAATTCCTTGCTTATTCTTGTTCAAATTGCTTCCCCTCTTGCTCTTCTTGATTCCTCTTGCCTCCTTTAATTTCCTTCATCAACATTCACAAAATCCCCAAATCAATAAACATTTCAATTGAGAAACCCATAACACTTAATCACTAAAATTGGTCTTAGAAAACTTAAACCCATACATTTCTTAAGCTATCTAAACAAAAACCTTTTCATAAATCCAACACATCAAACATGCCCTTACCTTGATCCTTCACCAAATGAGGAGTTTCTTGGCTCATATGGAAGCTCTCATCTTCTTCCATCTTTTTCCTTCTTGAATCAACTCAAAATCCATCTTGAAAACCAAGAAAAATCAAGACCTAACCTTTTTCTTCTTTCTTCTTCCTTTACTCTCTCCACCGAAACTCTCCCTCTCTTCTCTCTTTTCTTTCATTTTTTTCTCCCATTTTCGTGCTTCTCTTCTTCTTATATGAAAGCCCACACTTCTTATTTACAATTGTGCCATTAATGAATGAGTAATGTCCAAAATACCCTTCCTTATAAGCCTTGAAACCTTAATGCTTAAGTGGCTGGCCAATTATGCTCCTCATGCAATCTTACCACCTTAATTCAATTTAATCAATGTCATATGGTCTTACTCAAATTAACATGCTAATTAAATCCTATTAACATGCCAATTAATTCCACAAAATACTCCTTTAAGACCTCAAAATTTATTTAAATCCTGCTTAACTCCTTCCAAAAATCATAACCTTTTCTAATCATGCAATTGAAGGAATTTGGTAACACTTCCTTGCAGAAAAATGTCCCTCATTGTCTCAATTTTTCAATTACATCAACATCATTCAATTTAGTTCGATCTTCCAAAAGTTATACACTAAACAGTTCGGACTATCCTTATATTGAAACATTATTCTGGGCTCAACTTCTATCTGAAAATTGACATTCTTAAAGATAGAATCAAAACTTGATTTCATCAGACAATTTGTAGCCTTATCTCCCTAGTTTAATCCAAATCAAGAATCATATCATTTGAATAACTAGACCAAAAGTTATGACTAAAACATCGAAGCATACTCAGTGAACATATACATTTTCCAGCTTTTGACTTCCAACATAACACATATAACCCATTTGTAACTAGATCATCTTTTATATTTCATTTCAAATCCATGAATTCTTCATTTCTTTACACATAATTAATCACGAACAATTTTTCATTTAATAGAAAGGTTCGGGGTCCAACAGTGTCATTATAGCCTTTTGATGCAAAGGAAAACATTTGTGATGAATACCCCGATTACTCAGCTGCATCATATTCACAACTGACTACTAGCTTTATTCATAACCTAATTTGTTTTAAAAAGGTCCAGTAAAATAGTTATTTATTTAAGATTTACACAACACTTTTATATTTTTTTCTTACTTACCTCATTTCTTAAGCTAATCATTCTGATAAAAAGATACTAACGATGCTACTTCTTCGATTGGCTTAAAATTATAAATGAATGTGGTAAATTCCTATAATGAATGACCTAACATCATATCCTAATTAACATGCGTATTTAACCAAAGCAACCTAGAACACTAATTTCTCAAGCTAATAAAGTGTAGCAACCTAAAAGACTATGTTCAAAGATAAATCATTTTGGTTAAGCCATATCCATTAACATATTCACACAAATCACTTCATGAAATCGTAAACAAAACTAACACACATCATGCAAAATTCACATTCATATAAAAATATATAATGGACACAACCCTCCCCACACTTAGACAACACATTTTCCTCAATGTGAGAAGAACAAACAAACAATATATAAGGTGAGAATAAAAATTAACGAAATAAGAAAAACATGAGAACAATTGAAAATAACAATAAGGTGGTGACAGCGTCAGTGTTGAGACCAAATCCGCTTGACACCGAGATTGCTTTCCTTTCTTATAGTTGATTCAATAGAGTAAGAGAATTCGTAATCCAACCTATTCCAAATCATTAAGAATTATTAATAGAATTTAAAACGAATCTAACTACATACAATTTAAAACTAACTACTAAACATGCTAAGTTATGGTCCTTAGCTTAACCGTGCATCCTTGGAAGTGTGTTCAATTGTTAGAAAGAACGAACATTACTTCCTTTTCCTTGGAGATCACTCATCCGAGATATGGGTTGCAATGATTCCCATTGACCTTAAAGGTCTCCCAGTTTGAATTCTCCATTTCAAAGGCTCTATGAGAAAACACTTGGGTAACTGTAAAAGGTCCACTACATCGTGATTTAATTTTTCCTAAAAATAGTCTCAACCTCGAATTCTATAGCAAAACCTTATGCCTAAACTTGAATTCCTTTTGCTTTAAATGAGAATCATGCCACTTCACCTTTTCTTTATAAAATTTGGCTTTGTCATATGCATTGTGGTGAAGCTCATCGAGTTCATTGAGTTGCATGAGAAACTTTTCACCCAACTACTTCTAATCAAAATTAAGAACTTTCATTGCTCAAAATGCGCAATGCTCTAGTTCTATGGGAAAATGACATGCCTTACCATAGACAAGTCTAAAGGCGTTAGATCTGATCAAAGTTTTGAATGCGATTTGATAAGCCCATAGGTCATTATCTAGCTTCAATGCCTAGTCCTTTCTCAAACTATTTACCTTTTTTTTTCTAAAAAGTGTTTGAGCTCCCAATTTATTACCTCGACTTGTCCATTGGTCTGTGGTAAGGGTTGGTGGCTCGATCTTGGACCCTGTATCCTTTTAAGAGCGCATCAAAATATCTGTTGCATAAATGTGCTCCTCCATCACTTATTATAGTTCTTGGCACTCCAAATTGATTAAATAACTTTTTAAGAAACTTATGGACAACTTTCCCATCATTAGTTGGAGAAGTTATGGCTTTGGCCCAGTGAGATACTTAATCCACCCCTACCAAAATGTTCTTATTCCACATGGAGGATGGGAAAGGCCCCATAAAGTCGATGCCCCATACATCGAAGACTTCAACTTCCAAAATGTTGGATAAAGGCATCTCATCTCTTTCAGGAATGTTTCCTACTCGTTGATAGCGATCGCACTATGCCACGAAGGCTTAAGCATCCTTAAACAAATGTGGCCAATAAAATCCACACTCGAGTACTTGAGCTCCCGTTTTATTTGCTCCATAGTGGCCAACGTATTGAGCTTCATGACACTGTGTTAATATATCCAACATTTCTTCATGTGGAGCACATCGTCTTACTAAACCATCAGCACATGTTCAATACAAGATTGGTTCATCTTATAGGTATCGAGTGCATTCATGCAAGAACAATTTTCGCTATTGATATGATAAATTAAAGGGAAGTTTCCCACTAGCAACATAATTTGTGATATCAACGAACCATAGTGTTGCCAAGTTGTTAAGTATCATTAGGTTTTCATCAGGGAAGTTCGCATTAATATCATCACTTTGCTCGCATTCCCCTCCCTCTAGACGTGATAGATGGTCTACGACCACATTCTCTGCTCTGTTTTTGTAATAACTCGTTCTCTATATTGAGGGTTAAAGCTTTAGTTGTCATTGGAAATTCATGACTTGCATTTCATTCATATGCATAACATTAGCATACACACATAAACTGTGAATTATGAATTATGATTTTGTACACATTGTAAGGAATGCATATGCACTCAATTGACTCATTCTAGGGTATGAAAAGATTAAAATGTTTGTGGTGTGAATTGTGAAACGTTTATGCCTTGAATTTTGGTTTGATTGATTACAAGTGGCAAATATGGAGTTAATTGATATAATTGGAAAATTGAGGGATTAAATGTACATTTGGTCTAAGAAAAATTCCAAGTGGTAAAAAAATTGATACATGGAAATTAGAATGATTAAGCCTACAATTGAGTGACTTTGGCATTGATCATTGTGTGACAAATGGATTAGTAAATTGATAACAATTGGTAGCTGTGATTACATGACATATGACTTAGTATTATTGGTGACGTATGGTAGCATATTTACTTGACAAATGTTATACGTGCCTTTAAACATATGGCAATTTAATTTGGTGACACAGGCCATTGTAGTAAGGTAACACCTAACACCTGAGGTGTAAGCTTCTGAGGTGTAAGCTTCAGTAGGAGCAACTCTAACTAAGCTCATTCTTGTTCTTCCTTCCTCTCACACACCACTGGAACACTCTTCTCTTTCACCTCCCTACGTTTGTTTATGATCGTGTCCAATTGCTACACAAATAATCCATGTTTTACCTTCACAAAGTTAAGTAAAAGATTAGATTGTTGTTGTTCATTGAACCTAGCCGAAATCCATCTAATTTCCACCTTGATTGTGTGATGATTCTACATGTTTGGAGTACTGATTTTGAGTGACTTTTGATATAGGATTGGAACTAAACAAGTAAGTAAAATAGAGAATTGATGATGATGAATTAGGATGAATTGTGAATGACATTAATGATTGATTGTGCTAAAAATTTCTGCATGAACTTGGGTATTTTTCTGTTATGTTTTTACATGTACGAAAATAGTAGGTTATAGAATGTTAAATGGATGATTTAGGTTGAGATTTGATGTATAAATTAAGGTGGATTCATGGTAAAGATAGGTGTTATTGAAGTGTGCTTGAATCTAGAAAATTAGAGCTGTAGGTAATTCTGGTTTCAATTTCATCTTCCTCCTTTGATCTATTTTACATATCTTTAGGGAATGAATTTGAACAAAACTCAAAGAATGAAAGTTGTAGATATAGTGTAGCATCCCGTTACCCATGTTAGGGCTAGAATTGTCAATTGTGTGATTTTATAAGAAATTAGGATTATTGCACATCATGCACTATTGATTGTGACATGCACATTTTGCACAATTATTTGATTGTACATGC
>JANIHZ010000005.1:41303839-41323540 GCA_027478365.1 Erythroxylum rufum
TTATTATCAAAACATAAGTAGGATTTAATTTGTCAACCACCATTGGTCCAACAAATGCTACTCACCTCTGAATCTCCTTCATTACTTTACACAGTCATTGAATTTGTGCTTGGGAAGATCTGATCATTATTTAATTCAGTTTGAGTGCCATGTGTTATATTCAGTGCTTGTGAATCTTGATGCTCTGCATTGCTTGCTAAACTGTGTTCATTGTCTTTTTGTATGTGAGCTAGTAGAGAAATTTACATTGCCTTACTATTTTGTATTTCCTCATTTTCAGGCGGTATAACATTAGCATCCTTTTAATCATGGTGGCCTTGGTTGTTAAGGAAAGGGTTTTTTTTTCCAGAGTTTCCCAGAGTTTCCACTTTAATTAACTCTATAAGTTCTTGGTAGCTTCTTGTTTTAAACAACTTTCCCGTGGCTTTCTAGATTTTGTTAGGGTTAGTGGAAGGCAGTTTCTATTAGTATGAAAATTTTATTGTATCTTCCCATAACTTGTCTTCCTCTCCTAACCTCATAATTGGAATTTCTTCATAGAGTTCCTGGGTAATGTTCACACTGATGCAAATCCGATCATAACCGACTCACTTCTTTTTAGCTTTGTGTTCATCCATGCATAACGACCTTCCAATGCCACACTTGAACCTTGTAGCTAGTTAGAGCTCCAAGCCCTTAGGCTGTCCAATATTCAAGTGTGATATTATGCTAGTTAATCCAGAGTGGGATACTATGGAATTTAATAGTTTCAAGGTTCAAGTGTGGCTGCCAAGTTTGTAGGAAAATTGGGTGGCTTTCGATGTGCCAGGGTCCTTCCTCCATAACTTTCTGGGTATCTACAATGGAGCTGAAGGTGAAGAGGACCAAGTTCTCTTCAGAGAGAAGAACATTTGTCAAGCCTCTCGACTTCCATTACTTATTTGCCCACTGGGAGACTAGAGGGAAAGGTGGCCTTTTTTCCAAAGAAGAAACCGACCATAGTTGATTCCCAAGCCCGAGCTCCCTCCTTGAGGACTTCAATGTTGGTGCAAACCACTAGCCTTCCATCCATATCCTTAGGAGGTGAGTAAGACAATGTTGAGGGGGATTTTTCCCCTATAACTTGCTTCCAAGATCTGGGAACAATTGTTGGAGATGGAGTTGTTGGAATTACTAGAATTGTGGATGAAGGTTTGGGAATGGAGGAGGTCAGAATTGGAAAGTCTAAAGTGGAGGGTACTGAAGTGTTGGAAATTATGAAGAAATTTCATAAAAGAGGTTTGGTTCAACTTTAGGAAGGAAAGTGTCAGAAAAAGATTTGGCTTAACAAGGAAAGAATGCAAGGCGAGAAGGGTAGATTTAATGGAAAGTCAATTATGGCCTTGGGTTGATGGTTGGGGTTCGAGAGTCACCTTGCAGGAGGAATTGCAGAAGAAAAGATTATCAAGAATAATGCCAAAGAAGGACACGGTAGTAGTGTTATGGTGAAGGATGAAGATGAAGAAGTTTAGTGGCAGAAGGAAGTAGAAGAAGAAGCATGGCTAGTTTGTAGTGAAAAGTGGGAGCATCTCTCTCCTTCTACCTTACAAATCCGATTAGTTAATATCAATGAAAGATTTTTTTTTAATTTTTTATAGTAGTAGAAATATAAATTTACAAGTAGTGGCAAAACTGTAAATTTACAAATGGAAATGAAGCTATAAATTTATAAGTAGGGGCATGATTATAAATATAAAAGCAATGAAATAATTGTAATTATTCAACAAAGACAATTGTAAATTAGCAATGGTAGAATTGTAATTTCTCACTAATAGCATAATTATAACTATAAAGCAATGCCAAGTTGTAAAAATATATGAATGACATAATTGTAAATACTTTATTTTCAACCTCTAGATTGAGTCATATGATCTATGGACTACCTATAACTTGAGTCAGCAATATCTCACTGTCGAGGAAGCCCTTTATGACAATTTTAAAGGGTAATTTTCTCTAAAAAACCTAAGTGATCTATAATACTAATTTTAACAAAAAACTACTAAAAAAGAGATCGAAAAACATTAAATGTTAAACATGGATGAAGCTTTAAAAAACAAAATTTTAACCTTTTTAGTTCGAAAATTTTACCCAATACGTATATGATGATAACAACAGCAACACCAAAATAGAAATCTTGCGAGGTCTAAGGAGATCCAATAGTATACAGTCTTACTCCTAACACCTAATACACATATGAATTATGTATAAATAATACATAAAGTGTTTATACTAAAAAATAATAATATATTATTATTGATAATTTTCTTTAATAATGGGTGTAAAAGAAATCAAACATAAGAAAATAAGAAAGATTAAACAATTTCAAAACTTATGAATTTGACTTTGATATCAATTATGAATTTCATACTATAGACAAAAATTATAAAATAACAATTTCAATATTTCCAAATCAACTAAAATAAAATTTCTTAACTTTAAAACGTGCATAAACCATAAGATTAGAGAATTACTTCCGACCAGAATTGATTGAAAGTTAATCTTGATTAATTGGTGCAAGATAAAAATAAACTACAACAAAGAAGTTTAAAGTTGTTTTAATTTAATTCTCTAATTTTTACTATACATTACCACACAAAAACTCAAATCGATAATAAAAATAAATTTAAAAATTACATCAATTAACAAGTCTAATGAATAAGTTTTGACAGAAATTGATAAATAAAATCAAAGGTTGTAGTAAAATTAAGAATATAATATTTCTCCTATAAATGATATGCAAGATTTAATGTTAATTGAGAAATATATAAAATGATTTTATATCTACTCTAATTAAATACAGAAAAAACAAATAAAGTATTTATCTATTCATCAAGTATATGTTATAGAAAGAGGATTAAAAGAGAAAAACTAATTCGTGATTGTTAAAAGTTATCTCTATATTATGACAAATTTTGTTAAAGATAAGTAATTCATTCATTTTATGTATGTGGCTATTATTATATTCAAAATATGAATAAGTATAAATAATTTATGTATGATTTTTTTAATATTAAAAATTAAAAACTAAAATAAGATATCAAAATTTAGATTTTGGATAGATAATAATCTTTAAATTATTAATTTGATGATTGTATACTTTAAAAAAATTATTGTTTTCGTTTTCGTTTTTTATCAACACTTCTGTGTGTACCGCTGTCACCGACAAGGAGAAGCTTTATGAAATAATCACTCAAGAGGGAGCTGCCACTTGGAAGATTATCTATTTATATATTATTTATGTGAAAATGCAATTGTGTCAGTTACCACTTTTTTTTCATGAGGTATTTTATGAAGGTTTTAATTATAAAAAGGTATCTTTAAATTATTCATATTCAGATTAATCTTCTCTTAAATTAAATAATTTTTTTATAAAAAATAAAATTATGACCTTAAATTTTAAATAACTACGTACATAATTACAATTAACCTCACTTAACTTCGAATTATCCATTGTCAACTTATCGACGTCGTGGCTTTGTCACTTACCAAATTTACCAATTTTAGATTTGACGGAAAGGTAGCAATAATGAGAGTGGGGCCCACACACTTATCACGTTGCTTTTGCTTTTTATATGGCTCCCTCTCATGGGCAGGTTTCCTTTCTAGTGTCTGTTTGGTTCAGCTTTTGGAAACTTCAAAAGTACTTTTTTTCACCGCAAAAGCTATTTTAAGGAAAAAGTAAGTGTTTGGCTGTAAACTTTAAAAGCACTTTTAAAATAGAAATAGCTTTTTTAAAAGCCCAAATACAGTTTTTTCAGAAGTTAAAATTTGGAGCTTTTCAAAAAAGCCCCAAATTTAGCTTTTTCGGAAAGCTCTTTTTCCGTCGCTTACGCAAAGAAGTTCGTCACTTACGTAAAAAAAAGCAGCCCCAAATACGTCTGCTCTGTTTCTTCTGTTCAATCACCACGCTTCTGCTCAAAATCACTCCCAACTCATCTTCTCAACTGTTAGTTCTTCGAAGTTAAAACTACAAGCTTTTTCTCCAAAACAAATCCCAAATATCTTGTGTTTATAGAGGGTCATCCATCCCTCTTATGTGCCAAATTATAATACTCAGGACAATGATCGGTTAAACGCTTGGGAGCCCGATTATATTCGAAGAATTCCCAATTCAATCCGTCGGTTTGTCTGTCCAGAACAACCACATCTTCCGGTCGTCCGTCGCCGTCCAATTCGAATCTTCCGTCACCATCCCTAGCTACTTTCGCCAAAGAGGAGCTCTTGGAAGTCTCTGTCACTGTGTTCCTATCGCCGTCGCTTCGTTTTGGAAAAAAGAACTGTCGGCGTCAAGGGGTATAGGTATCTCTGCCGTACACGGCTGTTTGATACTGTTAGGCCACATAGGAATCGCATCAGGATAGAGTGGTGTGTATTGACATGGTCTTTTTTTTTTCCTTTTTCATTTGCGATGAGATGACCTTTTCATGCTTATGCTTTATTTTTCAATTTATCTTTTTGAATAATTTCGAATATATATTGTTGCTGGAGTGGTTTCGTTAATGTGGCTGCAACAGAGCGATGCATGATTCAGTAGACCATCTTTTGGTGCTTATATATGGTTGTTTTAGATAATAGAGCCATAACCCTTATATCTCTCAAAGATGCCCATTAGGGAGAGCATTATTTTTTTTCTTTTTTCATTTTCCAGATGGAGTCTCCATTTCTGTATTCTGTCAAAAATTGTAGGGCCTGGATACTTTGAATCCTATATTGATTATAGATGACAAATTAAAGCTAGTAAGTTGCTGTCTTCCATGATCCATTGTTGTACTTGTGCTTTGAAGCTTCATCTTCTTTCTTTGAAGAAAGGCCACAATAATGCTCTTTTTTCTTTTACATCTATCAATTTTGTTGTTGGGCATTGCAATCAATAGATTTCTGATTAACTTGAATGTGCTTGGTGATGCTTTCCTATTCAACAGATTGGAGAATACGAAGAAACAATAGGGACATGCCTTGTGTTCTCAGAAGAGGGTAATCTGTTGCCTATTCTTTCTTGTACATTATAAAAAGAATTGAGGGCAAAGTTACTGAGAAATTATACCAAACTATCAAACCTGGAAGGACTTATAGTCGACCTACACACCATGCTACTGTTTTTGGATCATTGACTGTAAATAGTGCTATGTCTATTAGTTTCTACATATAGTTTCCTCTAATCTTTGCTGGTGGGTCATTAATTGTTTGATTGTATGATTGCAGAAGCTCTCCCTGTTGTTCATGAGGAGAGAGGACCATCAGAAGCAGACCTTTTTTCAGGTGCATGCATCATAGATCCAAATCGATGTCAGACTAAGCAAGTAAAACCAATTGCTTGTCTTCATAAGGTCCTAAAGTTTAAGTTGTTAGGAGATAGTGATGATCAAAATCCTTTAGTCGAAGGAAGCAATTCTGGTTTGTGAAGGGAGAGACCTTCTGGCATAAGTTGTAGTAAGTTTTTGTACTAAAAGAAATTATTTCGCTTTATTTATTTACTGATGTTATGGGAGTATTTATGCGGTGGACTTAAAAAGGCAGCTTATTTACTGGATTTTTGCCACTGCTGTTGTTTCAGTGGACGGCCCTTGGGAGGGGGTATGGAAAAAAATTGTGAGAGAGATATTTCGTAGGCAGCATATCCGCTACAAATTCTTTAGGTCCAGGATCTTAAAGAGGATATTAAGATCTGTAAATATTTAATCATTGTGCTAAGAGGTTGGGGCCAAACTTCCTCATTCTGATTTTGATATATGAACTGTCTGGTAGGGCAATGCTGTTTTGATATTTCTGCTTTTTGTGTGCTTCCGATCTTTGGTATTTTAATCCAAGTTTAGTTGAATCTTAGCATGAAAATTTTGAGATAGCATGAACCAATGACTTCTAAAGCACATATCTTCTTTCTATGTAAGTATTAATGATGCACTATTTAGGCTTACTTTGCGATTATTCAAAGTACTTCAACTGAAACTTCGGTGGAAGCAGCATCAAGTTGGCAAGAATAATATTATAGACAGTTGGCAGTAAAGTGAAAGAGGCTTTCTATGTTAATATAGCAAATGATCTGAAATAGAAAGGAGTGGAGAAAATACTTCATATATCGACTATGAAAACATGAAAATGGAGTGTAATTAAGGTTGGCTACAAGTTGGGCTAGGCTTGGGCTGTTATGGCCCTAATTTTTTTATTAGCTTGAAGTCGATCATACAGTTCGAGTATGATTTGATTGCATTTGAACATTCAAAGTTTAAAGTTCAAAATGCGTCATTTTGGCTATATTTAACAAAATGATATCATTTTGTTAAGTTTTAAAAATATTTTTTTTTCGTTAACTAGTTCGGCAATTTGGGTTAGGCCTCCTTGGCCTGAAGGTTTGATTAAAGTTTTTTTAATGAACTCTAGGTTGGGCTAAAATTATCATAAATTATGCACACTTAAACTAACCTTGAAAGAAAAATGTTGCTTTTTAGTATAAATTATACATAACATAAACTAGAATTAGAAAATACCTTAGAAGTTAGAACAAGAGTTTTTTTTCTTTGAAAAAGGAAAAGTTTATTAATAAGAACAAAGTTACAGCACAAAATGAGATTCAGGGGCATACTCTTCATTTTACCCTATTACAAATGGGAAAGCTACCAACAATTAGATTTTAAGAATAGATACATTGGTTAGACATTAGAGAAAGTATTATGCTTGATTTGCACTTTGGTGCTAAGTTGTTCAAATGCTCTTTGATTCCATTAATAACTTTAGTGATAAGTGTTCCTATTGATTTACTCTAAGCCTCAAATCTCAAGTTTCTTTCCTTCCAAAGGGACTGCACAATCAGACCCATAGCTAGAATGAAAATCTCTTTCTTGTATTTAGGAAGGGAAGATTGAGCTGTTAGCCAGTGAATGATGCTAGATAGGGACTTATCTGTATATTCCAGCAGCATATAAGTTTGACTTGTCCTAAATCGTGTTTGCTGCTGGGCGTAAGAAAAAAAAAAGATTTCTGGATTCATCTTATGCTAAACATAGTGGGCAAGATCTGTTGATGTCAAGGTAAGTGATTCTATTAGCAATGTTGAGCTTATTCTTTATTAAGAAGGAAACCTTGAGAGCAAGTGCTTTATGCCAGATGATTCTATCTATGCCAATTAACCATAGGAGTCTTCATTCTAAGCAATTTCATAGTGAGCTTATTCAAAAGTTGCTGAATTGGTTGATCCTTTTAGAAAAAGATATTAGGACTGAGTGGATTGGGAGGCTGTAGATACCTAAGACTGTTGGGAAAATGCCAGCAGTTACCCTAGATGAAGGAGCTAATTTGGTGTGGAGGGTAAATGAGAGAGGACTGTTAATAGTATCGTGGACTTGAAAAAGCAAATCTTGGCTAGACCAATTGTTGAACCATAGCAAAATTGTTTCTCCATTTCTAATTTTACAGAAAACATCATGCTGAACTATATTCTTCAGATGAAGTAGCTAGTTCAGAAAATAAGAATGTGAAGGGCTCTTATTTATCTCCCAAATGCATCTTCCTTTAAAAAAATAAGAATGAAGCACCTTGATCGATACAGATTGCTTATCCTCTAGAACCCACTATAGTCGTTTAAGTATAAAAGCTTGGTTAGTTAGTTTCATTAAAGAAATGTTTAATCCCCCCTTCTATTTAGGAACACACGGGTCAGACCATTTAACTTTTGCATTCTCTCTAGCACCACTTGAGTAATTCCATAAAAAGTTCCTAAGTAATCTTTCAACTGATCTGATAATAGTTTTGGAAAGAAAGACGTCTGAGCTCCAGTAGATGTGAAGAGAATTAAGCATAGTTTTGATAAGTTGAAGCTTCCCCGCATAGGATAGGAATTTGTTCACCTAGGAGCTAATCCTTTTCTAGATTTTTTGATAAGTGGAATGCAATCAAGAAACTAGAGCATCTTTATTGAGATCAGAAGTCCCAGATACAACAATCGTGGAGCCTTCATCATCATTCCAGTGGCAGTTGCAATTTAGGATTCTAGGATGAAGCACCTCTGGAGATGAGGAATTGAATTTTGTGTAGATTGATCTATAAGCCTTAAAGACTCTTAAATCTTTCCAATGGCCTCATAAAGGTTTAAATAGACTCCAATTTGGCATTACAAAATAAAAGAAGATCATCAGCAAAAGATAAGTTAGTTAGTCTAAACTTCTTGCATCTAAAATGGTATCTAAATTTGGAGTTAACATCCACTTCTTGCTTGATGATAGAGTTTAAAGTTTCTATGTATAGAATGAATAGGTTGGGGGAGAGAGGGTCCCCCTAGTTGAGTCCTTTAGTAGCCTTGAAATAATTTGAGGGACTTCCATTGATTAGCATCGAAAATCTAGTAGTTGATATGCATTCCTCTTGTCAATTAATAAAGATTCTAGGAAACTTGTGATCCTCTAGCATCTTCCAAAGAAAGCTCCAACAAACACTGTTAAAGGCCTAGTGAAAGTTAACTTTGAGTGTACAATTTGGGGTGGAATTAGATCAAGAGTAATTCTTTAATAGCTCTTGAACTATTAAGATATTGTCCCCCAATCTGCCTGTTACAAATGAAAGCACATTAGTTGTTACTGATAAGGGAAGTGAGAACCTTCTTTAATCTAATTGAAAGAATCTTAGAGATGATTCCATAGAGATCACTGGAGCAAGCAATGGCATGAAATCATAGAAACATGAAGGGTTAGAGCCTTTAGGAATCAAGCACAAGAAGGTTTTATTAATTTCCTTGAGTAACCTTCCATTGGAAAAAAATTCATGAGCTGCTTCCTTGATGAAAGATCCTGTGATACTGCAAGACTTATGATAAAAGCAACCATTCAGTCCATCAAGTCTAGGAGCCTTCATACCATCCATCATAAAGGCAATATCCTCAATCTCCTTATCCTCTACATGTTTAGATAATAGTGCAGCCTTCTCAAGAGTAATCCTTTTCGAAATAATCCCTGAGAGTTCAGAAAAGGAGGCTTGAGTTGAGCTAGGAGTACCTAGTAATGAAGTGAAGTACCTGAAAGTCTCATTTTGGATATCATTGAGTTTGTACAATTGAATTCCTTCATTATTGGTGATTGTATTTATCCTATTCTTGTTTTTCTTGGCTAGTATGGTATTGAAGAAGAATTTCGAGCTTTTATCACCATATTTGAGCCAATTTGTCCTTGGTTTTTTCTGGAGTAATGAGGAGTGATTGTTGACAACAGTTATGTATTTTGAAAGAGCTTGCTTTTCTCTAATACGAATGAGGGGATCTTGAGGAGAGGAATCACAAAGTTTTTGGATATCAACTAATTCCTTCCTAGTTGTCTTTACAGCAATATCAGTGTTGGAGCCCCTTAGGGAATTGAGGACCTTGAGCCCTTTCTTGATTTAATTAAGCTTTTTAATGTAGCTTAACTGTTTGGTAACTCTAAACATACATTCGGCCCTTATTCTGTAAGCTTTAATGCAACCAGGATCATTGGTCAAGAAGTTATTAAAGTGAAAGGGAGAAGACCTACTGGACTGCTGGAATAATTCCTTAATCTTAATGGGAGTGTGGTCTAAGGAGAGGGGTTCTTTAAAATTAGCTAAGCTATTTGGAAACTGAGCTAGCTAATTGGCATTAACAAGAGCTCTATCTAGTTTTTTCTTAATGAACCAGTTAGAGCTTTTTTTATTGATCCAGGTGAACTTGTATCCCATATGTTTGAAGTCAATAACTCCAAGATGTTCCACACATTCCTTGAAATCATCTAAAAAATTCCTTATACTACAATGGCGCTGAGCTTCTGATCTATATAATGTTCAGTTAAAATCACCACATATCAACCATGGTGTATTAATATTAAAGCTAAGATTTATCAAGTCATTCCATGAAACCTTCCTTTAAAATTTGAAATTAGTGGCATATATGAAGGAAATGATTATATCAGTCTGCCCTTGAAGGAAGTTAATTATAAGGTGCATAACTTGGTTTGATGTGTTGATTATAGCCACCCGAATAACATCAACCTTAAAGCATATAATGATTATGCCAAAAGCATGTTGAGAGTGGTTAGAGAGCATTTCCTATTGAGGTCCAAACATATTCAATTTACACACATTCTTAGAATTTATTTTATTTTTTAATAACCTTACTATTAGAGGCTTTTCCCTCAAAATAAAATCCCTCAAAGCAACTTGCTTGTTGGGCAATTTAATCCTCTAACATTCCAGATAATTATTGACATATCAATGTTTGTTTTTGGATCCTTTTCCCTTGCTCCTTTAGGATCTTCTTCTCTCCACTATTTAAAAGTGATCAACGGTTGCTACAGTGTTGTTTTCAGCTCCATTTGTGTCTATAGAGGTTGGAGGAGTGGCTTCGAATGTGGATAATACAATTGCATTTGGAGTAATAGTGACTTACAGTTAAAGGATTAGTAACTTGTGTTTCAACTGCAACATTGTTAGGACCCGATGGAGTACTAGGAGGAATGTTAAACTTCACTATAGTTTCATCCTGCTTATAATCAGATTTAGAGTCAGTAACAGATAGTTTCGAAGGGATCCGTCTAGTCTCTATAGTTTGAACCTCACTATCATCCAAACACTTAGAATTGTGGTTCTCCACTAATATGGAATGTTACTCCTCAATTTTAGACAGCTAAGTGCATATTAACTCTTGGTAGGTACCTGTTTTAAATGTTCTCCCAGCAGCTTTCCATACTTTCCCTTGGATCTTGGAGGGAGGCTTCCAGTGATAGGAAATCACAATACTATCCTCCCATAATTTATTTCCTTCACTTAGCCTCATTATAGGGATCTCACTTTGGAGTTCTTTAGCCATTTCGTCACTTATACTAGTATGGGCATAGCTTATTCTTCTTTTTTTTTTTTTACATTATTCTCATCAAAACACATAGGTTTTCCAATGAAACTAGCAAGGGAACTCAGTCTTTGAGTAGTTCAATACTCAAAGAGAACATTATGAAAGTTGATTCAGAGAGGGACACTTTGTATTTTAATGGATTCCATGTTTAGACTAGGCTGCCAAGTTCACAAAAAAGGGGTTGATTCCCAAAATGTCAAGGCTCCTCTTTTAGGATTTTTATAGCTTCAGAGATGGTTGAAAATATGAAGAGGATGAGGTTATCCTCAGACAGGAACATCCTTCATTCTTCCAATTTTTGTGTTCCTATCGATGAATGAGAGAAAAAGGCGTCCTTGTTTGAAAAAGAACCCAACTAGTGTCGCTTCCCAGCTCTTAAATCCTCTTCTAGGATTTCAAGCTCAAGATATACAATAACTATACTTTCAATCTCTTTAGAAGGTTTTTAAATGAGGTTAGAAGCAATGTGGTCTCCAACTACCTACTTCCAGCTTTTTTGCGAGTCAAGAGGCAAGGGATGGGTAGGGGGAGTGGTTTCTAAAGATGAAGGTGGAGATGAGGATGGTGAAGAGGTGGGTGATGAGTGAAGTGGTAAAGGGGGGAATTCATCTTTGTCAATGATAGGTGAAGTCAACATCTGTAAGAGGACAAAACTAAAAGAGACAGGTAACAACTTTGGCAGTTGGTAGGTCTGAAAAGGCATATTAAAAAAAAAAGATGATGGTGGGAGAAGTAGGTGTTTAAGGAAAGACCAAAGTGCCCTTGGCCTTTACTAGAAGTAGGGAGCTAGAGTTCCGAAGGATGGGCAGATGAGGGGGAAGAAGAAGAGATGAATCAGGGAAGAAGACAAGTAATAAGTTCAAGAGCATACCAGAGCCTTGTATGGGAGCCTTACCATACTTCACCATAACAAGTAGTTCTCCAAGCTAGAGAGAGTTCCATCGCCATGCAATTGATGAGAGCAAGTTGAGTAGTTTTTTTAAAAAAAATTTCTCTCTCACAAACTTCTTTAGTTATACTATTTTACACTGTGTACCAATCATGGAATTAATGAGCCATGATTTGACAATGTCATCATTGGCTTCTCATTTATCATCCTTTTTTTTTAGAAAATTGAAATTTCATTAACTCTGGAAATGTAGATATAATATAAGCAGTTACCATCTCCATAGTCAGGCTAAAAAACAACGATGTTACAAACTTTACACCTTACCAAAACTAACAAAGAAAAGATCATAAGAAACGACATCGTTGTTCTCCTCAATTCATTGATATTTTGTTAAATGGAGTAAGGAATATCCCCTTCACCATTGATGCTCCTAGAATTTACCCAATTAGGTCTTGGAAGTTCTGATTTCCTCAAGGAATATCGTTTCTCCACCGTTGGATCATGCTAACAGAGGTAAGTAGTGTTTATACAGATTGCATGCATCTTCCTCTTCCTATCTAATTGTTGTTCCTCTTATGCTAGGTCTATCATTTTCCTTATAAAGCTCACCATCTTATAACGAAACATTTCTCAGTTGGTTTGCCATAGGACTAGGTGGGTCTTATCTGATTCTTTTATAAACCCTCGATTCAATTTAATGTCCACGCCCGTTTCATTTCACGATCCAATTATCTGTCTTCCAAGAAAGTAACAATATGTATTATGATGTTTTCGTTAATGGCCATCCTAAGTGTGTTATAGGACATGGCCCTCTCAGAGAAGGTTTCTACGGTTCCTCTCCTCCCAAATACCTCTAACTAGGTAAGCTAACCCCACTCTATATATCCATGCTCTATTAATGTTCTGTATTTATATCCATTGCAAACCCCACCTTACGACATCCTCCCATCTATCTAGTGGGTTTTCAGCCCCACATCTATTTTCTATATCTTTCCATATAACATTTATATACTAGCAAGTGAATAGAATATGATTTATCGATTCACTGTCTCTTCTGTATAGTGAACACCTATTTAGGAGTTACATATACCTGTTGAGTCTATCTTGTGTGGGTAACCGCCCCTTTGATGGCCATCCAAAGGTTCAAGGTTACCCTCAGGAGAGTTTTGATACCCCGAACCAAATCATACTAGCTCACTTTTTCCTCACTATTTTATTAGTGAATAAACCATTTTCAGTCCTCATTTATCATGGCATAACTTTTTCTTGATAATTTTTTATAATCAATAATGTAATTGACAGTGTGTGTCATATGCAATACAAAATTTACTTAACTCTGCACAGTAAAAACTTGTAGAAGCGGTGAGTCGGGATCATATCTATATGGAATGTTAGATTAATTCTCATAATGAAAATAATTGATGCAAAGGAAATAAGGTTTTTAGGTAATTGAGAAAATAAAGTAAAATTAAACTAGCGAAAACAAATTATAAAAAAACAACAAAAAATGATAAAAGTGTCGAATGAGTGTTCGGTTCTAAGATCAATCTTGGACTAGCTATGATTAAAGATATCCCATCATTCTAACATTTTCTCACCTCTCTTTGACCTATTGATCGTGGACTAATTATACGCTCTAGTAATCCCAATTTTTCCTTAGGTTGTGTTTAATTAAGAGATGCTTGTTAATTAAACCTAGCCACCAAATAACCTAAGATACGATCTCTAGATATAATTTGGCAGCCACATTACGAAGTGAAAAATGGATTATTATAGGCAATAACCTTATACGTTCGGGTTATCTATCCTACGTTACGTTGTTCTTAATGATTCAAGATTATTAGTGGCTACTAATAAACATCAAATATAAAGATTACAAATTATATTCAACATTCTAGCAGTAGTTCGTAATAGAATAATCCAAATAATGTATCAAGATTATCTTTACAAAACCCAATTCAATCAACACAAACAACACTAACAATTCAAAAAGAGATTCAACATTAACAAGATGAGATAAACGTAACCATGACTAGGGCGTTGATTTCACCTTCGAGCCGGTGTCGGGATGTTAACCTTCCATTTTCTCCATCAATTTCCAAGAAAAATAGTTGTTGTTACCTTTTTCCATCTTAAAAACTGAAGAGAAAGTAATGAAGAATAGTTGCTATCCACTGCTGTCTTCGTTATTCAATCTTGAAAATCCACGAGAAAATGATGATGAATGGCATCTCTCCATTACTGTGTCCTTATTCCATCTTGAAAATTCGAGAGAAATTGATGGTGAATGGCATCCCTCCACTACTATCTCGTTATTCCACCCGCACCTTGTCGTCATACAACATGTTTCTTTATATCTTTAAAAGCTAGGTTACAATAGACAACTAGGTTAAATAGACAACTGGGTTAAATGGATAGTTATCCATTTAATTGAAGTTGGTGAATGATATCTCATGGGTGTGAGTGGTGTCTCACAGCTATAAGATATCTTGCATGGGCGTGAGAGTGTCTCACTCCCTTGCAATTTATGTTACAGCCATGAGACTGCTCATAGCTGTGACATTTATTTTGGCTTAGTCGTGAACCATCGTGCACCATTCTCCACTTTTATGCTCTATCTTGTCTCTTTTTTCTTTTAATCTTTTTCTTCTTATTGCTCTATGAAGACAAAATAGTATGAACATCGAGAAGATGAGTCAATGAGTATACTTTCGGATCACTTTAGCTCTTTCACTTCTGAAATGTATCTAAAATCAAATATGAGCTAAAGTGAGTGTCCTAGGCATTTTAAGCCATTAATCACTAAGCGTAATGGATTAAATGTATCAACATTTAAGCATATATCAAGTTCCCCCACATTTAGCTTTTGACTATCCTCAGGAAAATCATCAAAATCAAAGTCACAAACTAAAACTCTTACTTATTTTCCATATTTCCTAAGCATAGATAATCATATGTAAAGATGATTGACTTTCAAAACCATAGCAAGAACTTAACATTCAAAGCTTCTACTCATGATCAATCAACATTCATCACCTTTAGAAGCTGACCAATCTAGAGTTAGACTTGGATAAAATGTATTTTAAATAAGATAAATTTATAGGTACACTCAAATATCATTTATGATCATAACAATCAACAACTTTGCATATCATTTTATTTCTCCACCTCACATGCATAATCAGAATCAAGGGACTTTTTAAGGTTGCAATGTGGTAAGGGTAAGGTGAGATGTATTTGGATAATATAGTGTAAAAGCCATCAAAGTTAGTGAAACAAAAGTAACACTCAATGCAACATTAAGCGCAAAAACTAACATTCATTCAAAACTGGGTACCATCAGCTATGATGAATGCAAAAATCATGCTTCATTTCTCAAATTCAAGCTCTCACACCTCAAATCACATGAAGCATAACCAACTAGAAGGATTCACTCATATAATTGATAACGAGATATTGAAACTACATGGAGTAATCCTTCAAAGCCACATCTACCTCATATGCATCATATTCAAATTACCCATTCAATACAACTTTAGGAGGAAAAATAATCATAAACAACTTTTTAAAACAAATGTATTTACTCCTTGATATTTTTATTCAAACTTTTCTTTTCTTTTCTTTTCTTTTGAAAATTGAAAGAAGCTATATCAATATGGGAATTTCATTGATAAAACATAAAATAATATCCCAATAATTATTACCATTCCATATATATGCACACCCCCACACTTATACTTTTGTACATCCACAATCATTAACAATTAAAAAATGCTCCACTAGCTTTAAAGCTTAGGTGGGACATTTGTTTCAATTTAAGGCATGTAATGTGGTTAGCATAAAAAGAAAGGTTAATAAAGCTTAAGGAGGTTTAACAAAGGAAAATTCATATAAATGGGTAGGCTATTTGGCTAATATAGCTCATGAACAACAAAGAATGCCTAATCATTTTCATGACAATGTATGTGATAAAAATGTAGTCTCAAATAGAAAATCAAAGCAAAGTCAGGATGTACATGTCATAAAGCTCACACATAACAAAAGACAATAAGAATGATATGGATGTGTCAATTTAATAAGGCTTAAAATCTGACTAACTTTTGTCTACCACTAGTCACTACTCTTCTAAAGATAATACATATTAACCAACCACAAGAGCAAAAGTACATGCTAAAGTTTTCATGGATTTTTCTAGCCAGTTCACACTCTAATTATAACTATATAGTCTTTAAAGCAATATAAAATGAGAAAATTTTTGATTTTGTTTGTTTGATTTTGAAAACTGCCTAAGAAGCTATATAAGCAAGTCACATAAGCAACAATTAAGCTAAAAAAATGAATAAAAACTAAGATATCCACTCCTTCACTTAAAACTTACATTGTTCCTAATGTAACATCAAATGCAAGAAATGGAGCATTTAAAGAAAATAGAAAATAGAAAATGTGAAAAATGTAAATAAGCAGAAATCAACTTCCCTTTGGATGCCTCCTAAGTAACGCTTTTGTTTATTATCACTGACTTGACTCCATGTTGCTCGCATCAAGTGACATTATTTGCGTCTTCCAACATCAACACTTCCAAATCCTCCATTTGGAAGCCTTCATAGGAAGCCTTCATAATACGGCTTCAAGTGATGACCATTCACTCTGAATGTCTTATTAGTTTTTAGAATCTGAATCTCTGCTACACCAAAAGGAAAGACATGAGTAACAACAAATGGACCAACCCAACGAGAATGCAACTTACCTAGAAATAATTTGAGCTTGGAATGATATAGCAACACTTTCTGACCCATCGAAAAACTTTTCCATGAAATCATCTTATCAGGAAAAGCCTTCGTCTTCTCCTTATATATCATTGCATTTTGATAAGAGTCATTCCTCATCTCCTTTAACTCTTATAGCTTCAACTTCCTATGCATACATCACCCAAATTCATGTTGCATCTTTTTATAGGACAAGATGCCTTATGTTGCAATTCCACCAAGATGTGACATGACTTTCCAAACACTAATCTATATGGAGACATTTCTATTGGTGTTTTATATGCCGTTCTGTACGCCATAGTGCGTTGTCTAGTCTTACCCTCTAATCTTTTCTATTGGGCAGCACTGTTTTCTCCAGGATTACATTGATTTCTCGATTTAACACTTCAGCTTGTCTATTAATTTAGGGATGGTAATAGCTGGAAACCTTATGTGTGATATGTTATATTCTGAACAATGTTTCCATCACTTTGTGGCAAAAAATGGGTTCCCCTATCACTAATGATTGCTTTTAATATCCTGAACCTAGAAAGAATGGTAGCTATAACAAAATCAGCAACAACTTTGGCATAATTAGTTTTGGTGGTTTTAGCTTCCACCATTTAGAAACATAATCTACTGCAAGCAATATATAATTAAAGCCAAAATATGGAGGGAAAGGTTCTATAAAATCAATACCCCAAATGTCAAAAATTTACAAAAGAGTATAAGAGTTAGGGGCGATTGATCTTTACGGGAATTACCTGACCATTGGCATCTGTCATATGATTTGCAAAAGAGATATGCATCTTTGAACAATGACGGCTAGTATAAATGATAGCCTGTCACTAACTACCAAATAATAAATTCTTAGCTACCAAACTATACAGTAAATGGTGAGCTAGGGTCGAACCACAGAGAGCTAGGATGTAAATGCTATTTCAAATGTTGTAATAAAAGAATACAAAACACCCTAAAACGATGAAGATGAGACAACCAAAATACAATGAACATAACCAAAAAGACAAACACAAAGCAAACTTAGAAAAGTCTAATAACAATGGTAAAGAAGTGGGCTGGAGATATCTTTGGGATTCCGAGATTTTCATTGATCCTTGAACCTAAATAAAAGGTACTCTCATCATGGTGTTAGCCTATGGACTCGATTAAGCTCTCGAACCCTTAATTTCTCTAAAATAGGCAAAACTAATAAGCTCTAGAAATGCCCTGGATCTCCACTATAACCTAGAATAGGATCTCTGAGTTTAATAGCAAAAATACATTAGTTACTAAGAAACAACTAACTTAGGCCACCTACTCATCAACTCGGAAGGTGTAACCTAAAGATATTGGATCTTAGATTAGTTGATTAAGTATCTTGATAACAACTAACCTATTGCTACTTTCGAGAGTCACTATGGACTATTACATATCACAAGCTCAACCCTAGCCTTCGAATTAGAAAGTTACCTAAAGGGTGATCAAACTTATAAGTAATTCCTAATTCATGACATTTATCCTAAATCCCAAACCAACCTAGACCTAAAAGCACTAATTTAAGACATATTCAACTTCATTCTCACAATCTCCATCCCTTCATGCTTATAATATCTCCAAACCCTATGTATTCTAGCCACACATGTTCATATTAAGCACAATTGATATTAATTAAATAAAAACCATTCTCAATTAAATAAAACCAAGGCTGGAAATTATAAATGAAGTGATAAAAACCGAAATTCAACACTAACTTAATGGAAATCAAAACTTTTTATGCTAACAAATGACTAATCATACCTCAAATTGAAAACGCTAAACTAATTCCATCAAAATGAAAATTCCAGCACGCACAACTTACACAAAACCCATAACGTAAACCATTAAACATTCAAATACCCAATAAATTCAGATAAGCAAAAATGCATGAATAAACTCAAACAACCATGATTAAAACTGAAAAGTTGCAGAAATAAACATCCATTGATATATCACAAAGGGTTTCAACTATAAAATCCATCAAACATTCACGCTAAATATTCTAGCACATGTAAAAACGTGATTAACACTAAGAAAGCTCTAAACTATTGGAATGAATAGATTAAGACATATGAAAATAAAGCATTGAAAATGAAATAAACTAGTTAAGCGTAAAGAAAATAACAAAAAATTGTCTGCTCCTTCCTTCTCTTTTTTTGAAGTTTTCCAAAAGTGGCAGATTATGTAGCCTCCCTCTAGGTCCTCCTCTCTTTCTTTATGTAGTATGTTCCATTTAGGGTAAAGCCTATAATTTATCTCTGCCTTCAAAGTCCAAAAAATGGTCCTGTGTAGTCGTGAATTCTTGAGAGAGTCCTTAAGGGAGCTCCATACCATTAGCGGGCAAGCGGGAGAAACCTATACTTGAGTCAACGTGTACGTGAAGGTTCTTGAGGGACTACCATAAACCCACATAACACATAGATTTTAAAACCTTGTAAGCATAATGCCAAAAAAGGTGCATTCTCTTGAAAACTTACTTTTCATATACTTGACGTAAATCTTGACAATCATTCTTGAAAGCATGATTTCATAAACATGCATGTTTTCAAAGATATCACTTTCATGGTCTTTTCTTTTTTAAAAAATCATCACTCAGATCATGCAGTAAACATATAGAAAATTTCACAATCATTCATAAACAATAATGCAGCATTTATGATGCAAATGAAATCAGAAAACTTCTTTGATTTGTAGAAAACAATAGTAGCTTATTTACTCTATTATAAACATGTACCCACCTTGATTTCCTTGCTTATATACTTGACTTGCTCAAAAAGCTTCTTTTCTTGTTCCTCTTGCCTCTCTTGATCCCTTCATTCTTCACCAAATGAAGGGATCCTTAGCTTAAAAGAAAGCTCTTCTCTTCCTCTACCTTTTTCTCTTCTCAAACAACCTCAAAATCTCTCTTGAGGGCTAACATAATTGAAAACATAGCTTGTTTCTCTTCTTTCTTTCTTTTTCTTCTTCTCTTCATATTTCTCTCTCTTCATGACACCTTCTTCTCATCCACACATATTGTTTCTCTTGAATCTTCTCATTCACATTTTTCTCCTTTATTTATAAGCAAGACAATACTTCTTCTTCCAATTACGTCCTTAATGAGTCCAAAAAGTCCATTTTATCCTTCCTTATAAGCTTATGTTCTTTTAAACTTAAGTGTCTTGCCAAAA
>JANIHZ010000005.1:41382920-41397458 GCA_027478365.1 Erythroxylum rufum
GATTTATTGTGAATTATGATTCTCTCATGAATCATTTTCATCTAATGGAAATGGACCAAAAACTCTACTTCTTATGTGAACCCCAATTTCAAGTTTTTAGAAACAGTCACTTTATGCATATAAAAGCTAATTCAAACACTGATGTACATAATTCAAAATGAATATAAACACTGATGTACATAATTCAAAATGAAGTTCTCTTTATGCATATAAAAGCTAATTCAAAATGAAGTTGGTGTAACATTTGTGACTATACGTATGTTTGCAACTAGAAATTCTATTATCATAATATTCACCTCTTTGTCTTTGTGCTGTTGTAAAATCTGCGATAAATTACTCTAAAACATGAGCTATACACACTACTGATCTGTATGTGAGGTATTGGCAAAATAGAAATCATCAAGTGTATTTTTGTGCAGGCAAAACCCTTATTGCAGAAAGGAAAGGGGGGCATTAGGGAATGGGGAGTTGCTTGATCTTGGAATAAAATGCACTTTGAGAAATATAACTCAAATTATACAAATGATTTAAGTTGCTGCTGCCTGTGTAAGTAGTAAAGAATCCCTAAGGCCTGGCATAAGGGAACCTAATCGGTTCCTTCAAAATTCAAACACTAATGCACGTAAAAATCGCAGAGAACAGAGAAAATGCTAGAAATCGCAGAGGACAGAGAAAACGCTAGAAGAAGAAAAGAAAAATAACCAAAAGAAAACGCTAGAAATCGCAGAGAACACTAACAGAGAAGAACATAGAAGTTAGAGAAAAGGACTCCTTACCGTGAGCGGTGACGCCGATGAGCAGTGAGCACTCTCAATGGAGTATGATGTTTTGCTTTTATCGTGAGCAAGGCAGAGAACAGAGAACTGAGAAGTGAGAAGAACAGAAGTTAGAAGAAAAATACCCAAAAGAAAACCCTAGAAATCGCAAGCGTGTTGATATGAGAATTGAGAGAACAGAGAAGATGAAGAACAAGAAGTTAGAGAAATCAGAAATGGACTCCTTACCGTGAGTGAGCACTGAGGAGTGAGGACTGAGCAGTGAGCAGAGCACTCTCAAGTCTCAAACGTGTATCAGTGTATGATGTATCAACGATAGAAGAAGACCGAAGACGATAGTGCGTGTGCCGTGTGCGAGACTGCGATAGACGAAGACGAAGACGATAGTTCTTGTGCGAGACTGCGAGGGCGATTTGATTTTTGAGAAAATTGGGAACCTAATTCGGGTTACTAGAAGAGGGGAGAAAAGAGATATATAATCGGGTAACCCGAACTATTTTCGGAGTTACCCGGCCCAGCCCGAAAACATTTTAGGTATAACCCGAAATGATTCGATTAACCCAAATTTTGATAATTTCTTACCCAAATTAATTCAGATCAGGCCGGATAATCGGGCCGGTTCGAATAATACTCACCCCTAATTATACAGATAGTTTTCTACATTTATCGACCGTTTAATATTAAAAAGTTGTAATAGATATACTTCTAAATATTAAAGTATCTACTACCAACCTCTCATTTGTGGAATTACTTCAAGCATAGAACAAAATAAGAAAGAACGCAAAATTTGAAAGCAATAAATAGAATTGTCCTATTTCCTATTTATAAAAAAAGACACACAAGTTTATTTATTATTAAAATGAATTTTTTAATTAATATTCCCAATGTCATATACGTCTTTAAAGACGTTTCAAATTAAAATAAATGAACAAATTCGAGCCATAGCACATGGATTCCATCGAAAAAAATCTTAGCCAAATTACCCTATATGAAATTAAGGAATAGCTCACTTCTTTCCCATGAACTAAATAGACTCTTATTACAGTGATCATGCTGCTATGAAAAAAATACGCCAAACCCACTCAATTGGATGAAATATTTGAATTATATCTTCCTACTTTGAAGCTCACGTCTGCAATAAGACTCTTTAGATGCGCTTGGTTTTCAGTTAATGAAAAAAAAAGACGAAAGTTTAATAGAAAACAAAAACTAATTTTTCTAATTTATATAAATTATGAAAATCAAAAGAAATTAAAACCACAAACGAAAACATATTTTAATCAGAATTTAAAAACGAAAACAAGAAACTAAAAATTAAAAAAAAAAATCAGATCCTTAGGTATTGACAAACACAATCTCTGAATAATCTTATATCCCTGCTTGTCATTCTTGAATAGAATGAAAAGAAGATAGACCAGATGAAAAAGAAAAATTAGCTCGTTGTCTTTTACCATTTTCCATGATGCATTTGAAGTGTACAAAATTCCGCTATACAGGACAGCAAAGAAGCTGGAAGATCAGCCAACACCCCTAACACTGAAAAAAGCTACCCAGTCCGAACTAAATTTGTCACACTAACTCTTCTTCATTCTCTAGTTGTAGTGAACACAATATACAAGAGTACACAACAATTTATACTCCCAATATCTGCAAATTGCCTGAATCAAACCCGTTAAAAAAAACTCCCTAGAACCATTTTGAGTGGAAAACTATACTGACCAGGCAAAAGTGGAACGCAGAAGCTAATAACTATCGGGCTGGAACACAGTAGGAGGAGCTGAGAGCTGGAGGCATGACGCAGACCAGATGAGGCCCCGGAGGGCTGCAGCTTATAGTTGATTCATCCACATCAGGTAGACCTAGTTGAGGTGGACGAACATAACCAGCCACCAGTGGCACACATAATACAGAGATAACAATTCTTGAACCTGTAACATTAAAGATGATGCTATCAAAAATCAATATTAGATAATTATCTAGCAGCCAATACACTCACAAATATATTCCTTAAGCAGAAATTCATAAATAAAATCATCTATTTTACAGACCTTGCTTTGCGGACAGGGAAACATGACCTCTCTTCCTGCCAGCAATCATCCAATTTTCACTATTTGCACTCACTTCATATAACACTTCACCTTGCTGCACAAGGGAAAATTATGGTCTATAATCAAACCTCTTGCTAGGAATAACGTATAAGGACAATTATTTCTAGTGCATGAGCATATGATAGTAATGCTCTTCAAAGATCAATGCTGTACACTAATGGTCACCCATAAAACAGATGGTTTCAAAGACACACAAATATAACGAATGCAAAAGAGAGAAACAGAACATTATGAATGAAGAGAATAAGGGTATTAGAATAAACTAAAAAAATTAGAAGCTGCTAATATATCATCAATGACATGTCAACTCGACATAGCTCATAAAATCAACAGTAGCACTCCCTTGATTGAGAGATTAAGGAAAAAATTTTGGCAACTTTATTCGCACTTCAATTCATCTGAAATTTGCAAGAACAACATAATACTAAGTTGAGCAGTAATGACTAGAGCAACTGGTTAAATCAAAAACAAAGAGACCTCAAAGCAAATTAAAGCAGCCTTCAGTTTAATGCAAAATAAAAGCTGTAAGCATTTACAGGAGCTATGACTATCGAACACTCCAAAGACTTACATTGTCATTATGAATTTCATTGCCTTCAAAACTTTTCAACCTCTCAATCCTCCATTGCATGGTAACAAGTTGTCCGACTCTAAGACTAGAAGCAAGAAGAGGAAGAAAACCAACAGCCAGGCTTGGGTCAAGCACAGGTCTCTGCAACAAAAGAGCACTCTTGAAAAGCAAATCCTGCCCCCAAACTTCAGATTCTACAGACACTGAAGGAATAGGAGGATGTGCGCCAATTGTTCTTTCACCAGAAATTCCATATCTTATATGCAATATGCTCTCGGGTCGTGTTGCCTGAACTTCATCTGTAAACCAAAAGAAAATGTGTGCTGTAGGTTACACAGTCTAAAAGGAGACAATAAACCAAATAAAAATTAACTGCCAAATCATCTAACAGCAGATATTAAGAAAAGAAGAAATGTAAATGCAAGAAGAAATGTAAATGCAAAGAATAGCAAAAACTAGAAAGCATATCTGGGTGAAAGCTTATAACATGCCAACAGATTGTCAGTGCTAAAGCAAGCTGCATTTTCTCTTTAAAGTACAAAAGACTGCAGTCATTATTCAAATACATTGATGTTTTATAATGCCCAACCTTCCTCTCCAATTAGCCAAAGAGTCTTCCACGTATCATGTAAGGATCAACCTAAACTATCAAATAATCTGATATACATGGATACCATGTGTGTCCAAATGGCACATAGCCAGCATCATTAGGACAAACTCACAGGAAGGTTTTCTATTTCATTTTCACCAGGGAGTGCTAGTGTTGATGCCAATATTGGTACAAAGCAGCATTCTTAATTTATGTTTGGTACAGCTTGAACCAGCAAATGACTTAACTAAGTTCATATAGTAACACACTAAAAATGTCTCCAACTGTACCAGTAATCTTCCCCAAGCAAATGGTGAACAGAATTCCTGCTCTGGACACGGGCGAGATCATTAGAGGAAAGAAGCTTGAGGTTGGCCTCCCATTACCACCACCAGTATGAACAAAACCATCTTGGAGTTGAAGCCAAGCATCATGTATGGTCAAAGCAGCTTTCACTTGGGAGTGCAGTATCATCTGGAAGTATCACAAACAATGAAACTTCGAAACAACTCTTATTATCAATAACAATTTTATGTCATGTATTTGTGGAAACTACCAATCTCAATAGAACCCACATAAGTCCTCCAAGAATCTAACAAGATTGAGAATGCTTTAAGATGGCAGTTGAAGGAATACAATGGGACAATAAGTTTGAGATTACCTGCAGGAGTAGAGTACCATCATTACATTTATCTAAAACTCGCGTGCTTACATGGAAAGGATCTGTGAAATGCACCGCTATGGTCCTGCACATTAGGATCAAATTTTAGGAGGAACAAAAAAAAAAAAATTGACAGAAACATATTCAGCTTCTGCATTGTGGATGTGGACATGACATTGGATAAAAGCAATGAAGGTGAGAATACCTTTCAAATATCTGGTTATGAGATACTCCAAATTCAAGCTTGAAAGCTATTGTCCTCATACCATCCACGATGCTCTGTCTCTGGGAATTGACTGCCCATGCAATGCCAGATGTTTAGACAGAATAATTGTTTGATGCCACAGAAAGTATATGCCACATATGAATATTAAAACCAACAGGAGTTTGTGTATCCTTGTTATAACCTGATGATGCTCCTCGCGGAAGCCCATCCCTGACAGCAGAAACGGGAATCCAAAGAGTTGAACTTGAGTCACTTGCCCAATCTGGAAACTTTATTGTACCATCTTGCAGACTTAACTGCTCAAATTTTTTATTAGCCGCTTTCATATAATGTTTATCAGCCCCATCAATGTCTTCCATATCAGGATCATTCTCCAATTCAGTGAGACAGTTCTCCATCTCAATAGCATGTGAATCTTCAATCTTCAGGCCTGGACCAGTATCAATATGCAGAACAGCACCTTTGAGAGAGTAGTTAAGAGGCCTAACGATTACTCCAACCCACTGGGTTTCGTTAATCAGAAATGGAGATGAAACAGCTGCAGCAAGCTCAACAAGAGGTCTTGGTTTGAAAACCTAAGAAAGGGCATAAATTAGAGAATGAATAAACTATAGCCTGTATATAAGTAGCAAAAATAAGCCCATTTATCTCCTTATAAACAGTCAAGGAAACACGGAATACTAAAAACTCCAAGATATATCCTTAAACAAAAAGCACATAAACGACCTTCAAAATAGGTCTTGTTGGTTTTTCATAACTCATAAAATCATCACTGTCAGCTGGGCCACCTTTTGAAAAACTATGGGATCTAAATCTCAATTGACCGATTTGGCCTGTTAGAACTCCCAAGACATATGAACCAGGCTTCTGTGGAGGTAAAGGAAGAACAATAATGTTCCTGCCGGGGTTAAGGACAATAGGAGCATAGCTCCTCAGAGCCTGAAATATCACATAAGATCCACGAATTATGAAAATTGTACTGCAAACAAATTGATAAGGCTTGCAGAGAGTTATAATAGTTTTAGTCTGGGAAAAATGTACCTTAGCACCTTCATCAGCATTAAATGTAGCCACCAAAGTGAGACTAAGCGAGTCCAGTGTTATATCATCAGGAAACCCACTCCACACAGTGACAGAGAGAATGCCAGGATCTCCATCACACAACTCCAGAGGAGGACCAGGATTTCCACAAAACGTAATCAGTGATGACACATCTAGGTGCACAGGGTCCTTCATCTCACTGTGTGCCAGCTGAACCACCTCGTTCTGAAAGGCCTGGCGCTCTTTGGTCGAGAATAAACCTTTATCTAGAGATAGAAGTCTTGCGCAAGATGAAAGGTAGCCAGCTTGATCATTCAACATTTTCTGGCACTCAGCCAAATCCGGCAGCACATCAGCTAATAATTCCTGCCAACCTTCTCCAGCATATAGAGCACAAACTTTCTCATACAACTTTGCTGCTTGATCAAAGTTTCCATGCCTGAAGCACATAGCAGCTATTTCACCATCAAGGACAACTCCATGTCTTTTCCACCATGAAAGATGATAATTGTCAGCAGCACCTTTGGTTAGCTCAAGATACTTTTTCTGCCATGACAAGAAATAAAAATCGATAAAGTGCACACAGAAACACAAACACAGATTCACACACACATGATACATATTTAGATAGATAGAGAGTGGAGGAGAGAGAGAGAGAGAGAGAGAGAGAGAGAGAGAAGAGCAAATGAGGTGATAGACTGATTGGAAATTTCCCAAAGTACAAAAGTATAAAACTGAAATCTTAAGAATATCGATGAAGTAAAGTTTTTGAAACAGAGCTCACAGAAAAATGTAATTTTAGGCATTGTAGAATTTAAAGTTCTCTAAAGTTTGATCTCTCACTAGTAAACATGTTGAATTCCAACATCGAACCATAAAGAAATTTGCAGGACATCTGATTATTTTGGCACATCAGTGGCAGCAACTTATATTGTCAAGTTTTATGAAGCTTTATTAGTCTTGTTCCACCTTCCAAACATAGAATGCTAAATGCAGCAAGCCCATGAGACTCATTGGCGATCTAGGAAGGTTCAGATGTGTTAAGTTTTCCTACTTAAGTGAAATAGCTGCTTCCATGACTTGAATCAAAATGACCTTTACGTGACAATGAGTAACCTTACTGTCTCACAAGTATCATCCTTAGCCGAACAAATAATACTGTAACTAAATGTATTTGGACTTCTTAACTGAATAACTTTGCCAAATGAGGTGATAAGACTTGTCGTGAAAAATTCTCAAAGTACAAAAGTATAAAACTGAAATCTTAAGAATAACGATGAAGTTAAGTTTTTGAAACAGAGCTCACAGAAAAATATAATTTTAGGCATTGTAGAATTTAAAGTTCACTAAAGTTTGATCTCTCATTAGTAAACGTGTTGAATTCCAACATAGAACTGTAAAGAAATTTGCAGGACATCTTATTATTTGGCACATCAGTGGCAGCAGAACGTTCAGATGTGTGAACTTTTCCTACTTAAGTGAAATAGCTGCTTCCATGACTTGAATCAAAATGACCTTTACCTGACAACGAGTACTGTCTCACAAGCATCATCCTCAGCCTAACAAATAATGCTATAACTAAATGTATTTGGGCTGCTTAACAGAATTACTTTGCCAAAAATAAAAGCAATCTCCACAGGAAGTTCCAAAAACAGAGGAATCTAGGCTTGATTAAATATTTTGGTCAACTGAGTGCCCATGAAAGTCCTATATGAAATTGTGCATACATCTTACAGCTCATGGTAGTGTTTTCCTTATCAGGTCAAGTTTTTTTTTTCCTTTAATTTCTTTTTTACTGCATGGGAAAGCTCAAAATGACAAGCTTTGCCGCATTTTATCATGACATCAATAGTTACTATTCAACTCTTTTATGCAGTAGATAAAAAGTTGTCAACATTTGTACGTCTCTCTTTTCTCTGTATTATGGATCAAAAGCATGGTGTTGGCAGCTTGAAGAATGTGCACTTCTGCAAGATGATTAATACCTCAAACTCCTCCACAGAAGATAAACATTTTAAAAGTTCAGCGTCTGATATTGTCTGCTTCAAAGAATGCTCAGCAGCAACATATATCTCGGACAGCCTCATAGGTCGATCTATAGAACTCTCAAAAGTTCCTGATGAAGAATTGGTTCGCGACATTGCCATTGCATTCTTATTAGATGGGGACATCCTTGTCAAAACATCTGAAGCGGATCTGTCAACATACTTCCATAATGAATAAAAATGCTTTAAACTCAAGAAAAAAGCTAACATGAATTATCTGGCACTGAACTTTCAAAAGAGAGAATATAAATGATAACAGAATGAACTTTTAGGAACTTTTGCAGTAATTTTGCTTCATTTGAGGGATCAATTACCCATCAACAAAAATTGGACGACCCTCACACATTTCAACCATGCTCCCAGCAGAAAGAGAAGCCCTTCGACGATTAGCTTCACGTAACAATACAGAAGGTTCTAGAGGCAATTGTTTCGTCTGAATACCAAAGTGCTTGATTCTAGGGGTAGCATGAAGAATCACCTACAAAAAGACTAATTCAACCCATCAATATTTTCATGCATCTATGAAGACAGTCACATTCACTAAAAGAATAATAAATGCCTTGAAAGAGATCAATTTTTTTGGGCACCAGCTAGGATGTGAACAGTCTTACAGATATATAATTCATTTCACCCAAAGCACCTTACTCGTGTAAAAAAAGGACTAACATTAATACCCAATAACACAAATTAAAATACCATGTTCTGTTTTTGGCCAGTCCACTATGATCATCCTAAAACTAACCTTTTCCTTAACAAGGACATCATCAGCAGCATCATCTGGAATTGAGGGCCAAACTGCAGGTTTGGGCCAAGGCAGCATGCTAAGTGAAGCACTGCTCAAGAGAAGAAAGCAGCTCAAGTGTTGGAGACCCATAAGATCTATTATATGCTTCATGTTGGAAAATGCATAGTGAAACAACTAACAAAACCATAAGTCAACCTCATTATATCTTCACATAAAAGTTTAAATTGTATACCTGTTTAGTGGACTTCTTTCTATAAATGTCCCATATCCAATTAAATAGGCAAGCCTCATGAACTGCCATAGCCATGAAAATCATTTCAACAGAAGCGTCTATCGATTTAGAACAAAAAAAAGAAAAATATTTAAATAGCAGTTATCTTGCACAAGTTCTATAACAAGGCTCTCCAATTTGATGGTGGTTAACAGTAAAATCTGGTCATTAACACCAAAATACCCTAATGCATGATTTAAGTTTGTCAAAATGAAAAACATACAGCTCTCCTTTAGGTTTGTGATACAAGTCAATGAAGGGGAAAAGATTACCTTTACTCGGCATAATAAATAAAGGTCACCTAGAAGTCGGTAGAACTCCTTTTCTATGTCAGGCACAACATGTCCATCATAATATTGAGAAGTAGTTGCATTAATTAAAATGAAGCATGCAGTTATTACCCACACTTCACGCATACAAAAAGGGAGGGTAGTCTGAGCGGAACTCCAAGCCAAGATACAAGAAAGAGAGAAGAGATAAATGAAAGACATCAGAAACAGCAATCTTTTAGTAAAAAGCTAATAAGCAAACCAAAGGAAATTGAGATACTATTAATACCTCATGTAATGTGAGAGCCTTTGAAAAACTGATCACGAATGAATGACCTCTTAAAGCAACCTCAAAAGGACGTCTAAGCTTAAACATAAGCTGAAAGAATTCATAAGAGTTTCAGATACAGAGGAAAACAAGCCATAATGGCAAGGTACATGCTGTGGAGTTGGATATACATTGTTGTATTTAATGGAATGCTTTTGCATAAACACAATTGAACCATTTGGGACAAAGATTTTGAAAAAAAAAGGCACCAACCAATTAACATAATTAGTGCTCCAGAAAGAGGCTTTTGTTGCTAAAGTAAAGAGATGTATAAGTTTCCTTTCCTCCACTATTGGGTACTTATAGAAATTTTGATGTATTCTGTAAAGTACTCATTCTAGTTCCAAACCTTTGATTGACAAGCAAAGAGATATTGCCGAAATTCAAATTCCCTAAATGTGTCATCTTGAACAATTTGCGTCAGTGATTTGTTTCCAGGATTCAAAATTGCCGCCTGATCATCACCACGCTCTACTCCCCCAAAGTCCCTTTGTTTTCGGGCCATGTTAACTGCATTATAAAGAAAAAGATTAGCAATCCATTACTGCTCTCAGGACACATATACATAAGGCCAGTATAATAATAGCAATAAAAAGATATCAGCTATCACAGCACAGTACAAGAATGACAATAAAGATAAAGAATTTTCTCCTAAAAATATTTATCTGAAACTCCAAAGAAGAATAAAGGGAACTGTGATTCCTTCAAATAAGATTTAGGAATGTAAAAATTACATGTGCAGTCCTTTCTTAACAAAGATCACAAGCTAAAGGCACAAGCAGTTAGACATAATAATTGGACTAGCTTTAGGGAAGGCAGATCCAATTGTTAAATTAGAAGACATTCAACAGTCAATTGGGATCACTTGATCCAATTTCCAGAACTTGCTATGTAAAACCACCTTACTTCCCACACTTGACAAACAACTACGTCACCTATCATCCGTTTAAAGTTAAAGCTGCATATAAACAATATAGAAACTAAGTTATTAGATAAAGTTGTAATATTTACATAGAATATTTCACTTTCCAATTGATAAAGTAATTCACTTACATTAAATATGAAAAAATACATTATAGAATCTTGAGTATTCACCATAACTAATTCCTTGAAACAGACACATATTACATACTGGAACAACACAGACACTGGTCTGAACATAGAATTCAAGCACGATCACTTATTTTGACAGTCAAAATGTATAGTAACTAGAGGCCTACCCATAACCATATGCATTATATACCTGTTTCCAAATAGCAAAGTTCCAGTTCGTCATATTCACGTAATGCATCTTCATAAAGATGGGCCATTTCAAACATAAAAGCCAAGCTTTCCTGAGGAAAAATCATTTATAAGGGGCAATGAAATCCTTAGAATGACTGAAAAAAATTAAACAACTGGGATATATGGCTATAAGAACATAGATAATCATCAATTTGAAATTGTCATGGTCACTCCAAAACATAGATCGGAATTGAATTAGAAAGGATAAACAAATATTGGGAGTACATATTCCTATCACAATAAGAACTCACTCCAAGTAGCCATAATACCTTAGATTACATTATTTTGGTTCAAGAGCTTTGAAATGTTGATAAAAATGGAAAAAGAAACACAAAACAAAGATTTTGAGGTAGGAGAAAGACCTTCAATATAAAAAAGTTGCAGAAATTCCACACTGGCATGAAGCGCTGCTCACTAAGCTTACGTATCTCATCTTCATAAAACTGTACACGCTTATCTAATGTATTCCTTACACACTCCATAATTTTAGATTCCAAATCTTCCCAAAAATTTGCTTCAGGACCATGACTGTCAAACTTGCAGCACCTGAACAACCCACATGTTTGGAAAAATATAAGATGAGTGAGAAAAAAAGATACTTCTTTTCTGTTGGAGAGATTAAAAAAATTGAAATAAATCTAGTTCCTCTTCAAATAGTTGAAAGAGGAAAAAATAAAGATATTTCAAATCCACAAGACTAAAATTAGAAAGTATGCAGCAGATACTTAGCTGAATATAAAGGCCTAGAAAAAGCTGATATATACCTCTCTCTTTTTTTAGAGCTGAAATCAACTTCAAGCCTTGCATAGACTTTTTTTGCCATTTTGGTGGCGTTATCATTACTCGGATGAGCTCTTGAGACAAATACAATAAACCATTCACGCTCATCATTTTGGACGATTAACTTCAAGCGAGGTTTAAGGATGGTTTTGAACTCATCAAGATCCTAAAGACATGTAAGCATACCAGAAGAAGAAGAAGAAGAAGGTTAGAGTACAACATCAAATGTGTTAAAAAAAAGGAGAATCGGTCACAAATAAATAAGAGAATATCAGTGGAGTATTCCCAAAATGGGAGAATCAGAGATATCCTTGCTCAGCAAACTAGCCACTTTTGGTTCAGGAAGAATAACAAAAAACAAGGTCAATGCAACTAAAGTTACCTCACAAGTAACAACAACTACAGTAGCATATGGCTCTCGGAACCAGAATAATGACTGTTCCTGTGGAAACCGGCTTCGAAGTCTTGAATCTGTTGTCAGTACGAATTCTGCTGAGAGATTCTCAACAAAGACAGGATTGCGTGCCTTATTGTTTAAACAAGCTCTTTTAAATGGCAATCTCCCCTCAAATGTATCCTTGATAGTGGGCCACAAATCACTAACATCTTCAACTGTAAGCATTTCAGACCAAAAGAAAAACTAAAGGTATAAACCTAAAGCAACATGTTTGACCATGCAAAGAGTTACCCGTAGAGTAATTCAAAAAATTAGTCAAACTGAACAATAAACAATTTGCTTCAAAACCCGAAAAACGGCATCACACCCTTATGCCAGGGTTTTTAATTAATTGAACTACTTACAAATGTGCACACCAATAGTCGAAATGCTACTTTAATGATAAGAATTGAGAAAAACAACCTAGTCAATGCTTCCATATTAGTTGATGACTTAACACCATTAGTTAAAAATCCGACATTTCCTATCGCCATTGATGAGTAGGCAAATGCTGTGTGACTAACCTGACTAATACATAACAATAACACAGAGGAACTGAAAACCCATTGCTATTGCCTTTTTGGCATTTTCGCCTACACCCATTTAAAATCTGACAAATTGCATCTTTGGATCCACAGTATTCTTTTTCCAGTTACAAGAAAGCAACCATTCCTAGGCGTTTTCCTTGGTCATGGGGACCAAATTTCTCATTTAAAATCAAATTAATTATGCAAATTTCCTATTTGTCAAATATCTAGTAACTTTAATCAACACCTAAAACCCACAATGTCACCTAGCAAGCAATTACGAATAAAACAGTTCAAAACTAATTCGCACTAAAATTCAACTTGATACATCAATTTAAAAATTTAGCCTTCAGTCGCAGCAAAATAAAATTCAATACTGAGACCGAAATCAAGTGTATAAAGACAAAAATAGAGAGAGCGAGAGCGAGAGAGGAGATTCACCAGCAATTACGATATGATGGCAAGAATTCCTGATGGATTGAAACTGAGCAAGATAGTTGGCCATTTTCGATCTATAGATGCTAACTAGAATCCATACATAGATTACTGAAAATCCTTTTTCTATGTCGACGATGTGTATGTATATAACAACATATAAATATAGAGAGAGAAATTTACCCCAAAAAAGAGAGAGAGAGAGAGAGCAAGAGTGAGTCTCTAAGTGAGCTTCCGCCTTCTCTCCTAGTCGGAGTATGTGAAATGGAACTACGGTCGAGGATCCAGTGCTTCGCGATGTATGATTGCTGATGATTGAAACTTCTCATCTAAACGTTGAAAATTTTTATTAGGCCTTCTTTTTTTAAGGTGGGCCCATATGATAATGTTGGTTGTGGGGCGGGACTTAACATCCCTCGGAGGATCATGCAATTTGTTTCTTTTCCTTGTAAAATAATCAAAAGATTGTTTATAAGAAATACATCTACCTTATTGTTAGTTTATGCTCTTGCAACCAATCAATTAGATCCAAATTAATATATGACATTATATTTTAATTAATGAAAAGGCGTTATTTATCTTTGTTAATTATTTTCATTAATATTTTATGTTTTTATACTAAAGATAAAATCCTTGGAATAATTACTGTATAATTAAAATTATAATGAGATCATAATTATGAGATTCAATTTATACTTATGTGTCATTCTTAAATGTTCCTAATTGTAGTTTCATCAAGATTAGATATTGTTGAAAGGTAAAACTAGCACACATTATATTTCTTCTTACGAAGAAAGTAATTGATCTTATAAATTAAAGTATAGAGATACTTAAACTAATGTGTGGGTGATTATTAGATGATAAGTCATCGACCCGATTATAAGAATTCCAAATGGAATATTAATTATGTGTCTATGGATTAACTCATAATAATGGTTGTATAATTAATCCTCAGACTTGAGATTACTAAGATATCTAGTATGGGAATTACTATATTTTGATGCTACTTAAGAATCGTCCTAGGATAGTTCAGTCGGTAGTAATTGGATACAGTATGAACTATATATAGATAGTTGAGTAAGTCAATATATAATTCGTCACTCTATAGTAATTAAAGAGAATAGACTGTTGTTCTTGATTAGTAATGATTTATGGAATTCTCTGGCTAGAGTAAATTGATATTTGAAAAGGAATTTTTTAAATTTCAATTATAAATCAATTACTAATTAGCAAGAACGAACATAATTGGATGATAAAAGTAGACACTATATCCATACTATGTCCAATTAGAATATTGAATGACGAAATGATTATATTATATATTATAGCCATACATGGCCAGGTTAAGACAATCACTTTGGCATTCCTAATATTTGGGTAATCATGACATGTTGCTAGACGTCAATCATGATTTATGATTATGAATTATTTAATTGGAGAATTAAA
>JANIHZ010000005.1:41397558-41409630 GCA_027478365.1 Erythroxylum rufum
ATTTATAAGAATGCTTATTCAGATACATGAACAATTTGGTGATATGAAATTGTGTTTGATTGTATATAGAAGAGCAAAGAAAACGGCCATCTCCAGATATTGCCGAAACTTTAAGCCATTAAACAAAAGGGAGTGATTGTTAGTAATCTCTAGGATGCTCACACCTTATTGTTTTGCTTAGTACTGAATTCATTTTGATTTATGCTAATTGTGTTCTGAATTCAAGACAATGATTGTCTGAGATGTTTAATGCATGTAAATATGATTGACTAATTATTTTTGCACAAGAAATGGACTTGTTTTGTTTTGGAAACTATTGAGTCCTATTTGTGGGTAAATAGGCATACCTAGAAGGGATCTGTAGCTACTCTTGTGATACTTCAGTGTCTCCTGTGCTGACACTTTCGTGTCTCCTATTATTGACACATCGGTGTCTCCTGTATCAAGACTTACGTCTATCCTGATATATGATGTCATTTATGGTATCTCCTGTATAAGTCCCATTATCCACTTATGTTCATGGATTTACAGTCTAATTTGTTTTGAATTTTGATCTATGATAAGTTTTGATATGAAGCAAATCTAAAAATTTGATCTAATGGGTTACCACCATATTCTTATAATCTGTTCTGTATTTTGTATGTGCAATTGTGTTATTGAAATTCATTATGTATGAGATTCTTATGCTATAACATGTTGCAGTATTAGTTGTTTTTACACATAGTTTAGTTATTACTCACTAAACTATATGCCTAGCACGGTGGATTTGGCCCGTGTAGGTTCAAAAAGAAGGTTATAAAGACTGGGACAAGACAACCATAATGGCCAAAGGAAATTGAGTTTTGTTTGTATAAATGTATTTTTGAGTTTGTCTTTGAGATGTATTTGATACATGAAACAATTTGTTTTGTTTGAAGGTTTGTAATATCCTTAATACAAGTTGATGTTTTTGAATTTATGGTACATATTATGATAAGCATAGTATGACTGATATGTTATGTTTTCAAACAATCACATGTGATGATTTGTAATGTAAGTTTGCTTGAGATTCTGAAATGCATGTATGAAGTGTTTCGTATGTTTTGGATTTGTTTCAGTTCTATCTGTGTGGCACTTGCATATCCTCCCAGGGCGTATGTGGGTGTCAAACGTTAGCATAGTATCAAAGGTGTCGATCCCACGAGAAGGGAACATATCTTATTCTAAAATCTAAGGCCAGAAATAAATAACAAAAATTTAAGATAGAATGAAACTAATACGAGAATTTAATTTAATTAATCAAATTAGGAATCAAACATGGAAAGAATCAAACACAAAAATGCTAATTACTAAGCAATTGCAACATAACCAAGAATCAACTAAGAGAAATTACTGATTGAGAGAAAGGAAATTTTACCTATCCTTAATACTAACTTAACTAATTATGAATTATTGGATTGTTGGTTATATACTATCCTAGGGTTGATTACTCTCTCTCGAGTTATAACCATTAACCCAAATCATAAACCCTAATCAGATTGTGGAGTTTGCAATCTCTCAATTCACAACCTATCTAAAACCCTAATTAGTTCTAAAGCTCTCTAATAAACTATCAGTACCTTATGTAAGATCTCTCTCTGCACAAATTCTTGATCTAATTCAATTCTTGTTTCTATTAAATCACCTAACTCTCGTTAGTCTAATTTAATTGTTTTTCATTCGATTCACCCTCTCAGTTTATTATCGAATTATGCAATCGCAGAATCAAACCACAACTATATCCAATAAACACATAACAATCAGATTCTCATTAATTGAAGAATAAAATTCCGAAGGTGAGCTTAGAACATCCTCAACATCCTAGATCCTATCATCAACTGTTTAATCCAATTACATACAATAATAAAAATGAAACTAATAGGAAATACAATCTAAAATGGATGATGGGAGGCAGTGATATCAGGAAACCTCCTAATCTGGAAAGTATGTTGAGTCAGCTTTTTTTCCTCTTCTCTCTTCCTCCTTCTCTTCCTCTATCTCTCAATGAGCTCTCTCTAGGGTTTCTTAATGTACCTCAAAAACATAATATTTAAGCTCAAAGACTTGTCCTAACCCATAAAACACTTAAAACATAAATAATTAACAAACTAACACAACTCTAACCTAAACATATACTACAAACTAACACAACTCTAACCTAAACATATACTAAATGATTGAATTAACAGCTAAACACATATCAAACTATGCCCTAAGACATGATGTAATTTACACTTATCAGTACCACAATTTAACAAATGTTAGACCTTTCACAAATTTCAAGTCTCAACAAGTAAAGAATGTAAATAACTTTCAAGGTTCAAAACAATAAAAAGGTCTTCAAAGAAAATAGGATAAAGGTTTATAATTTGGGTTTAATCAGTAAAAAAGCTATGGCTCAACTTGGTTATTCCTAGAGGTAAATTTTAGGATATGGTAATTTTCAAAGAAATAGGCTAAGCAAGTTGGTAAATCTACATGCCTTTATCATGCCAATGCTTCTAATTCAACAAATATGATCTCAATATGTATAATAAAAGCAAGTTCGAGAATCATTATACTGTATAATGATAACATACATATGAAAGAATAAAAAAAAGCTTTAAAAAACTTTGAAAATTTGCTCTTTAGGCTCAAAAGCTCACAAAAAAATTAGGTATATATGTGTGTAAATAATATGTAAATTTCATTCAACTTGAATATTTCAATTATTACTAAAAACATGACGTAGATACTATCACCCTTTTGCACACCAATTAAATCAATATTCAACAAAGAAGTAAAGTATTGATGGACAAATTTTAACCAATTCAAGATATTAGCTCAGAAAATTTATAATCAAGAATATAATAAGCTTCAAGAAAATTGTTAAAATTATTAACCCCTTCCGCACATTAAAGTTGTACATTGTCCTCAATGTAAATAATATAAACATGTATAATGAGTGAGAGGGTTAAGTTGGTACTTTCCTGAATGTGATGATATCCGATTTAGATCTATCCAATATGAGACTAACATCCTTGCAAGATATAAAAGAAAAGGATAAAAAAAGAAATAACATAACAGAAAATAAAATCCTATACTAACATGAAAGAAAATATTAGATAATATCAAAATTGAAATAAAATTACAACTAACTTATTCTTGCAGTGCTTCTTTAGCATTGGTAGCTCAACATAACCTGCATGTTTATCGTCATCCTGGATCTATGATTAGTGGCTTGCTTATACCCTTTTCTCCATAAAGCAGTTTCATATCCTGTAAACAAGCCACATGTTGTTGGATGATCAAAATGACATAATGTATTAAATTAGTACAACCAATTAACTGCAGTATTTCCCTTTTCAATGAAAATTGTTAATAAAATGAGGGATAATGAAACTCCATGAATCATCAGCTAACTCAAACAATTTGTCTTCAAGAAAGTGGGAACCCTTCATACTTAAGGTCATTACCAACACCTCATCAATAGTTTCCTTACTTGGTTCCTCCGGTAGTTCTTCCTCAACCACCTCTGTCCTTTTATCTTCTTCTTCTTCTTCTTCTTGGAAAGAGGTTTCTATCTCATCTCCTTTAAGTACCTTCTGCCACTTCTCTACTTTCCCTTATTGAATGGAAGCTTCTTTGGGAAGTCCTTCTTGGAATGTCTCTTCATCCATGAAGCCAATCATCATCTTTTCTTCATTTTGTTGCATTAATAGGCTTAAATAATATTCCGCGTTATGCTTAAGATATTTAGGTTAAGAAACCCTTTCTTTGAATTCTCATCGGCTAGCTTTAAGCTTAGCAAGGTATTCCATTAATTTATCTCTCTTCCTCTTTCTCTTCTTCTTCCACTAGGAACTCTTTGTCGTTAATAAGGGTGATTGCTATTCCACATTTTGTAGGGTATATTTTAGTAACACTAGGCAAACTCCCTTGGATCTCTTCAGATAGTATCTCTGCTAAATGGTCCATCTAATTCACCAAATTTTGTCTACAAGCGTCTACTTCTCAATGCCTCATGATTGATTCTTGAATAAATACGACCATCGTACCTTCTAGAGTTGGTTTATTGATTGAAGAGGCTTGGTGTTGTAAGTATCCAACTGGAGTGTAATTGTTCAATCCATAGGCACAAGAGTTGGTATATTCTGAATTATATTTGTTCTCGTATAGTGCACCTTGAGGTTAGTTATACACGCTCAGATGGTCCTATATATAGCGGGGTGTTTGGCATCCCTAATTGTAGTGATAACTTCGATCAAAGTCGTAATTTGGTCTAGATTTTAATTAAGCTTCCGAAAACATATGAGAACACCTGCCTCTCCCATAAGGCGATGATATGTATTACAAACACTTTCTGGCTCCCATAAAAGTACTCTTTGTTCCATTTTTCCGTTATGAGTTATGGCTATGATAATGAATTTTAAATCCTACAATAAACCACAAACTCAAGATCAAACAAAGAATTTTAAAAGATAATTAAATGAATAAACCACAATTACAATAAAATGCAATAAGAAATAAATACACATGCTATGTTAAAAAAAATAAAATATACTTAAAATCACATTCCATCAATTATAACTAACCCACATATAAGTGCATCCCCACACTTATTCTGTTGTGCACCCACAAACATCAACAATCACAAATGTTCCACTAGCTTTAAGGAATGGTAAGACATTCTGTTGGGTTAAGGGTTTATAATATGGTTAACACAAAAAAAGGCTAATAAAGCTCAATGGGACTTAACAAAAGGAAAAAACATATCA
This sequence comes from Erythroxylum rufum, assembly GCA_027478365.1. Lineage (NCBI taxonomy): Eukaryota > Viridiplantae > Streptophyta > Magnoliopsida > Malpighiales > Erythroxylaceae > Erythroxylum > Erythroxylum rufum. Next base: position 41,402,334 of record JANIHZ010000005.1, read on the forward strand.
ATAGGTAGGCTATTTAGCTAATATAGCTTGTAAAAAATTACTATATCATTTCCATGTTAATGTATGTGATAATAATGTGGTCTTAAATAGAAAATCAAGGCAAGGTTAGGATGTACATGTCATGAACGCAACATATGAATAGAAGACAATGAGACTAATATAAAAGTCTCAATATAAAAGGCTCAAAATCTCACTGTCTTATGTCTATTCACTAGTTACTACCTTTTAAAGAAAACATACATTAATTAATCACAAGAGTAAAAATACATGCCTAAGTTGCCCTGATTTTTTTAGCTAATTCTACTCTCTAATTATGACTATATAGTCCTAGAAGTAATAGAAAAAGAGAGAATGTTTTTTGTTTCCTTTTTTTTTACATGAAAAAATAACTTAAAAAATCATTAAAACATACTTAAAAACACATAATAAACAAGATCCCTACCCACCCCCCCTAAAACTTGCATTGTCCCAAATGTAACATTAAATATAATAAATGGAGCACTCAATAAAAACAACTATTGTAAAAATATAAAGGAAAAGGAATAAACTCTCTTTGGGTTACCTCCCAAGACATTACAAAGTTTTGATTTCTAGGGATCACATCTTGTGCATTCTCCACTTGAAATTATTGAGGATAAAGCATAAGTCGATGACCACTCACATTAAATCTATCACACCATAAGAGACATTAGTAACAAAACAAAAGGATCAACCCAATAAGGAGATAATTAATATATAAGTAGTTTATATCTAGAGTAATCAAGGATCACTTTTTAACCAATGGTAAAGCTTTCCCTTAAGACATAGAAAGTTTTGGTCTTCTCCTTAGTTAAAAATATTTCTAGTTTATTTATACTCTCAAAGATTCTTATATTGAAGGGTCATTCATATTATTCCAAGAACTAGAATGGTCATATTGAGGGTGCTTTATGAAATTAAAAAAATTAAAATGAACACCTTCCCTATCAAATTTCACTATGAAGATAACCTCACGAACATATATCTTAGTTTAGGTTGTATTAACGAATAGTCTCCCTGGTAAGATAGATATGAGATTATAGGAAGTTTCATCATTCGTATCTAATACGTAAAAATCTACAAGAAACACTGATTCATTTACTTGTACCAAAACATCATCAAGCACTATATCTGGATAAGTGTTAATACAATCATTCAATTGTATAATAACACTAGTTTCTTTCAACAACCTAAATTTAAACAAGCATACATAGAACGAGGCATAACATTAATTGATGCTCCTAAAATCTAACATGGTTGTTTAATCTTAGTGTTACAAATTTTATAAGGAATGGTAAACATGGTTGGTCCTTAAACTTAGGAGGTATTTTCTTTTTAAAGACTATAAAAATATTTTCACCCATTTTAATTATTTCATTACCTCTCAGCTCTGAATTATAGGTACTTAATTCCGCAAGAAATTTAACATACCTCAAAACTTGCTTGATCACATCTAATAGTGGTATATTTAAGCCAACCTTTCAAAAAGTCTCCTAGATCTTTGTATCCTTCTTGTTTGACTTTACTAACCTACTAGGGAAAGCTGGAGGGATTATATATCCCTTTCTCCTTCAAGCCCCTTCTTAGTTTCTTCTTCACTAGCCATCCTTTATATCATCTTCTCAGGATCCTTAAGCTTCTTACCGCTCCTCAAAATGATTACACTAACATTGTTCATATTATCTTAGGTTATAATGATCATTTTCCTTCTTTTAGGGTTTTAAATGGTTGATAGCTGCTGCCATCTAACTCATCTGGTTGTCTAGATTCTGGATCCTAGTCCTAGTCTATTGAATCAATCCTAGCCCTAGCTAGGACCATCAATCAATGTTATACCTCACTCTATCTATACTTCTTTAAAATTGGGCACTTTGAAAGAGACTAGTGTTATTATAAAACTAGTTAACTATAATAATGCTTACTCAAATGGAGTGGTTAAGGATGTTTTAATTCCGGTGAATAAGTTGGTGTTTCTTGTAGATTTTTATGTGGTGGATATGAATGATGAAACCTCCTATAATCTTATGCCTATCTTAGTAGGGATATTATTTATTAACACAACCCAGTTAAACTAAGATATATGTTCATGGGTGCACAATGGAATTTGATAGGGAGTAATTTATTTGAATATTTTATACGATGAAACATCCTTAAGATGATCATTATGTTTTTATATTGATGTAATTGACCCCTTAATACTAGGCATGTTTAAGATAAATTGTAGAGATTAATTAGAAGCAGTTTTAATCAAACATCTGGAGTTAGAAGCCGCTAATAACATTGAGTTAGGAAAGGACCTAATTGGCATAATGGCTACCTCACATTCTTTAGAAAGCTTTCCTATAAGGCATAAACTTTCTTCCATACATTTATCTGAATCTTACCAAAGTTTATTACCTTATGATGTGTAGGTACATGATGTGGAGCTGAAACTACTACCCGCTCACTTAAAGTATCCACATTTGGGAGACAATCAAACTTTTCCAGCTATTATTTCTGTAATTTTAACTTTTGATCAGGAAGCTAAACTAGTTCATATGTTAAGAGAGCACAAGAAGGCTATTAGATGGATAATTATAGATATTTAAGTAATAAGCCCTTCTATATGTATACATCCCATTTGTTTGAGGAGGATGCCAAGTCCAATAAAGAAGCACAACATATGTTGAATACTTCATTAATAGAAGTTGTGAATAAGGAAGTACTAAAGCTTCTCGATACTGGAGTTATTTATCCTATCTCTGATAGTAAGTGGGTAAGTCCAGTATAGGTGGCTCCAAAGAAATATGGAATCATAGTGGTGACAAATCAAGATGGTGAGTTGATTCCTACCTATCTATAGACCAAATGACATGTGTGCATTGATTATAGGACATTGAATATTACAACTCGTAAAGACCATTGCTCCCTTTTATTTATTGATTAAATGCTTAATAAACTTTTTGGTTATGGGTATTACTATTTTTTAGATGAATTTTCAAGTTAACTTTAAATCCCTATTATGATAGAAGACCCAGAAAAGACAACCTTCATATGTCTATTTGGTACATTTGCTTAGTGACGGATGCTTTGTGCAATACACTTGTCACTTTTTAAAGGTACCTAGTAAGCATATTTTCTGACTATTTTTAAAAGATTATAGAGGTATTTATGGATGATTTTAATGTCTATGGTTCTTCTTTTGATAATTGCTTAGAAAATCTTGCACTTATTCTTGCAAGATGTATTTAAACTAATGTCATGCTTAATTGGGAAAATTGTCATTTTATGGTTGATCAAGGTATAGTTCTAGGGCATATTGTATCTTCTATGGATATAGAGGTTGAAAAGTCTAAGATTGATCTCATTTTTTCTTTTCTTTACCCCTTAAATGTAGAAGAAGTTCATTCTTTTCTTAGCCATGTAGATTTTTACCACAGGTTCATCAAGGATTTCTAGAAGATAATCTCTCCTTTCTGCAAGTTGTTACAATAAGATGTCCCTTTTGAGTTTAAAGATAAATGCAATGAGGCATTTGACAAACTTAAAGAGCTGTTGACATTCCCACTAGTGATTCAACCATCGAATTGGAGCTTTCCCATCAAGATTATGTGTGAGGTAAGTGATTATGTAATAGGGGAAGTTCTAGGATAAAGAGTAGGAAAAGTTACACATGCCATCTATTATGTCATATAGTACCCACTCCCGCAATGACCCGAACCCGATATCGTGGGTGATATCCGAGTCCGTGCCCCACAAGGGTGACGTGCTAAAGCACTCAATTATTTAGAAATCAGTATAATTTTTTTAAAAATCAATAACATATTTTGCGAAAATCGAAACTCAAATTGGGCCCACATTCATTCATAAACATTTTCAATGAAAACAATTTTCAATAGTCATTCGGGCCCTTCCATAAATACAAAACACTTGAGTCATTTCGAAATACAATTTATACAAAAAGTTGTGGAATATACAATTCAATACAAAATAGAGAAATGCAATGCAAACGTGAACTGATCCCGACCTCTAACCTTCACTTGAATGTTGTAGGTATACTTCCATTGGCCTAACGGGGTATTCTTCTAAGTCCTGAAAAATATTTACAAATTTTTGGGTCATAGCACATAACTCATAATTCACACCTCTCACTTTATTTCACATTTCACATTATTTCACATTCAATACACTTAATCATTCATATTATGCCTATGCAATGCATATGCGACTCACTTTACATTTGTTACTTTCTTGTGACCGAGTGCCTAAACTATCCCATGTAGGGCTCATTGATAATTGTCCCTTATCCACTTGGGGGATACAGGGCTCATTAAACGTTGAGCCTGAGGCTCTGAATCACTTTTGACCTCGAGGCTCATTTTCACTCGTTGAGCTTTAAGCTCTAACCGTTGGCTACTCTGGTCACAACTGTCATTATATTTCATACATTCCTGCAATGGAATGCATCACTCACAATTGCATATCACATTCAATCACTTTCTCATATCATCGAACCTTAGTAGTCCGGCATTCCACATTGAAGTGGAGAATTCACAATTTCATTCATATATAAATACAAATACACATTCCTAACACATTTAACAATCACATTCACATACAATTAGCACTTCAATATCTCATTCATATATCACGATCATCAGACCTTCATTTTCCAAAATTCAACAACCAAATCACATTCATAATTATTCATCATCACTCAATTCATAACATAAACAAAACAAACAATAAAGTAAGACCATCTAGGTCTACTCACTGTACGCTTCAGGTTAGCATTTGCTTCTAATTTTGAGATACGCCTATATGCAAATGTTTAACCTGCACATCACAACTTATGTAATACATAATTCACACCCGTTACAAAACTCATTTAGGCCCAAATAGTTATATGGGCTATGTACAATGCATGTTTAATGACAATCCCGGGTATATGCTCTAAATCACATATTAAGCTCATCCCCATTTCATAATTCATATGTGTCTAATTGAACTTAGATTTACACTTCATTTGTACGTGATCATTTTAAATTCTCCTTTCAATCTTTATCCTTTTCATAAGCTCACACTACAAGAACACTTGGTTACTCTATATCATAACTCTATTTCTTGTTAGCTCTTTTCTAACCTCATATGATCTCATAATATCCAATTCCCATTCATAATTTAGCAATCCAAACATATACACACACTTAGGCACATTGCCCATTTACATAATAACCAAATATATATATTACCCACCTAGTTTGCTTGCGAAATTCCAAGTCAAGATTGTCTTTCCCCTTGTTCTTGGGTAGGATTCTCTTGGTTTCCTAAAACAAACCAACTCTCATTCAATAGGAATCTACTTAAAAATCCAATAATGCAAAATCAAAAAAGCTGATTCTAGAATATTTAAACCCAAGTATTTTCGAAACACCATAAACTAGAATCCTTCCCAAAAATCCAAAAGATTCAAAATGATCTTACCTTGATTCCCCTCCAAATGAAGAGATCTTTAGCTCAAATGGAAGCTCTTTTCTTTCTCTTCCTTTTTCTCTTCTTGAACAACTTCAAAATCTTTGTTAAAGACTAAGAAGAATTAAACCCTAGCTTGTTTTCTCTTCTTTCTCTCTTTCATTCTTTTTTCATGTTTTCTCTCTCTTATCTCTTTTCTCATCCACGTATTTTGCTTCTCTAGAATATTCTCATTCACGTTTTTCTTCTTCTTTTATAAGCAAGACAACACTTCTTCCTTCCACTATGCCCTTAATGATTAAGAATTGTCCCATTTGCCCTTCTATTTATGCCTTACGTCTTTTAAACTTAAGTGTCTTGCCAAAAAGTTATGGCCAAAAGAATCAAATATATTTTTGTCCTTACTTATATTGCGCATATCTTGGCATAATTTCCATAACTTTTTCTACATATGTCGGATTGATTTTGTGTTTGGATATTTGAAAAAGGACTTCGAGATCTATAACTTTCATGAAGACCACAAAGATAAATTCTATCTTCTGAAGGATAAAAAATGGAACAGAAGATAGAAGATGTACAGTAACTAAGACGAATTGGATGAACAGTAACTAAGATGAAGTGGATGAACAGTAACTAAGATGAAGTGGATGAACAGTAACTAAGACGAAGTGGATGAACAATAACTAAGACGAAGTGGATGAACAGTAACTAAGACGAAGTGGATGAACAATAACTAAGACGAAGTGGATGAACAGTAACCAAGACGAAGTGGATGAACAGTAACTAAGACGAAGGGTATGAAGAGTAACTAAGACGAAATTTTCTTCATTCTTTCATTTTCATCGTCTTACTTTTGCTTCGTCTTAGTTTGCTTCATCGTACTTTTGCTTTCTCTAAAGAACATCTCCACTTATAAAGATCATAACTTTCAGCTTAGATGTCCAAAATTTTCATACTATATACCATTGGAAAGATAACAGAAATATCTAAAATTTTATGAAGAACACTTCACCAAAATCTATCTAGATTGGTCCAGAATTTCCCTTGAATTTAGAAAATGAATTTTACATTTATCTCCCAACGTACTACACCCAGTTCTCAACTTCATAACAAATTTTGAAATTCTTAAAGATAGAATTGAAATTTGGTGTCTTCACAAGAAATGTAGCCATACGTTTCTAGTTTAATCTAAATCAATAATCATCTCGTTTGAATAACTAGAAAAAAATTTATGGCTAACATACCGAATTACACTCAATGAACATTTTCCAGATCACTACCAATTTTGTTTCTAAATCTTTCCTTATCACAACTCATACCAAGATCATTATTTCTACTCCCTCTACTTCTCATTTTCAATAAAATCACATTTAACATCAATTATACTAGGAAGTTGTCAATAAATTCATGTACCACTTTTTTATGTGCAAACATTCAATATTTATGTGCATATATGCTAACATTATGCATGAGCAAGAAAACACATTTCCTTTATCTCTCTTTGAGCTCCCATGTGCTGAAATTTCAGGTCCTCACCCTTAATATGGGGATAGGATGTTACATAAACTATGTTGGAACCCATTTCTGAATCCCAACCTCAAACGAAAAACTAAACTAACCCAGAGCATTTCCACTCTTGCTCTGATACCATAAATATTGGAACCTTTTACCGGATATCCAACATACTTAAACCGAAACAAACTGATCGCGTTGGATAACCTTAAGACATTCCATTCGAAATCCAGTATAATTTTTTTTTTAATCTTATTCATCTTAATTCCATTCTCATACTTTTATTTTTTTTCCTCATTCGTCAAACTAAACATAA
>JANIHZ010000005.1:41843402-41859811 GCA_027478365.1 Erythroxylum rufum
AAATCTCCAAGATCGTGCAACCATAGCTTCACCTCTTCTTCTCTTCTTCTTCTCCTCCCCTCGTCGACGACTTCTTCCTCTTTTCTTCTCATTTTCAATTTTCCTTCTTCTTTTTATACTCTTTCTTAAATGCGCAATGTCCATTTTGCCCTTCATTTAAGCCTTATAACTTATGCCCTTAAGTGTCATGCCCAAAATGTCCTTATGCATTTTTACCACATTTAATTCAATCAAACCATGTCATAAAAATTCTACTAATCTTTACAGGAATAATTAACTCTTAAAAATTATTCCATCACTCCTTATAACTTATTTCAATCATACTTAAATCAAAATCTAACCAAAACAATTAATCATTCAGAACTTCAAACATAATTGAAATCATGCTTAATTCATCAGAAAAAAGGTTCGGGGTCCAACAACTTCATTCATGAAATTGACTTTTGTCTCCTCGTCACTTTGAGGCATTAATAGGCTCCAGTAACATATTGTATCTAGCTCAGCGTCTTCAACTAAAGAAAAAATATCTTTGAATACACGATGGCTAGCTTCACCATCGACAAAGACTTTTATTAAAGATTCAGATTAATCGTAATCATTCAACGCATAAGAGTAAGAGTTGGTCCACTATGAATTATCAATATACTTATTTGGTGTATTCTTAGTCTAGTTCACATGTAATATAGATGCTTTCATATAATCTAGTGCCTGACATTTATGATTGTAATGGTTACCCCTACAAATGTCATAACACAACAAGGATATCAGTAGTGCTTCTGTGTTACTTGGAAAACTCCTCACATTCCTTATTAACAATGCATTGAAAAGTTGCCCAAGTTGAACCTCCAAGCTATGAAGAGTAGATGAGTGGTTCTTCATTATTTGATCAAATTTGGCTTCAATTCTTCTCTAACTTTCATCTTGGCTATCAAACTTGGAGCATAGCGCGTCCATCAATTTATCAAACTTTGACTCTAAGGATCCAAACCTATTGTGTTGGAAACTTGATGGACCTCATGCTCTAACGTTATTCCCTGCATTGTTAGTCCAAGAATAATTTAGGTGGTTCTACCACCCAAGATTATATGTATTAAACTAACTCAGATCCATCTACTATTGCCTCATTGAGTTGGAAGAAAAGGTCCAAAAGTTGCTCAAAAACTTCTTATGATTCTTATGTTCATACTCCTATGACACACAAGAAAAATATTACAGTCCTTAAATCAAAAGAATTCAAACTGAATAAGATGTTAAACTCAATCCTTGATAACGGCGCCAAAAAACTTATTTGTAGTTTTATATAAAAAACTTTCATATTGTAAGTATAGAAGTTGTAACTTATAGTACAAAAGATATTGCTTCCACGAGGATTAGATTAATCACCTAAAAATTTGAATATACTTTGTCTAAGGTAATAAAATATTGAATTAATTGAAACTAAAATAAATTTACTAAAATTAAAATAATCTAACTAAAATTAAATAAATTATTAAATTTGAATAACTGGATCAGTAAAGATAGCAATGAGAGCGAAGTTAATCAATAATGAAAACTTAAGGATTATTCTATCCTTATTTTATCTTACCTTCATCTTGCCAATTCAATTAAGTTGGTTTCGATATAATCTAAGGTTCTTATTATCCTCTCTCAAGATCTAACCAAGTAATCCCAATTGAAATAGATAAAAATGGAATTGCAACCTTACGATTCTTACTTTATTCTTTCATTTTTGATGCAACTGATCCAAGAATATTTAATAGCAGTATCACTAAACCCCTTATCATTATTGAACCCCATCCTCACTAGAGGAAGTAGAGCACCACGGATTTGATTTTTTCCCATGCATCACCATTTTCTTCCAATTTGCAAATGTAATCGCTTGGATCATCACAATCAAAATATCCACTACCTTTGTATACAACAGAATCTTCACTATAAATATCTGGATATAAGTCTTTTTTAGTGTTGTGTCTTCTTCATCAACATGGGTTGAGTTAGTTTCTACTTCTCCCTTTTGTTTACTTATCTGTCCGATCTCTTAATATTCATCACCGTATTTGTCACCATAACACTCAATCTCAATAACCCTTTCGACTTCATGATAATTACCATCTTCAACAGTACAAACCTGAGCAGTTTTAACACCATCATCATCATTCAAATCTTTAACATTAGCCTGTCCATTTAGATTTGCCTCCTTATCTGCACCACCGTCATTTTCTATGCCCTAATCTCCACCATCAACTTTATCTATGCCATCTAATATTAATATACTTCACCTCATATAATACTACTACAATCTAACACTCATAACTTGTAGCTCATATAACATATATTCTTTATATTCTTCAATTTTAGCGGGTGCCGTAGTACGTGGCTGCTCAGCCTCTCTTGTTCACTGCTGCATTTGTGATAAATTCACTCTCAAAAATAACCGTAACCAAAATTGCCCGTCAAAATTACCATGTCGTTGTGTACTTTATCTAAACCGTTGTCCAGATTTTTACCTAGGTCCCTGTCTTGTCTTCTCCATCACAAACCAATATACTTCACCCGGATTAATACCATAAAGCATAATTCTTTCTCCCCTTCATATAAACAACTCCCTTATAATATGTACCCAAGGTGGAACAAAATTCTATTTTCATTTGGTTTCAACATCCTATGTGTGGAAAATTACAACCCTAAAAGAATTAGTAACTTCTAAAAACAATGCAGACTGAAACTCCTAAGCTACTAGGCTATACCCCGTTGAATTGAGCCAGTTGAATACTGCCAACTTGAAATTGTAAGACTGAATAACCCCATCATGATTCAAGGAAAATTTGTAGCAGGTCATATGGTTTAGATGCTGCCATGGGTATGATACAAAATTAAAATATCATTTCCTAAGCTTCCTCTACTCCAAAACCAACTTTACAGCCGCAAGAAAATTCTTGGCAATATTTAAATTCAGCCTTTTGAACTCAAAGCCAATAAAACTGGCACCTATTAGCATACAAGGTTGCCGTTGGGGACAAGATACTGATCGCTTTCTTCTCACCGCCAGCACTTGCTTCAAGACAGCATTGCACTTTAATGATACAGATTACACATTGCGCTTCCGAGTAACACTCTTCCAGAGTACCAATTGCACAGAATAAAAATTGCATTTAATCAGTGAAAAGTTGAAATATAAACAGAAAACTCGGAGAAAGTAATCCTTAATTACCAATTGATCCAAAATCTAGAATTTCAATTTTCTTGGTTAAATGATCGTAGACTTTTGACTAGGTCCTCTTTCAATGACTCGGGTATCTGTGCAATGAAGGTAGATTTGGCACCTGCAATTAGGACTCTCCTGCAGATAGCAGTATTTAATTTTATTAGGATACAGGTAAATTTTTTGCTATTATCAAAGTGAAACACCAACAACCTTGATTTGATGAGGAATTAACAATTTGCAATTGAATGATGACTTGCATAACAATAAAGCTTAATCTTTCTCACATAATACATCAATGGCAGTTACTTACCACTTTAATGACAAACCCAAGCATTGCATGTGGTTTGTAACATCAAGACCCAAGATTGGAACAGATCAAATATGATAGAATTTTTGCAGACACCCTAAATCTGTAGAGTTGGGATTTAAAAAAGTTGGGGAAAACACACTTGACGTAAAAATGAGGTTGAAAGAGTGATCCTTGACTAGTATATCTGCCAAATCGACCCTAATTCTTTCCAGTGAACATAAGGAATTAAGATTTGCTCAGAAACGTTTTGGATTGATAATCTACAACAGACCAAATCTACCAACTAAGAAATACTGATCAAGCTCCAGGCTTAACTCCGGAATGGCAACAATTTGATAAAGCATGTATTTAATGAAAATAGGCAAAAAGTATAATTTGAACCTTATCATTTTCATTAAAATACAACTTAAACCTTAACGTTTTAGAGCGTTTAATTTCAATCTTAATGTTTTTAAAATGTTCAAAATAGACTCTAAAAAGACAGAAAATTTAGCAGAGTTAAAACTTCTATCTGTTACGTGCGACGTCATTGTTGACGCTTTTTATTATTTTTAAATCTGTTAGTAGATCCTACTGCCACGTGGATCCCAAATAACTATTTTTAAAAGCTGAAAATTATTAATATTTTCTAATTAATTTAATTTTTTTTATATTAATTTTTTTACTTCAATTTTTAATCGAAATTCCTAAAATACCTAATCAAGAAATCTTAATTGTGATATTCCAATTAAAACTAAAATCCCTAATTGAAATCACGCTCCTCCCCTCTCTTTGTTTTTTCTCTGCTAAGAATGCTAACAAAATCTAAATGTCCTTTTGACAATAAGTTCAACATTCAATAGCTCTCTATAGCCTTTGAAGATTAAATAGGTAGCCAAAGGAACATCAATGATAATCTCCTTCATGGCAGGATTTTTCTCACCTCCAATAGCAATCAGATAACTCAGACCAACCCACCCGATCCAACTAGCAACGTACAAGAACAAAATCCTAGGAGTGATAAACTCACCCAAATAACTAAGTCACCACTCACAATCAAATAAGGAAGCCCACCATACCCACAAAGCAAATTCAATTAGGGATTTTAGTTTCAATCAAGGTTTCATAATTAGGATTTCTGATTAGAGATTTTGGAAATTTTAGTTAAAAACTTAAGTTAAATTATTAACATATGAAAAGAATTAAACTACTTAAAAATATTAACTTTAAATTTTTTTTAAGTTATTTAGGCCCCATTATGCCACATGGCAGTAGGGTGCTAACATATTTTTAAAATAATAAAAAATTGCCACGTCAATAATGACATGACACTTAAACAAATAGAAATTTAATTTTAGTTAAATTTTTCATCCACTTAGAGCCTATTTTGAATGTTTTGAAAACATTAGGATTGAAATTAAATGCTCTAAAACATTAAAATTTAAGTTGTACTTTGATGAAAACGATAGAGTTCAAACTGCCCTTTTAGCCAATGAAAATATGGCTGGGCTGTTAGAACTATCAGCAAAGCTAGAGGAAGCATTAGGGTGGTTGATGAGTTTGGATCCATTCTTAAGTGTCCTATTTGCTGAACATAGAGGAGGATCCTTCTTCTTTGATTTTTGCAAGAGTCCTCATGCTTGGGGTTCATTCACAAAAGGGGCAATTAAAGATCAAAAAAACTAGGGATGGCAATTTTTGGCCCATGGGCCTAAATTTAATTGTTTTCAATGGGGAGACCCATAGGCCAGGCCCAGGCCCATACTGACTCGAAACTCAATTATTCTAAGCAAAACATCGTTTTAATTAAAAGAGTTAGTTCTCGGATAAGAATGGACCTGGGCAATCTAGACCTAGGTCCAGTTAAAAAAAATAAGTTATTCTATATTTTTAATTTTTAAAAAATTGGCAAAGGCTCCCTAAAAAAGACCTCTTCTTTGCAAACATTGATTATGTTAACATAAATTATGTAAAAGAAGTGTATATAATTGACAAATCATTTGAATGAAAAATAAGAATTTTGTATATAACAGTGAAATATCTAAACAAAAGATAAAAGTCATCAAGCAAATAAAACCAAAAAAAAAAACAAGGGATCATTGCAAGCAAACAAAGATGATGTATTCCTAAAACATGCCCAGCAGCTAAAGACCCAAATAAATAATTAAAACTAAGGTGCTTGGATTACTGAAGAATCCTTGGAAACTTATTCATTTACATAAAGCAACATTCTGAGCCTTATAATCTCATTTAGGATGCATCTCCCACATTTAAAGAGAGAATATGTGAATTCCGTTTCACTTCTTTACATACTATAACAATGACACTTTTTGCACTGGTCTTGCAATGGATTTGGCTTTAATAGACTTTATGTTAGCTTATAGTTCTTTATTTCAATTTTGAATCCAATCTCAAGTTCTTTTCCTAGTTTTCATGCTAAAAATTATGGTTGTGAACTCAAGCTTGAATAGAGTCTGATACTAGTTTTGAGCAGAAATTGAACCAAGAATAAGGTCATTAAACTACCGAGTGAAATCTCAAGTCTAAGTGATTTTGTCAAGCACACTTGAGTCCTAAAATTTGACCTCATTTCTATGTCAAAGCCAAAACCACCAAAGTTTGGCCAAACCAATTAAGCTTAAGAAAGCTTGAGTTACCTCAAGTCCTTTGTAGCAGGCATAATAATGGAGCAATTATAAAACAGAAGAAATTAAAAAATTATTAGCGTATAGAGAATGACAAGGTAAGAGGAATAGATGTTTAATGAAAGAAGGTACAACTTGTATAATGCAATAGATACACTTTGCCGCAAACATATGCAATGCGCACAATAAAAAAATTTTGAAATTCAAAAAGATCAATAGCTTTAGCTAGTAGCACATAGACGCGCCTTCAGACCAACATATTATGTATTACATGCTTCAAGATTTTTATTTTGGAAAATGAATATGGTAAAAACTACAATTATGCATCAATCTAAACAGAAAAAACATGCCAAGAAAAAGTAAACCCCAAGGCACCATCATGAATTACCATGACTCAGAAAACATTGAAACAATTTGCTTATAGATGGTATGCACTATCTTTTCAATACTGGTATACAAGACATCAAAATATTTGATCGTTATAAAATCTAGAATCCAAAGACTAAGAGATGCATAAATCAAAGACGAAAAGGAAATAAATGTGAAACTGACAACCAAATCACCAGTATGAGATAACTTACTTTAAGTCATCACAGGTAGGATTGTCACCAAGATCTCGTGCACATAATCTCTTTTTTTTATGCATAAATTTGTATACCTTATCAGACCAACCACAGGATCTCAATATCGTGGAAGCATTTTGTTGGAGACTGCATGGAACAAACAATAGAAAACAACTGGGCGTAAGAAAGCAAGCACGATAAACTAAGAATTGACAGGAAAATGAGTGTAATGATCTTAAGAGATGACCATCAATCAGCTAACTCAAGCACCCAAAATAAGTCTGCAAACTGACATAGCACAATAAGAAGAATAGGATCCAACTAACTCAAAAGTCATTAAAAAATTAGCTGTAGCTGGAATGAATCAAACAGACACAGAAGAAAAATCATGACTAAAAGATCACTTGGACAAATAGCTTAGGAACGAAGTACCATACATTGTGGAATCTTAAGTTACATAATATTCTTAAATGTCTTAGATAGAAAGAGTAACATACACTTGCTTTAATTCTTCAACTTTGGCTTGAGATTCAGCATCTTGTGCCAACAAAATACTAGAGTTCTCGTCTGATTTCCTCTTTGTCACTAGAGCGACAGAGTGGTACTTTGGAGCACCATTTTGCAACTCAGAGCAATCAAGCTCTCTTCCTCTTCTCACATTGCACAGTACATCATCACCCTCATAGAGATATGAGTTCACAGAGTTAACTGCACCATTCTGAGCACTTCCATTTTTGCTTGCTAACTCAGAGACTTGACAGCCAATCCGATCACCAGCACTCACTTCCTTACTTTTGAAACCATTTGTGGTTGTCACTGATATATCATTGTCAAGTTTCTCCACCTGACTTGGCGCTTTTATACTACCATTCTTTTTTACAATTCCAATCTTAAGATCATCACCTTTTCCATCAACTACAGCAAGAACTCTTTTAGGAACGAAGTTAGGAAAAATATTAAATTTCACCCGTGGACTAGAGGGCGCTGTAGGAATCTTACAAAGAGAAACATCCTTTCCTGAAGTTTGAGCATATGATTTAGTAGGAGCCATTTTTGATGTCAAACCAACTCTTGGAACTTTTGATGCCACATTGCCATTCGAGTTGCATGATTTTACTCCATTCTTAAAAGTTGCAGACACTGGCCTTTGATTTGAGCGGGAGAAGAAGAGAATATAGACTTTCTCTGATAATACCTCTTGTGGGGTTGATAATGTTACATATGAATCATTACAACAATACCACCGACCCATTGCATCCTGGAAGGAAATAATGTAAAAAATACTTGGGAATTGTTTCCTAAAGTAGAAGATTACGTGATTTGTAGAGACAGAGAGAGAATAGGTATATACTCACTTTAATGTATGCATAGTAGTGGCCTGATTCTGGAGAGTGTCCTGAATGCACTATTGTTCCAAAAAGACTATACTCTGGTTGTACATCCTGCAGCATTAACAAAGGCGAGATAAGGAACAATACCAATCCTATTGAACAAGCCACAACGAAGAAGTCACTAGAACAATTAGTTAATTTTATGTAACAAACATAGAAGTTTGGTTTCCTTGAACTGAATCGCATTTTTCTGATCTACCAACTCTTTTTCCTAAGAAGGATTTTTCTGGTGAACATTTACATGTTAAAGCATGGGCAGTGGCTTGCGGCTCGTTCCAAATACCCGAAAACAACAGTCTTTGCTTAAGAGAGGGGCCTTGGGGCCAAACTCAAACTAAGGGATTAAATCTAATGGTGGCAAGTTGATTTACACATATTATGGTATTTTAACATACAATAGTCAAGAAGTACAGTATATTGTTTTCCATCTAGAATCTATGGGGAGATTGAAGATGTATAGAGTGGTACCCTTCCATTAGAGCTTTAATGTATGTCATGATTCCATTTTTTAAAAATTGGATTTATTCCCTTTAATCATTAAAACCAATTCTTAGCCTTACTGTATATTGTGAAAATGTGTCCTAATTTCATTGTTAGTCACCTTATATCATATAAAACCAGATAAAGATAACAGTTGCTCAAACCTCTCTATACAATTTATAGTAAAGCTTCAAGTATCTCCTTGCTCACTCCCCAATCATTCAGCTTATTAAAAAATCTTTAAGCCTACAAGATTTGCAAGAATCACAACAGCAGGCTTAACTAAGACAAAATCATCTCGATTAGTTAACCATTAGGAAACAAAATCACAGTTTTAAAGCGCTCAGAAATATTACAACTTGAAGTTCTTAACCTAGTTTAACATCCCTTCAATCATCAATCGATATGCATATTTATAAGATCTCAATGTTAGCAATCTTATCAGGCCAGGGTTACTAGGAAGAAGTATAGTCAACTAAACTTTGATTAAAAACACCTAAGACCATAAACAATAGGAAACCTAAAATTTTAAACTGTTGATTTTTAGGCGATGAGGAAACCAAAACAAAAATCACTGTGGAAATGACAACTAAAATTTAGAAAATCAACAAAATAAAACAAAAGACAATAAACATTTAGTTGCACAACGATTCTAGATTCCTCAAATTCCTTTCGACACATCTTGAGCCCAAATCATACCATAGTGAAAGATATAAAATAACACACAAATAATGAAAATATAATCCTCCTGTCATATTCCCAAATAAGAATTGTAACCCAAAAGCACCATTGAAGAACTATCCAGTGCTTTCCTCTTATAATAAAAGGAATATATCAGTAACATAAAGTATGATTAGGAACACTGTAAACACCGGTTTATGCATAATATATTACGCTACAAATAACCTAACTTCAATCCCACCTAGATTCATATTAGCTTATGTATTTCTATTTCCTAGTTACCAAACATATGTAATATAACTAACGGTAAGAAATAATCATGAAATATTTTTATCACCAAAGTATCATTAAAAAGTGTACAGTTTAGAAATGTAGTTCACTGAATTAAAAGTAGTTTCCCCACTTGTATCCCCACCTACACTGATAAAATTCTGTGGATCTAGTAACTATAGTGAACAACACAAATGGGTTCCAAACAACAAGCACCTACACTGATAAAATTCTGTGGATCTAGTAACTATAGTGAACAACAAAAATGGGTTCCAAACAACAAGCACCTACGCTAATAAAATTCTGTGGATCTAGTAACTATAGTGAACAACACAAATGGGTTCCAAACAACAAGCCATTAACAATAACTCATGTGAATTTAGACCAAAGCTCTTAATCTAGAAAATGTCTAATTCAACTGCAAAAACACACTTTGGTGGCAAAGGATCAAACTGTATCTATTTCAAAGCAAACATAACCAACAAACAAGTCTTGAAGTAAAAGAAAAGACAAATTGAAATGGAATGAGATCTCTCACAATGAAGGCCAAGATGTTTTAACTTCCAGGTAGAATCCTCAACAAGGCAATAGAAGGCATGGGGATCAATTTCAAATTTTGACAAACTTTTGAGTTTCCTTGACTCTACTCTTCATTGTTAGAACTAGCAAAGGGTCATGGGGGACTACACTAATATAAAGTTGCAAGTTGAGAGACTACCACTAGTTACTTCATAAATGTTCATCATTTCCGAAAGGAATCTAGAGGGATGGCTAATTGCAGTAAGGAACACTTCCACAATACACCTTACCATGTACAAATTAAGACCTTTAGGTTCACTATTAATGTGTGGAAACAAGGAATGCATGGATAATCAGTTGAATAAGCACCAAATAAGCGTATCATATCCTTATTGCATAGTTCATTACCATCAATAACTCAAGATAGTTGTTCGACCAAACAAATTAACAATCATTTCAGGCATGATGCTAATGAACTAGAAAGCATATGTGCATCGAATTACCCATACCTGACTCTTTCTGCACATGAAGCTCGAGAGCACCAAAACTTCTTCAAATGCAATGGGCTTGTCAATCTTCCCACCAAATATTCCCCCAAACCTCTGGCAATAACAATACAAAAAATAAGTAACTTTGCAGTAAAGCAACCGCCCAACCAAAAGTAACAGCAATATTGCAAACATGAACCAATCAAGATAGAAAAAATGAAGATGCACACCTTGAGTTGGATTACGAGGACATTAGGCGCTTGAAGTATTGACATTTGCTTCACTGCTGCAACCAATTTCTTGCAACTAAAAAAGCATAAGTTTCTTGGCTGTTCTCGGAGTAGAATAGAAAAAATTGAAAGGAACCAAGGAAAAAAAAATAGAACTCAAATGCAGAGTGACACAATACTTACTTTTCACATTTGTATTTATTATTGCCATCCAAAATCTCGGGTTGGAAAAATTTAAGCATTGCCTCTTGAAGAGAATTACAATGCAAAACGTCGAGACTGATATCCATTATCTCGTCAAGCTTATTGGACTCGAAATGACAAGACAAACACTTCACCTGGCTCTGCAAAGCACCTCCAAAAATCTCCTTAACCACAGTGTCACTACTACTAGACTCGACACTGCCCTTCCGCTGCTGCCTCAAATTCTTGAGGCGCAAACAAGTGTTGTGGCACGCATCAATAACGTAGCGCAAGAACTCATGCGCATCCTCCTGTCGACCGCGACAAAAGTGTGAGGCGAAAATGCTGAGACAACTCTGAATCTTAGCAGGCGCGTCGAGAGTGAGATCCGCACTTAGGGACCGAACAATCCGTTTCTCCAGTAAGCAGAATGGACAGTCCTGCTTGCCGCTAACAGAATCACCTTCACAACAACAGAAATAAACACAAAATTAATTAATTGATTGATTAGTTACCTGACACGAGTAAAAATTGTAGCGATAAAGATGAGTTCGAATACAGTGAGAAGAGTGTTGAAAGCGAAGGCAGAAATTTGCGAGAGGAGGAGTGTAAGTGAGGCACTGCAGGACGCTGTTAAGGTAACATGTATTCCCGAGATTTCTCAACCCTAGTGGAGGACCGTTCTTGCGTTTCTGACTCAGTAGATTCGGCTGCCAACTCATCTGCAAACCGCCCATTCATCAACAACTATAAGATGATGATGACGAAAAGAACAACAATAATCCTCCTTCTTCTTCATCTGACAACGAAAGTACTATCGCCGTCGCCGTCGTCGTCACCGCCACGTCACCCACCTCCAGAAACCCAATCGCATCCTCGTCGTGCTGTTCGTTCCACCCTTGCTTCTATGCAGCAAAACAAATACGTTAATAAAAATAATAAGGATCCTAGAATTAAAAATTTTACGTTTATTAAGGGAGAGAGTAAAATTACATCAAAACCTCCCCAAATATTATATCTTCACCACTTCCACTTCCCTTCTATTCTTGTCTTCTACCCTTGTTTTCTTTTTACACCAAAACTCTTGTCTCTTCGTCCCCATTTTTTAAAGATGTATAGACATCAGGAAAATATTTAATTCAAAAAAAGATAAGAGGATAACTGTTAGACCCTTAAGTTTAGACCGTAGGGTCGTGCGAGTGTTGGCGAGTCTTGGCCAATGTTTGGCATGCAAGTCGGCACAAGAAAGGCATGTTGACAAGAGAACAAGGCAAAGTCTTACTAGTTGACGAGCAAAACTCGAGGAACTTGCGAAGTAGGTGAGGAATGCAGAAAGTATCGGCAAAGATCTCGAGAGTAGGCGAGATTCGATACGTGTGTGCATGCATAGGCCCGCATTGGTGAAAATCTTTAACGAGACGTAAGATTTGGAAGTGAGACTGAGCAAAGTTGGCGAACTAAATCATGTGAGACTCAAGGATGCGCGAGGATGCGCAAAGGCATGTGAGACTCTGCGATGATGCACGAAGGCATGTGAGTGAGAAAATGCTCATAAGCACTTGACTTCGGCGAGGCAGGTCAAAAGTATGTAAAGTATGCGAGGTTTTATACTAACTCGGATTGTGACTTGTACTTAGTATTGGAGTGACGAAACAACACTATAAGTGAACTTGATCATAGAAGATGGACTTGTCCATAGACGTGCATTGATAGACCTAAGTGCGGATAAGCTGTGGTGACTTGGAAAACACATTAGTAATGACGTGGTAACTGTGGATGATATGACACAGGATAACGTGGTGGATAAGATCACAGTAGATAAACATCAGCTTTAAGAGATAAAGATCATGTGGAAGGATCATCTAAAGATAGAGAGATCTTCATGGATAAGAATAATCATTCTTAGATAGGATAATCTTTTTGCTTGTTAATGTGATGTAACTTAATCCTATTAGATATAGTTCGAATTGGATGGGGATGTCATCTGTTAGTTAGTTTGATGTAATCTTATAAGGATAAGATATGATAAGATTATGATCTTAGTTAGTAGAGTTCTATTAGGATTCTAACTTAGTCATCTGGAGATGACTATAAATAGCTCATTAGAGTTGAGAGCTATTCATTCAATCATTGAATCATTCACTCATTGAGAGAAATCACTCAGACGAAGGGACTCAGTCCCAAACAAAAAGATTCAGTCTAGATGAATCAGACGAAGGGACTCAGTCTCAGACGAAGGGATTCAGTCTAGATGAATCAGATGAAGGGACTAAATCCCAGGCGAAGGGGTTCAGTCTAGATGAATCAGACGAAGGGACTCAGTCCCAGACGAAGGGATGCAGTCTAGATGAATCAGAAGAACGGACTTAGTCCCAGACGAAGGGATTCAGTCGAGATGAATCAGGCGAAAGGACTCAATCTCAGACGAAGGGATTCAATTTAGATGAATCAGGTGAAGGGACTCAGTCCCAGATGAAGGGATTCAGTCTAGATGAATCAGACGAAAGGACTCAGTCCCAGACAAAGGGATTCTGTCTAGATGAATCAGAAGAAAGGACTCAGTCCCAGACGAAGGGATTCGGTCTAGATGAATCAGGCAAAGGGACTCAGCCCCAGACGAAGGGATTCCTACGAGGTCTTCCTCACATCACCTAAAGTTCTAAATCACTTCATTTACTATAGTTGTTCCATATATACATTCTCTGCGACATCCTAACTTATAATGGTCATAACTCTTGACTCCGATATCCAAAAATCGCATAATTTATACCGCTGGAAAGCTAAAACGATAAACTACAACTTTTTATAAGACAACTTTATCTAATTCAGCCTAGATTATTCCAGATTTTCCTTAGAAGTCAAAACACAATTTCTACACCTATGAAAAAATTGAAAATGCGATGTAAAGACTTAGAAAGTCATATGCAAAAAGCAATCATATTTCATTAGCAAATCCAAACACAATTTGAGCCTAGCTTTAATTACATATCAACATACACATCAATAGCTTAATACAAATACAAATGGATGCTCAATGTTTGATATGCTTATAAAGCTATCCAAAAGTCACTAACTTAGTTACAAAAATCTCTAACTATCTTGGAGTTTTCGATGCCTTGCAAGGATTGCTAACTGATTCGTTCTGCACCTAAGGAGTGAATAGTGGGGTGAGCTACACAACTCAGTGGTTAATATATTTATAGTCATTGGCACTTGACCACAAATTCAAGCATATGTATATGTATATATCCAACAATTTAAGCATTCTCTATTTACTCTAGCAATTCAAACATTAATCAATTTAGCTCAAAACTCACAACACATAACACTCAAAAGCTTCAAACTTGACAATTCAAATGTGCAATGCACAAATAATTGGCTCGAGGGTTCCATGGAGGCAAAATGGAGAAACCGAAGTTTGCACCATGAACATAATGAGTCCATTTTCGGAGCTCATATGCCACAAGTGAGCAGCCGGGAGAAGGCTCTTGTCAATGTACACATGACGAACAGAATGGTCCCACTCTCGCCTAAACAAATGCACATAATCATGCTCAAAATCATTTTATCATATGTTCATACTTTTCATGCTTTTTTCTTCTTTTCATTTAATTCAAAATTTTATAACCTCTTTCAAGGTATAACATAATCACAATACATCATACATTTCCAATCAAGTTACAACAATTCAATTTCAAGCAATCAACATACACACATATAAGCAAGAATTTGCATAATCACACAATAACTATAAATAAATTACCCACTTAATTTCTCTTACAAAATCCAACTCAAGGTTGTCTTTTCTCTTGCTCGTGGGTAGGATTTTTTTGATTCCTTTCACATAACCAATTTCTATTCAAACAATATTCCAACGAAAATCCATAAACTTCAATAATCACATAAACAAAAGACTAACAAAATCGGCTTAGATTTAACTAACCCATAATTTATCTAAGTTAGTAAAACCCAAAACCCTAATTCAAAACCCACGAA
Source organism: Erythroxylum rufum (assembly GCA_027478365.1). Classification (NCBI taxonomy): domain Eukaryota; kingdom Viridiplantae; phylum Streptophyta; class Magnoliopsida; order Malpighiales; family Erythroxylaceae; genus Erythroxylum; species Erythroxylum rufum. The sequence continues at coordinate 41,858,343 of JANIHZ010000005.1, forward strand.
AATCAAAATAGGTCTCATCTTCTTTCAACACAACTCATTCTCTACTTCTTTCTCTACCTAAGCAAGCAAGAAAGATGAACTTACCCTAGACAAGCTTGATTCTTTCTCTTTCCACGTTTTCTTTCTTCTTCCCTAGCTTCTCTCACGACTCTCTTCTCTTCTTTCTTTCTTCTCTACGTTTTTCTCCTCTCTTCTTTTCTTCTCACTATTTCTTCTTCTCTTCTTTCTTATTCAAGACACATTTGATCATTTTCTTCAAAAAATACCCCTCTTCTTTAGTTGTCCTTCCAATTTTTACCCTTCTTTCATTTGATCTACTAACTCCTTTAATCCATTAATCACCATACTATACTTAAATTTAATTCTAATCTTTCTATCCAAAATTCTAATTTCTACTCATGCCTACTAAATTAATAACTCAATTCTAAGAAAATAAAAATGTAAATAACACAAATAATTAAATAATTAAACAAATAATAAGTAATTTAGAAAAAAATTCGGGGTTCAACATGTACTACCGGACCTCCCTAAACCTTGAGTCTCAGCGGGACTCCCATTGAGTATTGTTAAATTTTGTTTTCATTTAGATATAGGTTGCAACAACCACATGTGTAGAGATCGATTATTATTCTCAAACTTGGATGAGTCAATTTGAAACACTATAAAGTTCAGAGATAACATAGAGCATTATATTGGAAATGTTTTCTTTGTTATATATTTAAAAACTAATCTTCTTAATTTTAAACAATTCTAGGAAAAGGGGTATGGGGTAGCTATCAAAGATGGAATTTTTCATATTCAAGATGATGAAAGGGAGTTATATTGCTCCAATTAATATGATGTCGAATCGAATGTTTTTGTTGTATCTTAAAAACTCTTCCTAGCTTAATTTTTTGGTAGAATTGAAAGACGAGGCATGGCTATGGAATTTATGATATGTACATTTAAACTTTAGAGGATTAAAGACTAATTCAACAAAAGAGTACGGTAATGGATCTTCTATAAATCTAAAGTTCATTCGAAGTAGGTGAGGATTGTGTTATCAAGAAGAAAAATTGAGACGATTTTCCAAAAGAAAATCATAAAGTGCAATGCAAATCTTAAAGTTGGTGCATTTTGACATTTGTATGCCTATTAATGCAACATTAAATGGTGGTAAATTTTGCGTTGTAACATTCATGGATGATTATTATAAAGCCCATTTATATAATAAAAGCGACCCTACCATAAAAACCTTTAAACTTGTATAAATAATCAGAATTTGGAAATTGGATTAGCTTATATGAAATTACCATCTTCTTCACTTTTCTCTCTACTTCCCAGCCAGTAATTTAGTGTGTCTAAAAACAAACCCTTTCATCTGCATGTAACTCTTTCCCTCATAAATTTCCTCATTTTATTTGTTTTACAGAAAAATTGAGGGAGTTGTGGAGGTTGACAACCTTAAAGTGCCTCATACTTAGGTAAAT
>JANIHZ010000005.1:42047556-42057613 GCA_027478365.1 Erythroxylum rufum
AACCAAACATTATTTTTTATATCCATTTCTATTCCCATTTTTATTTCCATTCCTTTCTACTATTATACCCATACTCATTCTCAAAATTGTGCTCAAACCAAACGCCCCTAAGTGTTGAATATGTATATGATTGTGACTTCGTGAACTTGCATAGGGGTTGAATATGTATATGATTGTGACTTCGTGAACTTGCATACAAGTTTCGCTGGAGAAAACTGCCAGTGTAAACTTAAACTTTATTACTATGCATTGTTAAAATTTTCTGTCAAAATCATCAGGCATTTCATTGTTAGGCTTGCCTATAGTAGGGATTAGCTGGTACTGCGTAACTTTCCTTCTCCGGATCGGATGTCCTAAATAATCATTGCTTGCTTGGTGTTGCATACTTTTTTAAAATGTATATATTTTAATTATTAAAAATAAAGTTACTATTTAGAATTAAATATTTAATATTGGTAACTATTTTGATATTTATATATGCTCGAGATATGTTAAAACTTTTCCCTTAACTTTTTACAATACATCGCAATGTAACTCTTTCTACAATATTTGTAGTATGTTACATTTCTAAATTTGGGTGAAGGTGAGAAGTTTTGTCTGGCTAATTCTATTTTGGTATTAAAGCTAAGGTCTCTCCATTTTGTCTTTAACGGGGAGTGGTCCTAGGATAAGTTCTTTTTAGGATCTGTAGAATACCATCAATAACAAATATTTCAGACAGGTTTACCTGATTATTTAACTTCTGATATTCCAAGCCCTGATTACAGTAAAAAACATTCTCCAACTTATTTACAAAGTTCATAAAATATTGTACACCAATCACCTCTCTTATTTACTACTCTTCTATAGGGCTACTCCTATATCAATTTATATTCAGATTTAACTTTTTAGACCCAAATAAAAGCTCTTTCTTTTTGCTGGTGCCAATATTATTGCATGTTTCCTAGCAGTAACTTTTTTAAAAAATATCTAGGGTTTTAAAATTAAGAGAAACACAGTTCTAGTTCAATCATACATACCAAGGAATTTCCAAACATTTAAAGCAATTATTCAATGTGCAAGTACTAATCAAGGATAATGTTTGGTCTTGACTAGCTTACTCTATAGAGGCTTCAGGGAAATCATGGAAAATATACCACATTACTCCCGAAATTCCTCTAGATGTGGTACTATTCAATGGATATAACATAAATTGATGAAGTTCACAAATTCTTATGAAAGGAACTCCATTTAGGGCCCTAAACCATTGAAGCAAACTGGTACGGGACTCTTATATCGTTCCATCCGTTTCGTTTATCTTATGGCTTACGGTTAACAAGAAACTTGGCACTAAGGATACATTGAAGTTCCCTATTGCAGAACATAAACTGTGTTCTTTAGACTTGGACCATTTGTATTTCAGTTACAAATTCTCCTCAATCCTATGGAATCATATTCTTAATCTTTTTTCTGTGCTTCAAATGGACTAGCATAATTTACTAGGCCTCTAGACTACAATTCCATACTAAAGGGGATCAAGGAATGTTTACATTGGCATTTAGAGCATTTTCAGTCTATTGTATATGGTAAGAAAGCAACAAAAGATTGTTTGGAAATGAAGTAACCAATGTTGAAACCACAACCTAGAGTTGCTGCAATTACTAGAAACCTCACAGGAATTATAAGTCCTATGGTTGTCAACATGCGGATAGTTGCTTACGACTTTAATTTCTCTTATTATGTATCCTCTGCACTAGCTGTTCCTAGCCTCATTCCTTCTCTTTCTATATCTTCTGAGTTGTAATCTTTGATACACTTGGAGATTTTTAATAAAATTATTTATTAACTTAAAAAAACTCTCTTTAGGTTTTTATAAATAATACATTTTTTCTTTGATTGGTTTGAAATTTTTTCTTAGGAAAACAAAATACAATATCCTTTAAAAACTTTTTGTAATAATAACAAAATAAAAGCTTGAAAATTTACTTCAAAAGAAAAGATACTATAGAGAAACCATCCATTTTTGCAAAAACAAAAAGAAGATTAATTAGAAACTAAATATTGCAATAGGTTATCCTAGTAAGATTAAAAATGTAAGCAAAAACATGAATTAAAAAGATATTAAAAATATTATGTGTTAAAATAATTACATAAATACTAGTTACAAACTATAGGAAGTCAACTATATATTAAGGATATGAAAACCTTAAATCCTACTATTATTACAGAGAAGGATTCTATTAAAACTTCTGTATTTAAACCTTATGTAGTGTCTGGTAGTACCTTTAACTAGTTTAGGGGAAAAGTTATTGAAGAACTTCTCCTAGCAATACAAATAAATTAAAAAGAATAAATAAAAATATTATCTTTCGTTCCCCAAATTCTTCCCCATCATTGACCCCAAATGCTTCAACATACATAAAAGCAATACAAGTAAAAGCCAAGTTAGAATAAAAACTAGTTATTCCCAATAAGTAAATTCACAAATCCTTATTATGCTCAACAAAATAAGATGGTTTTCAGCATTTCACCAATAATTAACAATTTTATTAAAAATTCACAACTATACCTTATTGTAGTAAAACCCATTTGCCCTCGTATTAAAATTAATAATGAGCATGATATTTTGCAGTAAACAAAATATAATAGGTGAAATGTCTAAATATAATATATTAAACACACTACAACAAATGACAACACTACCAAAAACAATAATCCAGTGAAAGTCCCACTAATAAGCAAGGTATGAACAAGTCCAGTAGTACACAACCTTATTCCTAATAGGTAGAGAGGCTATTTTTGATAGACCCATATGAAAAAATGCATATTAAAATAATAAAATAACACTAGTTAAAAATAGATATAAATGATAACAAAATAAAATAAATATGTCATAAAAGTTATGTAATAAAATAAATAATACGATAAAAATATAACAAGGTAAAAAGTAAAAGATAAAATAAGTAAAATAAGTAAATAGATACACACAAAAGAAAGAACACAAGCAAATAAATAAATTAAATAAGTTATTACAAGAAAATATTTATGCTAAGTAAGGAAATGCTTATGCTAAATCATTAAGAGGGAAGTACTCCTTATTTAAAAGTTTAGGTTAAATACAAGAAGAAAATGTTCAAAGGACATATGAGAACGATAAGGATCTCTCTATGTGAGATCCTTTATCTGTATCTTGGCATGCTACAACAAATGACAATGACCACAAATGCATATAGGAAAAAAATTGGAACTTGTAATCATACTATAATCGACTTATTAATAGTCGATTTCTTAGAAAAACTAATAGGTTGGAGGAATTATCATCCAAATAAGTCAAAAAGATATGACATACTAAAAGCAATTAGAATATATGAGGAAGGGAAAACTATAGCATATGAAAATAATGAACCTATACAAGATGTTGTCCCAACCTTAATATTAGCAATATCAATATATTTCATAGGAGATCATTTTTATTTAAAAGATAGAAATGCATAATTAATATCAAATCTAAGATGTAAAAAAAATTCAAATTTAAATGCTATTGGTGTGAATTATAGTGTGTTTTCTAGGTACTAGAGTATCTTTAGTGTTCTCTTAGATGACAGTTATTTAGAACTTAGACTTATGCTCTTGTTAGTGTTTTTATGTGTTTTTCTTGATCGATTATTATTTAAGGCAAGAATTTGACCTTAATTGTATATTTCAAGGGTTGTTTGATGCATTTGGTGATGAGTGGAGATAGAAAAAAGTGAAGAAAACATGAATAAAAAGTTGGAGAATGATAAGCAGCGGTAGATTGGAAAGTCTCTGGCATATACAATCATGCAAAAACTTTTCCAAGTCATGAATTTTTTTGCACTTCTGATATTTTGGTGCTATTTTTGGAAGATAAACATATGGGAAACCTAGATAAAATCCTAGAAGGCTCAAAAGTATATAAGGAAGAGAAAAACATCACTTAATGGTTGGAAAAACATAATAAGAGGAGATCAAAAGAGCAAAATCTATAGAAAGAGCTACAATTTCTAGCTCGAGGCAAAAAGGAGAAGACATCCAAATTCAATTCTTTACTCTTTTCTTATTTTCTTATTGTTCCTGAATATTAATGATGATTAAATTTGGATATATAGTTATATATATGGATTGCTAATTTCCTTTTTAGGCATTACTCTTGATTTATATGTTACACTTTACATTCTTGATTTAATGAAATATGCTTGTGATGTTTATTACTTTATATTCAATTTGAATCAAGAGATTGAATTGAATCAGTTGTATTGTGATGCACAGCGAGAGCTGTTACCTCAATAGACCTACAAATATCAAATTAATAAGCAATTGAAGAGAGATCTTAATTGTTTATTAATTATCCATAGGATTGCTTCAAATCTAGTTGCAAAGTTAGAAAGAGTTTTGATATATTAAGAGATGACAATTCAATTTCTATATATTTTAATTAGGGTTACTTGACTAGATCTCAAGAGGGGGTAATCATAATTATTGGATATCTAGGATCAAGTAGGATTAAATCAAAAAGGTGAAGTGAAAATAAATAAGGATAGAAGTAATTCCTAATTTTCATCATTAATCAATCAATTAAATTTATCGCTGCTTAATTCATTGTTTTAAGTTTAATTCTTAGTTATTCATCTTATTGTTTGCTTTAAACAAAGTTTACAAGAATTATTGGGTAACTACTAAATCCTTGTGGAAGGATACTTTTTATACTATAAGTTGCGATCTGTATACTTGCACAGTAAAGAAAGTTTTTCATTTAAACTTCAACAAACCTTCTAATAAGTGCTTAATTATTCATATTTTAGGTTATATTTATTGTATTTTGTTTGCTTACTTAAGTGTTTTTATTATTTTTGGTGCTAAATTCGTTCATATTGTGTTTTTATGTTGTAGTTCACTTATTTGAAGAAAAAGGAACAAAATGGGACAAGTTTGGGGTGATTTGGAGCTATTTTGACCAAGGTATAAAGATTTTTGGAAATTAATATAGGCACCAATACTCTGGTGTTGATGCCCGTGTTTATAAACACAGCTATGTTTCATACAAAATAAATGGTTTTGGAGTTTCAAAAAGTTTCATGGTCATTAACATATCCATATTATTAACTTTGTTCAAATTTTGAACCTTTTTTGTTCTAAATTCATGTGTTTCATGATTTTTAATCATTATAACCATCAACATAGCCATGTTGATGGTTGATGGGCGTGTACTACCCAAAAATCTAATTTTCAAACAATAAAAGGCAAAATTAAGAGGAAAAGTGAGGAGTAGCCTTAGGAAACACAAATTGATAGCCTAGGATGATATATAGAACAAAAAACAAGCAAGAGAACAAATTCAAAGTAGATTTGTTAAAGATTAAAAGGGATTTCATCGTGTTTCTTTTGATTTTCTCAGTATCCTTTAGTTTTGATGTTATGTATTCTATGATTAGGAACTAAGATTTTGTTAGCACTTGGATTAGAAGAACCTCAGGATAGACCTTGTAGTAATTTTTCAATTTAATTTATTATTTAGTTTCAATAAGATTCAATTATGTGTTTTATTTATTTATTCTTGAATTAATATTGTTGGTATGTTGATTCATGTGTGATTTTGTACAATTAGGATTGAGAAACCCATCGTATGAATAGATCTAGCATAATTGAAAGAAATTTCATTCAAATCTAGAGATAGGTCAATTTAATTCACCATATTATGGTCAAACCTAGTAGTGAAATTAACAAATTGATTAATGCAATTTTAGGGATTTTAATTAATCAACTTAAAGATAATTGCTAATAGTCTTACAAAAGATAATAGCTTAGTTGAGAAATTTCCATAGTCTAATGAACTATAGATTAAATTGAAGGGTTCCTAATTGCATGAGAAGACCTGGGGGGATTTGAATTGCAAGAATCATTATCTTTTTTTTTTTTATTTCTTAGTTTAATCTTCATTCTAGTTAAACAATTGTGTTGATTTATTTTACTTTATTTTTTATTTTTGAATTTAATTAATCATCATTAGCATAATTTGTTAGACTAGTTAATATAAATACAGTAACTTATAGTAATTCTAAACATCATAGGATTGACCAATATTCACTAATACTAGCTATAATTACACAATGAAATTGCAATTAAAAAATGTAATCAAGTTTTTGGCACTATTTTCGGGGGTTGTAAGAATAGGAAATCCTTATTTTTATTAATCTAGTTATTTATCTATGTAGTTTTTATTTCTTTTTCTTTTTATATTTTTCTTATAACTCTCTTTCTTAATCTTATGTTTGTGGCTTATTTGTAGGATTTGGGTATTCATCATTATAGCCACCAAACACAATGGAAGGATAGGGAGGACAATATTCTTAGGGGTATATAGTATGCCATCATGTATAGTAGCTTTGGAAGCTTGTAATGAGAGGGATAGTGACATGTATTTAGGTTTGGCAACTGGGCCCAAGCTCAGCTGCCTTGAAGTCAACAAGTCAGACCTAAGTTGATCAAACTTTAGGTCTATTTTTAGGTTCGAGCATCCCATGCTCGAGGCCCTAAAAGAAATAACTAAACGACATTGTTTTGAAAACTAAAAAAATAAATCGAGCACGACAACCCCAGGCTCAGCCCAACATATTGCTATCCTTACATGTATTAGGAATCTCAATCGACATCTATATAATGTTGTGACATTCATAGGATAAACACCCTAATTATAAATGTCAAGAACTGGACTACATATGGAGCCCTCTAATTTGCATGGAGAACTAGCCTCAAGACACCCCATATGGGAATACTTATAATCTATAGTGGATATTTATTATGATGGAACAATTACCCTTCAACTAGATTTTCTACAACAATAGTAGCAAGAGGAGTATCAACATCTTAAAATATTCTAATGAAATTTATTGTTTCAACTAAGGCTACCATTCATAAAACTAAAGGGCTAGGTGTTTTATTCAGATACACAAACCATATTTGAAGGAATATGTGAATACCATAACATTATGGGGTGGAGAGGAACTAGAGGTTGAAGAAAAGAGGATGATACTATTTAAGAAGAGAAGGAAGAGGAGACAAAGGAAGATGAAGAGGAGGAGCAAAATAAAGAGGCTATCAAGGGATTATCGACAATCATCTTAATTATAGAGGGCTCTTACTCCCTATGAAACAAACTGTTGGAGTTAATAGTTATTCCTTATTATATTGACAGTTCGTTATTAAAAAAAGGCATTATTGGATTTACCTAGTTTCATTAATTTGATACCATATGTCCTTAGTATATTGCATGATGTGGCCTATTTGTAGGCTAATTAACCCTTATTTCGGAGAATAGTTTGAAGTAATTTGTTGATTATAGATCTAAGTTAAAGAAGGGCTTGCTGAGAAGTCCAGATAAAAGAATCATAAAAAAGAACTAGTTGGGAGGCAAACCAACAATTACGTGTTTTTATTTTGATTGAGTAGTTTATACGATTTTCATTAGCAATTTAGTTTGTTTTCATAGATTTAATATTTTGGTTCTAATTTTTTTACTTAAGATATGACAGAGTTTTATAGGCTATGAGGGCAACATCACTTCTATGTATTAGAATAGAAAAAATTTTGCCCATAATGGATAAATGTTAATGACATTGGATAAGGCTAGAAATCTTTTACTATCAGGGGAGCACTAGCTATCCTCATTCCTTCCATAATTTTTCATAGTTTTCATTGTTTTTGCGTGTTTTATACATTAAGGACAATGTATAGCTTAAGTATAAAGGAGGGACTTAACAGTCAAACTTATCAATTTTGTTATAATTAGCTTAATAATGAATAATTAGATAAATTTTTATTAAAGGATGTTGATCACGATGATTCATTATGAATTTGGTTACGATTATGATTTAATTTGTATAGAAAAATAATCATAAGTTTTGATAATTAAATAGATTTCAATTTAATTCATTAATTTTTAGAATAGATACTTGATTTACATTATGGTACTTTGTGTATAATTTGTATATGCATTGACTTAAAAGTTAATTATATTTGAGGATTTTTATTAACCTGCATACAAAAATAAAAGACAAAGAAAAAGAAAGAAAAATAGTAGTATGTGAATAAATGAGCATAAATAATTTTACTCCACTGGCTTTGTATTAATAGAAATTTAAAGTTAAAGAGTGGTGCTAATATCCATTTAAGACAGTGACTTAGTTGAGTAATTGCAAGTATTTACAAAAAGGTGTTTACTTTCATGTCAAAAGGCTACATGACTTTTCAAACAAATTTCTAAATGCTCCTATATTGTTTAAATTTTGAGGTTTTTTAAAATAAGGGCCACGAAAATGTTTAAAGATTTTAGCATTCTCCTCATGTATGTTCACTTTATGCATTTAGTGGAATTGTGTGAATTAAGTTGAAATTTGATGAATTGTGGAGTGAAATTGATTAATTTAAACTTTGATGCAAGTAATTAAATGTTTAATGATTTAATGAACTTTACAATTGAATGAATAATGGAGAATCTTAATGGATATCTTTGACGTGTTTACTGCTTTCCTGGAGTTGTTTCTTATTAAATTAAAATTAAAGAAATTGATTTTCTTAAGGACAAGTAAATGTTTAAGTGTGGGAATTTGATAAATGTTTAATTGTTCATATTTTTAGGTTTATATTTAGTGCATTTCACTTATTTATTTGAGTGTTGTTATTATTTTCTTGTACTTAATTCGTTCATATTGTGTTTTTAGTTTGCAATGCACTTAGTTGGAGTAAAAGGAACAAATTAGGACAAGTTTGGGGAGATTTGGAGACGTTTTGACTAATTTATGAAGATGATGGAAATCAATATGGGCACCAAAACACCTATATTGATGCTCATATACATAAACATGGCCATGTTTCATGCAAAATAAGTGGTTTTAAAGTTCCAAAGAGTTATATGGTCCTAAGCATACCCACATTGGAGATCAACATGCCCATGTTCACATTTTGAGCTTGTGTTCATTTTGAATTTGAGGGTTTCATGATTTTAAATAAACATTGCCATCAACGAGGTTGTGTCATAAGTAATAGATCTAAGGGGGATTTCTTAATCATTAAAAGGAATTTCACCACCTTTCTTTTATTTTCTAGCTTTCTTTTAATTTCAATGTTATGTCTTCTTTGAATAGGAACTACTCCTTCATTAGTACTTGGATTAGATGAACCCTGGTATAGACCTTGTAATGATTTTTAATTTAATTATTTTTAGTATTATTGAGATTCAATTATATGTTTTTTATTTATTCTTGAATTAATATTGTTGTTATGTTGATTAATGTGTGATTTCATGCATTTGAGATTGAAAAATCCTTAATATTAATAAATTTAGCATAATTGAAAGGAGTTATATACAAACCTAAAGATAGGTATACATAAATTTTCCATACTAGGGTTAAACCTAATAATGAAATTCACAAATTAATTAATGCAATTCTAGGGTTTTAATTAGAAAGAGATTTAAATTAATAAGTCTAGGATTAGAAGTTGATAGTCTTGTAAAAGATATTAGCACAATTGAGAAATTTTCACAGTCTAATGAACTATAGATTAAATTGATAGGTGAAGTACTAATTACATGAGTTGTCCTAGGGGTATTTGAGTTCTAAGTATTGTTGTCTTCTTTAATTGTTTCTTAGTTTAATCTTAGTTCTAGTTAATCATTTGTATTGATTTATTTTAGTTTACTATTTTAGTTTAAAATTTATTAATTATTATTACCGTAATTTGTTAGACTAGATAATAAAAAGGCAGTACGTACTAGTAAATCTAATCCTCATAAGATCAACCCTTACTCATCAATGCTAGCCATAACTACACCATATGCTTTTAGTTAAAACAATTCAATCACCTTCCTAACTAGAATATTGTTAACAGAAGAAAATTTTAGAAGGAGAAGTTTCTTACATGACTTTTCCATTTTTAGGAGAAAATGTTATAAAATTAGAGATATTATAATGATTAAATACCATATAATATATTAACATACAATGATATAATTAATTATATTAAAAAGGAAGGACTAAAATTATGTTAAGATATGAAATTA
>JANIHZ010000005.1:42057713-42076112 GCA_027478365.1 Erythroxylum rufum
ACGTGTGGAACATGTCAAAGGAAGACAAGTTGTTCAACTTCATTAGCAGCTTGCAAGGTTGGGCACAAATGGAGCTTTGGAGGTAGAACACGAAGGACCTCCCTAACACAATAGTGGCAGCAGATGCCTTGGTGGATCTCCAATTGCTATTACCAACTTGACCCAACAGAGAGGGCAAGAAAAATTGTGGAACTCAAGATGGCAAGGAGAAAGGCAAAAGGAAGGTGGGAGAATCTTCTTAATATAAGGAGAAGCAATCAAAAGGGAAGGTTGCATGTTTCATCTGTGAACTCTATAGTCGCGAAGGATAAAGGAGGGAGCGATGAAGATGACCTGGGGGAAGGAGCCATTAACAACATCACCTATTTGAATGTTATGAGCCTCATAGAGGGGGACCCATGCAAAAATAAACTCGACAAAAAGAGGAAGTGGCACGTGGGAAAGGTGCCAATGGAAGAGAAGGCTTGCTTCAGTCTTCAACAGTTGGCGAAGGAGTCTTTAAGGAAACCACTCATAGATGAGTGCCCACAGATTATTTCAACGAGGGCATCGAATTCTTCTAGTGGGGTTAGTTTGTTAGACCCTAAGTTCAGACTGCGGGAACGTGCGAGTGTTGGCGAGCCTTCATGTTGGCGCCCGAAATTTTTTTCTTGATGAATAAGCATGATTTAAATCATTACGAGGTTTTGATAGATAAATATTTTTGGAGTTATTTAATTATGTCAAAGTTAGTAGGATTTATTGCATAGGTTAATGGAATTAAAGTGTTAAGATTATAAGAATGTTCAAAGGTATTTTTTGGCAAGACTCTTAAGGATGAAAGACCATAAGCTTATAAGGAAGGGCAAAATGGACACTTTATGCTCATTAAGGGTAGAAGTGGTAGAAAAAAATGTGGTCTTGCATTTAAGAGAAGGAAAAACGTGAATTGACCGAGAGAAGAGAAAAAACGAAAATAGAAGAGAGGAAAAGAGAGTTTCAGTGGTTTGAGAGAAAAGAAGAGAGTTGATGGTGTAAACTTCGATTTCTCCATTTCGTTCCATGGAACCCTCGAGCCATTTGACTGTGCATTGCATTTGAATCGTTGAGCATGATGAATAATTGTGTGCTATGTATAAATGGTTGAAGCATGAGATGTTTATGTGATAATATGCTTAACTTTGAGTTTTGGAACTAGAATTGAGAATGCTTGAATTGCTAGATATATATGTATATATATGCTTGATTGTGTAGCTCATTATCGATGGCTATAAACATATTAGCCACTAAGCTTTATAGCTCAACCCACTATTTTCTTTTCAAGTGCAGAACGAGAAGATCCTTGATCCTTGCAAGGCATTAGGACAAACTCCAAAATAGTTAGCTTTTGTACTAAGTTAGTTCGATCACTTTTAGATAGCTTTATATCAAACATTGACCATTCATTTGTATTTGTATTAAGTTTGATGTGGATGATTGATATATAATTAAATCCAGGCTCAAACTCTATTTGGATTCATTAATGAAATATGATTGCTTTTTGCTTATGACTTTCCAATTCTTTACATTGCATTTTTCAATCTTTTTATAGATGTAGAAATTGTGTTCTAACTTCAAGGGAAAAACTAAAAACTGTATTAATCTAGGTTGAATTAGACAAAGTTGTCTTCTTGGAAGTTGTAGCTCGTCTTTATAGCTTTCCTATGATATAAAGTATGAAAATTTTGGATATCGGAGTTAAAAGATATGATCATTATAAGTTGGTGAAGAACAACTATAGTAAATGATGGGAATTAATTGTAGTGATGAATTAAATGAGTAGAGATTAGAGAGTTTAATGAAACAAAGTTGGTAGTTGAATTAATATGAAGTAATATTGCACTAGGAGAGTTGAATTTGGAAAGATTATGAATGAAAGTGATGTTAGAATAGATGTAGGATCCATTGGAGATGTCTTGGAGGGAGTTTTGCTTGTAAAAATTTGAGGAGTACATTGTCAGGCCGTGTAAATTAACACTGACCATGTCTTCCAAATGCGAAAGGCCACCAGACCCGAGGAATACACAGTCTGCCTATGTATTGCCACACGGCCCATGTACTGACCCTCCAAATGGCAAAATATCTCTTTAGAGTCTTCATGAAAGTTGTAGATCTAGAAGTCGCCTTCGAAATTGTCCTAAGACGATCTTAATCCGATATCTTTAGTGAAAGTTATGTTAATTGTCCCGAAACAGGTATGATATGATTGAGGGCAAAATCATGTTTGATTCTTTTGGCCATAACTTCACCATCTGACCTCCAAATGAAGTGAATCTTGAACTAATAGATTCCTAACACATTTTCATATCTCTCCATAAAAATTGGTAGCCTTTGGTATTGATTTGAAAAATATTGATGGAAAGAAAGTGAGGGATCGGTTGGAAGAGCATGACTGGGTTATGAACATACTTTGGCTTTTTAAAGCATATCTTGATCTATAGAGCTCTGAATGAGATGGTTCTTGTTTTCAAATAAACTTGAGGAAATAAACACAAGAATGGATTGTTGTATATCCATTGATTAGGTAAGAATTTTTGGGATGTTATGAGAATGAAAGACTTTCAATTTCTGGATGGAAATTGAGTATACTATACAGTTCAGTATAATAATAGTCCAAAAATGTTTGGGGTATAACTTTCAGATTACTAAACTAAATTGAATAATTTTAGTGTCATTAGAAACTTAAGACAATGGGGAACATTTTTCTAAAAGAATGTGTTATCAAATTACTTCATCTTCCTTGTCAGAATATTTATGGAAAATAGACCTGAAGGTTTGGAAATTAGTAGAAATTTATAAGAAGAAATGAGAGTTTGGATAATGTGTGATCTTGTAATGTTGGAATAACATTAGTGAATGAATGGTTGATATTAAAGTACCAAAGGTATGAGTTTTGTTTAGGAATAAAGATATTCACATGAATGAAGTTGTGATTTAAAGAAGAGGAGTAAAGTGTATCAAGTTAAAGTGAATGAGAATTTGATAATATGGGCAAATAATGCTAGAAAAGAAATGAAGAGTGATTGAATTATAAAATGAAAATGAGCATAAGATATGAAGTTTGATAATATATCCATGGGATGTGTGTTCGGATGTCATTTAGGACGTCGGGGACGTGTCTCGCGAGGGTGGCGTGCCTAACAACTTATGGTATCAGAGAATGAAGATGAACCGATGATGATTAATGGGATTTCATTGAAATAACCCTACAGGGTAATATGTTCACGTTTTATGACTCCGGATGTTGGGCTCCGGAAATAGGGTCCAACACTTTGCCAATGCTTGGCATGCAGGATGGCATGAGAAAAGCATGTTGACTAGGGAACAAGGCGAAGTTTTTCAAGTTGGCGAGCAAAACCCGAGGAACTTGCAAAGTAGGCGAGGGATGCGGGAAGTATCGGCAAAGATCTCGAGAGTAGGTGAGATTTGATACGCATGAGCACGCGTAGGCTCGCATTGGCGGAAATCTTCGACGAGACATGAGATTCGGATGCGAGGCCGTGCGAATTTGGCAAACTAAGTCATGCGAGACTTGAGGGTGTGCAACAATGTACAAAGGCATGCGAGACCCCCCGAGGATGCGCGAAGGCATGCGAGTAAGGAAATGCACATAAGCACTTAACTTCGGTGAGGCAGGTCAAAGGTATGTAAAGTACGCGAGGTTTTATATTAACTCGGATTATGACTTGTACTTAGTTATAGAGCGACGAGACTGCACCATGAGTGAGCTTGATCATGGGAAATGGACTTGTCCATGGATGTGCATTGATGGACCTATATCCAGATAAGCTGTGGTGACTTGGAAAACACATTAGTAATGACGTGGAAACTGTGGATGATGTGGCACATGATGACGTGGTGGATAAGATCAAAGTGGATAAACATCAGCTTTAACAGATAAAGATCATGTGGAAGGATCATCTGAAGATAAAGGAGATCTTCATGGATAAGGATAATCATTCCTAGATAGGGTAGTCTTTTATCTTGCTAAGGTGATGTAACTTAATCCTATTAGATAGAGTCCGAATTGGATGCTGATGTCATTTGTTAGTTAGTTTGATGTAATCTGATAAGGATAAGATTGTGATCTTAGCTAGTAGAGTTCTGTTAGGATTCTAACTTAGTCATCTAGAGACGCCTATAAATAGCTCATTAGAGCTCCTTGCTTCTTTACTATGGGGTCAAGATCACTCTCTTCTTCTTGAACAATTACTTCCTCCCTTTCTCTTTCCTTTAGCTCTTCTCCATTCGATAACATTATTGCATACATGTGTTCCCTAACACCAAGCTGTTTAGTACAATAGAGGGAAGCCTTGATTGAATCAACAAATTGCATGAGGACATCTTCAAGATGTTGATACTCCACTTACTACTAATCATACATAAATCTAAATGAAACCTGCTCGTTCCATGTAAAGTTGTAATAACTACTCCACTTTAGATTACAAGAATATTGTCTTCTCCATCCCTATATTATGTTTAGTGGCTATAATAGTGAATATCTAAATCCTGTAAACAAGCCACAAAATAAGATCAAGAAAGAGTGCTTTAAAGAAAATAAATAAACAATAAAAGAAAAGAAATGGCTAGATTAACATAAATTAGGCTTTCCTACTATCCTTGTTCCAAGTAAGAGTGCCAAAAACTTGGTGGACTCTTATTATAATTATACTAAGCAATTAGTTAATTTCATGAAGCTATTTTTAACTTGGGGCCATTAGTTAATAATAGGCTTAAGACTAAGGATATACTGACATTTATCTCCTCAAATAGTTCATCTTGGTCCTTTTTTTACCACGAGAATGAAACCATGTCATTTATTCTTTAATTTCCACTATACTTTAATGATCTGAAGTAAAATTCTAAACTTATGCAACTTACATTGTAATAGGAATCAATGGAGCTACATGATTGTTTGGGCATAAAGTATACAAAATCTAAGGAAGAATGATCTTTCATTTTTTAAATTAGCTTTTAGTTGATCAATATGTGCAATTTAGGAGAAAAGAAACCTAAGAATCTTTAAGAATTCTTAGTTAGACAATTTTGAATTTTTTAAAAAAGTTTTTAGATTGATTAGAGAAATAATTAGAGGTCTAGCTACCAAAATTTGTGGTGCCTAACTATAAACTAGAATTTTCCTTAACCTTATGTATGCTTTATGGCTTCTTGTTAAAGCTATTGCTCCTTTCTTTTCTTAAACCATTTGCAAGCTATTATGTATATGTTTCTAGCTTTATAAACACCCATTAAAACAACTAAGATGGAACAAGGAGAAGATTTTGACTAGAGAGTAGCATAGTGGTTCTCAAATGGAACTTGTTTTAATTATCTTGTGCCTTCAATCTTAAGGTAGTTTTTTTTAATGAGTTTTCAACTTAGGATCTTATTCCTTTTCTAAGTTTTGATATTAGTTTTGTTCTTTTTCTCCTATAATTGTTTCAAGCTTCAACCCTTTGGCATCCCTCTTGTACTGCTCTTTGAGTTTTTCCACTAATTCATTTTACTTTTAAAAGAATAAAATTTATAATATCTTTATCAAAATTTCATATAATTCACAAAGTTGTCAATTTACACAATGGTAATACATTAGAAGTAATATCTTTGTCAAACTAAGAACATTGAATATATGCTTAACAAATGAGTTTTCTTGTAACAAATTTCATATAACTTTTCATCATTATTTCATGCATACATTAAGTAAAATTGATTTTCCTTCTATTTATTAAAATTTATGTCCAAGATTAAGTATCACACCTCTTGATAGAGCTTTAAAGTATTGTTTTATTAGTAATTTTATAAAAACTGGTTAGTCAAGAAGAAAACATAACTCAACTTGCAAATAAGTTGCAAAATTATTTCATTAATCATTCTGTTTCTCAAAATAAGGTTCATGAAGACTTAGACAAGTAACATATAAGACCTAAAGAAAAGAGAGAAACAAAAATAGTACCATCTTTTTTCAAACTCATCACTTTGCTTGACTATGCAAATCTTCGTAATCTTATTAACTTCCTCTCTTTTAAATTGCACACAATTCTCTACAATTTATTATCAAATCTAACACACTCAAATGTAAGATGAACACTTAATTTTAGTAAACTATATTAATATCAATCAAAATCAAAGTTAATTTAATTGGTGAAAATAACTTCTTTAAAGAAGAGTTGAACATGCATATGAGAATTATAGACTATACATTCATTCATTATGTTAGTTAGATTAGTAGGATTACTTAACTCAAACTTGCTTTGACAGATATATATCAATTTATGATTGAACACTTAAGTACTTTTTTTCAAAAATAGAGTTAAGTTTTTAAGTACGATCCAGTTAAGCCAAGTTATTATGTTATATTACAAATTGAAAATTCCTACTTGTTTGAATATTATTTAAAGAAATTTAAATGTATGGTCACATTAAACAAAATAATTGAATTGTGTGAATATTATCTACTCAATTAAAACAAACTCAATATTCCTTTAAAGTAATTTAGGAACCAAAATATTTCAAAGTAAAATGTGAACTTAAAAAAAAATTAGGAGCGTCACTTGGAATATAAAAGAGTACTAAATACAAAGCTTCAAATTATAAAATACGTATGTTATATTAAAATCATTATACATTTATATTTTTAGTTCTCTATTTTTGCTTTCAAATTTTGTAAAAAAAAACTTAGTTGTTTGAATTTTTTGTTTTTGTTTTTTTAGTTTTAAAAATTTATGAAAACAACAAAATTGGTTTTTTTTTCTATTTCTATTTTTTTACAATATGATTTACTATCAACTATTTAATTAATTAAAAATAATTTATCATTAAAATTTTTAATATGTAATTATTATCATTAATACTACCAAAGAGATCAGTAAATCAAATGTGGGAGGGAGTATCAAATAGGTTAAGGAATACTACCTAAGAGATCTTGGGAATTTTTAGAGAGTCGAGGGGTGGTAAGATGGAATCTTGGTGGTGGAATGAAGATGTACAAGAAAAGTGAAGGCTAAAAACAGAGCATATAAAGCTATATTGGAAAGTAACACAAAGGTAGATAGAGAAGCTAATAGTGAAAGGTATAAACTAGCAAAGAAAAAGGTTAAGAAGGCAGGCTCAGTGCCTAAAGGCGAAGCTTATGAAAATCTGTACAGGAGATACTAAAATGGGAGAAAAGGACATTTATATGTTGATAAAAGTTAGGGAACGGAAAACGCGAGATGTAGACCAAGTTTGATGTATGAGCGATGAAGCAGGGCAGGTGCTCATAGAGGAAAAGGACAACAAGTCTGAGGGATTTCATAACGTTTCTCGATGTAAGTATATCAAAAGGGAGGAAATTAAAAAAGCTTTGAGGGAGACAAAGAGAGGAAGGGCAGTAGGACCGAATAAGATACCAATAGAGGCATGGAAGAGCCTAGGCATCAAAGTCCTTAATTGGCTAGTCAAGCTTTTTAATATGATCCTTGAGTCCACTAAGATGTTGGATGAATGGAGACCGAGTTTGTTAATTCCTCTATATAAGTACAAAGGAGACATCTATAATTGTAACAACTATAGTGGCATCATGAAGTTATGGGAGAAGGTAATTGAGAAGAGAGCTAGAAAGACGACTTCTATATCAGAAAATCAATTTGGTTTTATGCCAGGAAAGTCTACGACAGAAGCTTTACATCTCTTTAGAAGAGTAATGGAATACTATAAAGAAAGACAGAGAAATTTGCACATGGTTTTTATTGATCTAGAGAAGGCATATTGCAAGGTTCTTAGGGAAATCTTGTAGAGGTATTTGGAGGTTAAAGGAGTTCCTATGACATGTATAAGGGTGATTAGAAATATGTATGAAGGGTTAATAAATAGAGTAAGGACAATAGGAGGGGATACTGAGAATTTTTCTATTGGTATTGGGTTACACTAAGGCTCTGCGTTAAGTCCTTTTTTATTCGTAGTAGTGATGGATGAGCTTACCAAGAACATTCAAGGAGATATGCCTTGGTCTATGTTGTTTGCTGAAGATATTGACTTAGTAGATGAGACAAGAGAGCGGGTCAATGTCAAGCTAGAATGTTGGAGAGAAACGTTAGAGTTAGAGGAATTTAAAGTGAGCAAGACTAAGATTGAATACTTAGAATGCGACTTTTCGGGTCATCAGGTGATTACTGAAGTAGAGCTAAATATTGGATTAGAAGTTATACCACGAAAAGAGTGTTTTAAATACTTAGGGACTATCATCTAAAGCAATGGAGAAATCGAATAAGATATAGTCCATCGTATCATATTAGGATGGCTCAAATGGGGAAGTGCATCAGGAGTTTTATGTGACAAGAAGATACCACTCAAGCTCAAAGGTAAATTCTATCGCTTAGCGATTAGGCCAACCCTGCTATATGGGGCGGAATGTTGACCCATCAAACAAGTACATAATAATAAGTTTTTGGTGACAGAGATGGGGATGCTCCAATGGATGTGTAATCTTACTAGAAAAAGATAAGGTAAAAAATATGATGGTTAGAGACAAATTAAAGGTGGCTGGTATAAATGAAAAATTGAGAGAGGCATGGCTTAGATGGTTTGGATATGTTAAGAGAAGACACCTCGACGCTGCAGTGAGAAAATGCAAGAAAATAATACTTAGAAAATGTAAGAGGAAAAAAAGAAGGCCTAAAAAGAACTAGGGAAAATGATGAAGAATGATATGGATAGGTTGGATCTTACCGAGGACTTAGCCTCAATAGAAAACTTTGGCATATTAGAATACAAGTTAAGGGTCTCTCTTAAAAGAGGACATTCACTTTCTTATAGGTTAAATTAACCTGTGCCCTTTGCATTTATTGTGTAGTATGTACCTTTTAAGGTGTATAACTTAGTTTGGTTCCTATGTAGCGTAATTAAGGTTTTGATAGGCCTAGTCAGAGTTATTCATATACGGATCTTTCATGGTCTGTACAAGTCTCTTCGGTTATTTATTTCTGTTAATGTTTATTGCTAATCTTAGACATGTACATTATTTTATGTTACGTTTATTACTCTTGCTCGTTATTTTTTTAATATTATGATTATTGTTTCTCTTTAGTGTTTATTTATATTGTGTTGTATTTTTGTATTTAGTTGTTTTTCTTACCTTTTATGTTCATTTAATTGGTTTATTTTATTTTACTTTATTTCTTAGATAGGTATGCACATCCATTTATAATTTTGTAAGATCTTCATGGCATGTTACAAATGGGCCTATCGAAAACAACCTTTCTATTAGGTAAGGGTAAGATTGTGTACTATCGAACCTCTTCAAATCTTGTGCCTTAGTGGGACTTCAACTTGACGTTGATGATTATGATGATAAACAAAAAATAATAATATTGACATTAATAACGAAACAAAATTTTGTTTTTATTTTTTTAAAAAATAATATTGACATTAATAACGAAAATTTTGTTTTTATTTTAAAAATAAAAAATAAAACTAAAATTACAATGGAAGTGAAGGAATCCTTAATTTATTTCGATATACTATTGATAGAAATAGTGTGCTTAAAGTATAATTCGTATTTTATTCAATTTCAATACCATTTTAGTCGAGCCTCATAAATGAAGTCAAATTTTGGTAAAATTGAGGCGGTAAGTAAAGCTTACTAATTTAGGATTAGGGAGTATGCACAAAAGTTGAAATTTGAGACACCTAATAGAGATAAGTGGGTTCCAATGAATAGTTATTATTATTATTACTCGCTTTTTCGCTTTTAGTATCTGTCTCACTATTTCCTTCTTGACTCTGTTAAGAGCAGTTGTAGCAGAGTAATGGAGTGAGAAGAAAGATAAAATAATAGTAAGATAAGGAAACTTTTTGAACATCTTTTCTCCGTGAAAAAGGAACTCAGTCACAGTTCTAGGGTTTCTTCTGCCCAAACACCCAATTGCCAATAGTGATGAGCTAAACAAGACTTCTGATTTGTTTCATTACCCTTACAATTGCTTCTCCCGTCTCTTTCTGTGTTGCATCTAAATGTGTGGAATTTTCTAATTGGGTTTTCCTGCTCCTGCAACTGTGTTTCTTCTCACCTTTTTTTTTTTCTTTGGGGCTGTGCTTTTGTTTCTTTTTCTCTCTTTGGAATTTCTTTTTTGTTTAGGTAAGTAAAGAAGTTGTGAAAAGAGTCGAAGACGTTGGCTTTGTCTCTGCGTCTGTGTGTCTGATTTTGTTGGTCAACAAAAGGGTGAAGGTGGAGGTGATACTGTTGCCATATCCGGGTGGTGGGAAGTTGCTTTTGTTTTTTGTTTTTTTTTTTCCTCTGAAAACTTACATGTGAAGCAAGTTGAAGTTGAACGTGATCCGATTTTATTTTTTTCACCTTCCAACTTTGAATCCATCACATGGGTGGTTATGAGTAGCTCCATTTTCTTCCTTGTTCGCCTTTTGCTTCTTCATTTTGATCCCTTTGTTGGCATGTTGTAGTTAAGAACCTTGTTTGTGAAATATTGGCAGATCAAGCTGCTTTCTTTCTCCTATTATGGGTATGGTTATCACTTTCGCTTGGAGCCCAAAATCTCGGTGTCATTGTACGGTTGATGGTTATCAGTAGCATGGTTCTAGCTCCTTGTGAGGACAGGGTACTGGGTTCCTTTTCACTTGTTTATTTTGGTTACATTAGCACTTTTCATGGAGGATATTGGACTGGTGAGTCAAGGCTGGAAATGGCTGCAAACCCAGAAACATGCTTATTCTCGGGCAAAAAATGCTGCTGGATGTTTAACGGACAAGATTGGAGTACTTGTAGAGCGGCACTGGCCAATGGTGTGCCATGGGTGTTCTTTATTTGGGCGTTTAATGATATTCTTGTTGGTTTATTGGAAAGATTGCGTTGTAAGGGGTTTCCGCTCCGTTATCAAGCTGGGTTCCGCAGTTTTGCTCCTAATAATGTGGAGTTGCTTTCTTAGTCTCACCTCAATGTCTTGCTTGCTTTATGTGCTCACCAGTATGGTATGTCTTCCCATTTACCCAGCGCTATAAATTTTGCATTTTCCTTCGTCACCTGTTGAATTGTTGTATGTATTTATCTCGGACTGGCCACCCTGTAACCTAGATATCCTTTTCCATCATTTGTGGGAAAATGTTGTATCGATATTATGGATTTGCTTTTTCCATGGGAAAATCACTTATATCGATGTTGTTGCAAATATGAGTTGAGAAGTCATTTAGCTTGGCAAATTCCGTTCTGATGAATGGTTCTTCTGGGTAATGTCACTAGGCGTGCAGGATTGGTGGGAACATACTCTCAATTGCCGTTATTGTGGTTAATTTTCCAAGCCTGTCTTTTGTGCAATAATGTTTTACATGATTGCGATGAAGCATTCAGTTGTCGAAGTTTTTGAACAATGATTAATTGATTTCTCTCGACAGAATTGGAAGTCCGTTTTAAGAGTTTTGTTCAAGGGAGAAGTAATTAAATAAAATTGCAAATAGATGTGATTTATTGTTTTATTGGAACTAATTTTCCCATCTTTCCAGTATCTTCAATTTTTTGTTCTAAATGAAACTTTGGTAATCCGGATTGGACAAAGAAACAAAAGGTAGCTTATCTCCAATATTCATTCCTTAGCTTTTGGTTTTGTGTTCATGATTCTGGATCCTAAACTCGGTACATGCTTGAATGATATACCATTAATAATTGTCTGTGAGGGCAATAGTTTTAGTAGGTATGTCTTTAATTGTTTGGTAATCCATCTAAATAAATTGCAGTCTTCATCTGAAATGAGTTTCTTTTACATATTGCTGACGGAGTAATATTTCAGGGAGCTGCTGGAGCTACCATTCGTTATTTGGGCTACACTCCTGGACTTTTTATTGTAGGAATCTTCTCAATATTAATTTTGTGGATGTACGCTAACTTTTGGATAACAGGAACGTTGTTTATAGTTGGAGGTAGGCTTGGCTGTTTTCAATGGAGAAACTAATTTATGTAACATTACTAGTGTTTTCTTCATGTTTATTTATTGTGTCAACCCATCCTCAAGACGTGCTGTGGTTGTTGCTAGTTTTCAACTACCCTTTTATTATGATCGCTAGAGCTTAACCAAATATAGATTGCTTTTCTTCATGTTCTTTCACCTTTACTTTTATTCATTTTCCTTTCATACACTGGATTCTTTCTAATATATCTGTCTGAAAAAGGAAATATCAAGACAGTATGCATGATATTCTTGTATTTGTGTCCTTGAAAATACCAAGTAGGGGGAAAATGAAAGTTTCACAATGATTTCATACCCTTACTATTTGAGAAAATAAATTAGTTTTTGTATATGAAGTTTTCATTTTGATTTGAATCATCTTCAGATATAATAAGTTGATTATACTGATGTATTCAACTATTTAAGAATCTAACAATTGTTAAGCTTAAATTGTTGTTATAACCTTTCTTTTGTATGATAAGTTGTTATCGCATGTCACTCTTTCAAGGCCTATCAAATTCAAACAATTCTTCATGCTTCTTCATTTTCCAGTTATCCTTTCCGTACCTTTCTAGTGTTCAATACTTGTTTGATGTCAAAATTGTTTCAGTTATTTTCTGTAAGCAGTTTTGGATGATTCAGTTTAACGTTTGATTTTGCTTCAAAATTTCCTTAGCCTTTGACTATTTTCCTGCATCCACATAAATAGTGAAAAATAGCTGAAATAAAAATGGAATGCTATTCTTATTAGTAAATGGAGTATCAAGTGAAAGAGCATTTTTTAGGCACCAAGTAAGAATTTACAAATCCTTGATTGGTATGAGGAGAATTTTTAATTCGTTTTGATGTTATTCAACGGCCTTTTCTAGTATAGTTTGTTAATCATATGATTTTCAAGTTTCTGACATACTTTGCAAGTCTTAATTGTTTGTATATTGCTGTCTACATGTGATAGTGTACAGGAATTCTTTTCTGTTTGCTTACTTTTTGTCTCTGATTCCATGCTTACCCTAATTGATCGAGAGCCTATATTTGCTAGACTATAGAATAATTCATTAATTACTATTTGGTGATCTACTTATGGATATTAAAAAATTGTGTTTATTTGGTTCCTTGTACACATTTTTCAGCTTCTAGTTTTCAATAGATTATGAGGATTTTATTCTTCTTTCCTTTATAAATGCAGGTTATTTGTTCTCCTTAAATCATGCACGGCTGGTTGTCCTAATGGCGACTGTATATGCTGTTTATTGTGTAAAAGTTCGCGTTGGTTGGTTTGGTGTCTTTCTGTCGATAAATCTTGCATTTTTCTCAAATGATGCATTGAATTTTTTCGTCCAATGGTGTGATAACACCGTAGAAAATATACACTTTGAAGATAAGAAGCAATCGGAAACAGTTACAGAAGATGACTTCTCTTCGGAGTGTGATTTCTCCTTTCCGACTAAAGAGTCTGAAGAGGTGCAGTCTTGCAAGTCATCCAGCAAACCAGCTGCTGCTTCAGCTGCGGTGAATAACCAAACAAATTTGTCAAGTAAAAATGTAGTTAGGCAAGAAGCAGGCTCGACTGATGAAATGAGACGGATATTACATAGTTCAGATCATTATGAAGCGCTGGGATTTCCTCGAGACAAACCTATTGATGCTACAATATTGAGAAAGGAATATCGGAAGAAGGTGTGCAAAAAAATTTTTGGGGGCAAGGGTGCTTTGGTTTTATGTTTTTTACATGTTTTTCAGCCTCCAAGTTTGCATAACAGCCGCTTCGCAACTTTAATACGGCTTTGTTTTAGGAAGATCGAACATGTTTAAATTTATTCTTTGTTCTTCAGCAAGAAACTGAATTTCCTTGATGAATTTGCTTCATCTGTTGCTGAGGTCATGTTTTGATTTATCACTCCATTAGGACAGTTTTATGAATGCTTAAATCAATTGTTGAGTGGTTAAATGGTAATAGATGTGTGGAATGAATTTCCATTCTGTATGTTGCTGCTTTAAGCCAAGTTGGTTATAAATTTGTTTCATTCTATATGCATGAAAGAAAAAAGGGAAGAGTTTGTGCACTTACTGATTCCTTTCTTTTCCAACTTTTGTGAAAATCTTATCTAGGCTATGCTTGTGCATCCAGACAAAAATATGGGAAGTCCTCTAGCAAGTGAATCATTTAAGAAACTTCAATGTGCTTATGAGGTAAGCATACGTAACAAGATAAATCTTCTCTCTCTCTCTCTCTCTCTGTGTCTGTCTCTCTCCTTGGTGTGCAGTATATAGTCTGGTACTAGTGTAAAGAGTTATTGTTCTTTATGTTCTATGCAATCGCAGGTTCTTTCGGACTCCACAAAGAAGAGGGACTATGATGAGCTATTGCGGAAGGAAGAATTTAGAACTAGGACAGTCTGTCAGAAGTCTCACTGTTCTTCACGACAGGTGATGTATGCATGCTATTCATGATGAAAGTTATAGTATTATTTCTTTTAAAATGTCTATTTTAAGGTTAACATTTGGTAGAGATTCATGTTAAGTAGGAACTGTTGGAATATGAAGATCTCAAATATTTGTAATTTCTTGTACCCCTTAGCCCAACAGTGTTTTGAAATTTCTAGCAGACCTGATTTTTAGATAGAATTTCCATGTTAGTACTAATGGTCAGTCTTCTAAAGTGTAAGTCGTGTTTATCCTATTTTCCTTCTTTATTAGTCTAACATTTGATCTAGATTACAAGAACTTCCTTTGAAGACAGACTAGGCAAATTGAGAAATGGAGTTAAATGGTCCAGTATCTGAATGTTTCTTTTTGCTTGGTGAACTGGTTATTATTTTTGGTCTGTGAGGTTGATATTCACATGCAATGATAGCATGATTTAAAGCTTCATTAGGATGCAAGTTAAGTGACATATACCGGTGGAAGAATTGATTCTCACATCGTCATGCTATGAATCATTTTATTAGCAGGATAGTCCAGATTATTGCTCTGAGGAGTCCAGACGTATACAGTGCACAAAGTGTGGCAATTCACATGTATGGGTATGCACCAGTAGGAGTAAGGCCAAAGCAAGATGGTGTCAGGTCAATCATCTGAATCCTACAGTTAATACATTAATTCTTTTTTTCTTTATATTTTATTTTCTTAATTCAGAAGACTACTTTTGCTACCAGGACTGCTGCCTATATCATCAAGCTAAGGATGGAGATGGATGGGTTGAATACAAAGGGTCTCTGGCTTTTGGTAAGCCTCAAAAGGTATGCTTCTCGGAAGAACATTGTTTACTGCTAGCTTTTTTCAATTTTATTCTAACTACATGGAAAAGTTATCTTCTTCCGAGATTCTGGTCATAATATCACATTTGAGACAACCGTTGAAGGTGTTACCTATCATACTAGTATGCCCAGGGGCTTAGCTTAGCGGTGGGTGAGTTTTGCTTGGTCCTACTAGTGTGGGCTTACTGGAGCGGGGTTATGAAAAATAGACTTGATCTTAGGAAAGGAGCATAAAAGTGTCAGGTTTGTTTAATTGGGTGAAGACTGTCAATGAATGGGGCACTTTGATCTTTTACCAAAGTTGCTTGTGATGTGGTACAACGAGGAGACTTGGCTTTAAAGTCAAATGCCAGACCTTAACCTCAAGGAGTGCGACCAGAATTGTTGTCATAGACTTTTATTTTTTCTCATCAGTTTCCTTTTCTTTTTATTCGAGCATGTTAAGGAGTCATTGGAGTTGAAGATTCAACTTCTTTTCACCTGTAATCTGTTGATTTGGCTTGGTAGATTTTGATGAATTCTGGTCTTTGTAGATAATTGTTTCCTTTCCAGCTTTGTGAAGGGGATAAGAATCCTTGATACTCAAATATCTCTGCTATGGAAAGCTTACCCTTCAATTGTGCTGTTTAAAATTTTACTTTAATGAATATAGAAATCACAAAACACTTATAAATTGTTTTGTCCTTGGAGCTAGAGTAATTAAGTGGAAAATAAGTAATTTTTTAAATGATACGGCAGATACTTATATGGTTATCTTGTTAATTTTGTTGCGATAGGCTGATACAAAACCTTAGCATTTTGTTTTTCTTTATAAGCTTTAGAAGGTTATCTTGTTAATTTTGTTGCGATAGGCTGATATGAAACCTTAACATTTTGTTTTTCTTTCTAATTTTTTAGGTGGAAATTCCACGTGCTTTTGTTTGTGCCGAAAGTAAGATCTTTGATGTCTCAGAATGGGCTATTTGTCAGGCAAGTGCTGTTTTTTCTTATTATGTGTGAACATTGCTTTTGTATTCAAGTTGCTTGGAATGGGCACTTCATAAGATACATATCACTTGACAACATTTTATCTTACCCTTTCTCTCTGCAATTTCTTCATGGTGTTCTCTGACCATGTATGTTTGAATTCTTTTGTTGGTTCTCATTGTTTGAGAATCATGCTAACCAAAACATGGAACTTCTATGACCTCTGATGTTAAGGATAATCTAGGAGAACATCTTGATGGGAACAAATAGATCTGCAGTTTTGTGTGATTATTATGATGATAGCTTTTGAAAATTTGACATTGTCTTTCACATTGCTATCAGATTTGCGAGTTGATATCCCATTGAATCCTTGAACTTTGTTTTCTTATGCCATGATGAGTTTATTCGAGCAATTTAAGATTCAGTTATTTCCCACGTGCCATTACTAAGTTGGTAGTTTATGTTTGATTCACAGCAGGCTTACTATGCATTTAGTAAGTTATGCTGTTTCTTCTCTTTTTCTGTTGATATTCTCTCTTTGGTGGATTATATGGCGTGCGTGCGTGCGTGCGTGCGTGCGTGTGTGTGTGTGTGAGAGAGAGAGAGAGAGAGAGGGAGCTCTTGACTTTGTAAGTGCCATGCTTGTCCTTTATTGAGTCTCAAGCTACATACTTGAATTGACAACCTAAGATCCAATTGCAAAGATGGCATGATGGCACCGGGAATTCCAATTAATTGAAGCAGTATACTTTTGGTCCATTCAGTACTTATAATTGATTTGTGGATAACATATTCTGAGTCTTTAGCTTGAACAAGCTTAAAACTCGTTTCAGGGAATGGCATGTAGACCCAATACTCATAGGCCTAGCTTCCATGTAAACATGGTTGGTTTAGAAAAGACACAACGATCCAACTCAAGCAGATACCCTTGGAATTTGGATGCGGAAATGATGGATGAAGAAGATGAAGAATTTGAGCTGTGGCTTCAACAGGCCCTGGCTTCTGGTCTCTTTTGTGAGACCTCTAAGCGCAGAAAGAGCTGGAGTCCATTCAAGCTCCATCAGAAGAAAGGAAAGAAGCAATGGCGAAGATCATCAACCTGACAAACTAGAAACAATCAAAGAAGTATTTTAGTTACCCCTGCCATTGAAAACGGAGCTATGTTTTTGTTATGCTGTTTCTTCAGGGGCTTAGTGGCCTGAGTCTAGACTAGTTTCACATGTCGGGAGGAGTTGATCGAGACATGAGGCATATTAAAGTTTCAGGTATTAGCAAACTTTCAAGGGCTTGCTAATTAGGTTCTGTAAATTTCTGCTGAAACACCAAAACCCTCTTGAATCAGAAAGTGGAGGATAAAAGGATTAATGCATCTCTCAGAAGCAGCATTTGATATTTAATTGGGGATAAATCTTCAATATTTTGTACATATGCTTGTCAATAATTTCATCTGATTCAAAACTGTGTTTTGGTGTTCTTTTTTTTTTAGGAGAAAATACTGTGTTTTGGCAAGTTAACCTTTGCTTCTGTATGCCATTTTTTCATATCAAGCTCCCATTTAAGAGCATGGTTTTTCTCAGACTATACATTGTTCGTGGAATCGTAGAAAAATGACGAGACCTCTCAATACTTTGTAAAAACAGGAAAATAGGTGAGATGATTCGGGCTTGACTCTGGCGGTTAGATTCTATGGTAGAGGTCTACGGTGGTGAGATGACCATGGAGTTACAGAGCCAATTGAACTCTGAGGAGAGGGTTGTGAGGCTAGTAGGCTTGTATATACGCTAGTTCGAGACCGAGTACCTGAAAATACACAAGTCTGATTTGATTTTGGATGGTAAAACATGCCTTGGTCCTTGTCGCTACTGAATTGATGCAATTTAATTGTAGTTTCAGTACTGCCCTAGCAGAAGAGTTTGAATCGTACGTGGATTTAACTTGTGCCCATCCAATTAGGACCAAGTGTTATCCAATTAGATCGTTGAAGTGGGTGGTCCATCATCCGTTTTAAAATGTGATTATCAATTAATATAAAAGATTTAATAACTATATTATTATCTTCATAACTTGATTACTTTGAGAACCAATTAATAAGTAAATTCAAGTACAATGTCTTAATTAGTGATAAGATCAACGTTATGAATATTGTATCGAACTTAGTACTGGATTAGATTCTAGTATAGTACTATGCCTATATCGGTTAATATCGGATAATGTTTTGAGTAATTTTT
>JANIHZ010000005.1:42515708-42526419 GCA_027478365.1 Erythroxylum rufum
TACCAAATCATGTTTAATCAACTTGGAAATATGTTTAAAACTAACATGACCTAGCTTTTTATGCCAAATCAGTTTTTGTTCTTCAGTTGATATAAAACAAGAAATATTTTGACTTTGAAAATCTTCTAAATTGATTTTGTAAAGATTGTTTCGTCTTTTGGAAAAAAAGAATATGGACCTATCCTTGTTTTTAACTTTACAAGAATTTTGATTGAAAGACACTTCAAAATCAGAATCACATAATTGACTAACACTAATCAAATTATGTTTTAAACCATCAACTAGTAGCACATTATCAATACATGCAAAGGAATCTTTACCGATTTTATCGATTCCAATTATCTTGCCCTGCTGGTTATCTCCAAAAGTTACCGATTCTCCCTTCTTATACTGAAGATCTAGGAACATAGACCTTCTTCTCGTCATATGTCGCAAGCATCCACTGTCCAAGTACCAATGGTGCTGGCTGCTTCTTCCCGTCTCATTTTTTCTTTCTGCTTCCATCTTATTTTTCTTTCGTCTCATTTTCGCTTTTAGCTTCCGTCTCATTTTTCTTCCGTCTCATTTGTATCTGCTTCCGTCTCATTTTTGTATCTACTTCTGTCTCATTTTCTTCTTTCATTATTATTTGGTCTTCATCAAAATTATTAATCGTAAAGTCATTTTGACTTAACACACTTTAACTTTTTGGTTGTAATAATGTTCCCCAAATAAGCAACTTACTATACCCCAAATGAATACTTCTTTTGATTAGCCACCAAGTTATTAGAAAGTAAGATATTCAAGACCCTCCTCACTAAACATAAGTGATCTTGCCAATTTGAACTATATATATTAGAATATCATCAAAGAAAATCAACACCACTTTACGCAACAATGACCTAAAAATATTATTCATGGTATTTTGAAAAGTAGTTGGAGCATTCACGAGACTAAACGACATTATACTAAATTTATAATGACCTTCATAAGTCCTAAAAGCTGTCTTTGGCACATTACTCTCTTTTACTGTAATCTGATGGTACCTAGAAGGTTTATCATGGAAGAGTAACATGCCCCAAATAGTTCAACAAGTAACTCATCAATGACTGGGATGGGATACTTATCTGGGATTATTAACTTATTGAGTGCCCTGTAATCTACACAAAGTCTCCAACTCTGATGCTTCTTTCTCACCAATATTACAAGGCTTGAATAGGGACTAGACTTGGGTTTAATTATTCCGTGGGTCAGCATCTCTTGCACTTACTGCTCAATTTCCTCCTTCTGTATATGAGCATATCAATTGGACACACACTAACTAGGGAGACACCCTCTCGCAAGATAATACCATGATTTGTTAGTCTAGCTGGTGGTAACCCTTTTGTTCAGTAAAAACCACCTGGACTTGTTCTAATAATCCCTCTAACTCCTCTATTTGGATTGACGTGACCTCGTTATCTCCCAAAACTGGTGCTAGATGGCTCCCCATTGACCATAATAAAGCCTCTACTTGGAAACAAAGAGGATGACACACTTGGTTCAAAGCTGAACACATATCACCTCATTTGGTATACCCTTATAGAACCACCACTGTTCCATTAATCTCGAACTCCATTCATATTTTCTCCGATTTCATCTGAACATCCCTTAACATCTTTAGCCAAAAAACTCCCAATATTACATCAACTCCACAAAGATCAAACCTATATGTATTTATTGTGAACTCTTTGGACCAAACCTCTATCTTCATTCCTCTACATTTCTGTTTGGCTATTGTTCTATGCCCATCACCAAAGGTGATCCCATAAATGACATTCTCATCCACTTCCACCCACAAAACTCGCTACCTTTGAAAAAATAAAATTATGAGTGGCTCCAATGCCAATTAATACAAGGACATATACTCCCCCTATTCTTCCTTTAACCCTCATGGTATCTTGGTTATTAGTATTTGCTACCATTACTCCGTACAATTCAATAATATTGCATGATACTTCTTCAATTTCTTTCTTCTTGTCTTGTTTTAACATGACCCATTCTTCCTCTCCATTGGGTTCCTCATTGTCTTCTAAAATCATGAGTCTAAGTTGCCTTCCCACACATTGGTGAAGGGGTGTAAAGCATTCCCCACATTTGAAGCATAACCCTTTTGCTCTCCTATCCTACAACTCTTAGTAAGTCAAGTTGATAATACCCCTGGGGCGATTCCCACTACCTGCCTTATGTCCACACTCACCACTACTCCCCACATTGCTGCTCCTTACTCTAATAGACCCATAGAATTCTGTCACTCCACCTTATTCTGTTTTTCCTCTTTGTTGTTAGCCCAAACAGCACTAGAAGGAAACCGAGTAGCTGTTGGGATAATAGCTCTACTCACCCCAGAAAATCTCTTGTCATTAGTTGTATTGGAGAATATTTTTCAATAATTTAGCAATCCTTCCCCTAATAACCCCTCTTCCATATCTTTGACCACTTCAATAAGGCTCATGCGGCTGTTGGGCTAGTGTGTCTTCACCCTTCTTCTTATCCTGTCTCGCAAGTCCCCCTATAAAGTATCCCATGTACTATTTTTTTGTGATATAGGAAATTTGTGATACCAACATCTTAACCTTTGTTATATATTTTTCTAATGTTCCATTTTGTCGTAATAATGGGAGTTATTTGTATAGATTGATGTGTTTGTCGCCACTGTATCGAGAAATCAACTCTTCTTTTAATTTTTCCCCAGTTAATCCATGAACAGAAGCTTTACAATGGGAAAAACCAGTCAATGGTACCTCCTTCAAAGCTTATCTAAGCTAATGCAAGCTTCACACACTCCGGGCTTCTCTCAATAGAGAAAAACATCTCTACCCGGATCACCCAACCATATGGGTCAGACCCATCAAAAGTGGGAAAGTCTATCCTTCGAGTTTGTTTCTTAAAAACATCTAGTTTAGATAGCTCCTATGACATTATTGGTGTCCAGCAGCACTCTGACTCAGTCAAAATCAGAGGTTCTGAGTAGTGACCTAGGGCCTAGTTGCGTGACTTGGTTTTTGAAGATGGGTTTGGTGTGGGTTTGCTGGAAACCTCTACCTCTCGGTATTCTTTCCCCATTCTAGCATGTCTTCCTCCATCCCGTATGTCCTGTACGACCTTGGTTAGGTTTTTTAAGGCTTTGAGATGGCTAATAACTCCTCGTTGGTTTGCTACTAACTCTACTCCAACGCACCCACTTTTCCCTCAACGAACCCACTCTTCCCTCAACACTCACCCCCAACGATCTAAGAGGTCAGACCAAAGTTAGACCCTAGCTCTTAACAACCCATATAGTAAATAGAACATCGCAGTAGAACACAATAGCAAAGAAATAACAGAGCACACCAACAACAGTAGGAAAAGAGAACAATAATATATTGAATGGTAGTAGCAAAAGGAAAAGATAACAATGGAG
Organism: Erythroxylum rufum; assembly: GCA_027478365.1. Lineage (NCBI taxonomy): Eukaryota > Viridiplantae > Streptophyta > Magnoliopsida > Malpighiales > Erythroxylaceae > Erythroxylum > Erythroxylum rufum. Next base: position 42,519,130 of record JANIHZ010000005.1, read on the forward strand.
ACTCCAAGAGTTCTCCCCCCACTAACAACTGCAAAGCCTCAATCCTAGATAATAGCTTCCAAAAGGAAAAATACACAATAATCCCTTCTTCTCCCTACCCCCACTGACTTAATAGCTTTAGTTATCTTTATTTGCTAATTAGCCCCCTATTCATTTCTATTTGGTCACTCTTCTCTCATTAACCTCCTTTTAGCCTTCCTAGTATATACTAATAGAGGCCTAGGTATAGGGTGCCTAACAGTTAGTTCTTGGTAAATTGTGTTAAATGAAATTGAATTATGTAGTATATTGTGTATGTTGACTCTTGACTGTGGAGTTAGTTTGAGTAGGAAACAAAGAATATTGATTAAAATTGGTGAATAAAATATTGTTAAATTAAAGTTAAGAATTAGGATTTCAAAAAAAATGTTGACTAAAATTAGTTAAGAAAACAAAATAATGATAAGCATTACAAATTGAATTGTATAAGCACCTAAAATAGATTAATTTATACTTGAATTATGTGATTACATAAAATAGCTTGTAAACTTATAGTTGCGAGTGTATTTCTTTATGGCTGAATGGTGTAATCATACAAAATGAGTTATATAATATGTATATCTGTAATTGTGTATGTTGAATTGTTAATTCTTGAATTATTGGTGAATTGTATTGGATGAAATTAAATTTTGTAATGTATGTTTACCTTTGATTGTAGAGTTACTTTGAGGAAGAAACTAAGAATGCATGGAGACTCTTAATTTAATCATCAAGCAAGAAGTGGAACTCAACACCAACTTCAAGTATCATTCAAAATGTAAGAAGATTGGTTTACTAGCCTTTGTTTTGTAGATGATTTCCTCTTGTTTTGCAAGGCCAAAATGGATTCAATTCAGACATTCATGAAGGCTCTTGACACTTTCAAAAGATTTTCTAGATTGCACCTCAATCTAAGCAAAAGTCACATTTTAATCTCTAAACGTGCCTATACATTGGAATGCACTCTAAATATCCTCCACTCTTATATTTGGGGCGACTACTTTCCACCAAAGACTCATCTTCATGAACTGCATACCCCTCATCAAAAAAATTAAGAGAATCAAGTCTTGGGTGAACAAGTTCCTGTCTTATACGGGTAAGTTGCAACTTATCAAATCAGTCCTCAACTCACTTTACACATATTTAAGTTCTCATATTTTTCTATCTCAAAATATCATCAAAACAATTGAAAGGATGTTCAAAGATTTTTTATGGAGTCATCCAAATGGTACAAAAGGGGCAACTAAAGTCAAATGATTTGATTTAAACTTCCCTAAAAAAAGGAGGAGGACTTGGCATCTCTTCAATTAAGACAACCCATCACGCATTGATCCTCAAAAGATTATGTGGGATATTAGTAGATAAAAACTCACTATGGATAAGATGGTTACACTCATACTTCCTCAAAGGCATATGTATATAGGAAATCAACAAAAACACCTCAAATTCTCATTTCTTGAACCAGTTACTAAATTTGAGGGATGCGATCCAAGATGATGTTTCTTGAAGAATTGGGAATAGAAAGCTAATCTCCTTTTAGTTTGACAATTGCTTATGCCAAGGTCAACTTCTTCACTCTCCGTACACCTCAGGAACTTTATTAATCCTACCACTTCTCACCAAAATAAGTTCATTGATCAATGGCAATTCCTGGTAGTTCCCTAACATATTAAGAAACTTACAACCCACATGCCCTCTTAATCCATCTATTCCAAATCTACTAGATAGACCAACCTGTACACAAACTATGTAATAAACTCATCAAGGATTTGCTAAGAAGAAGATGCTTTAAGGTTGATTGGCATAAGATCGTTTGGAGTAAGGTCTTAAACAAACTCACCATCAAAAACAAACTTAATACCACTAACAAAATTCCATACCTACAAGTTGACAGAACATGTCCTATATGTTTGGTATAGGAGGAATTAAGAGACCACTTATTTTTCATGTGCCTTTTCACCAATAGCATATGGGAATTTGTTACAATGAAATGCCTACGGCCTGCTCCAGGAAACTCCCTCACAAATATCACACAATGGCTTTCAAATTAGGTTGTTATCTCAAAACCTGACAACCTGATATTTACACTTGCTTTAGGATATTGTGTGTACATCATCCGGAAAGAAAGGAACTCCAACAAATTTGAAAACAAAACCTCTTCAGTGGAATCTCTCATATCAGCTATTATCAATGGGATTAGGGAGTTGGTACTTTTGAAAAATATTGGCCAGCTCAAATTTGTTGTCTTCTCTATATCTAATTTAACTCTTCTCTTCACTTGTTTCTGTTTCTTGTAAGCATATGTAAGAAGGTTTTGTAACTTGAGAGTAAGGGTATCCCCTAAACACTATGTCTTGTTTGTAATATTTTCATTTACTAATTACATTCTATTTTCCATTTTTTTTTTAAAGTCTGAAGTTCACAACTTTCTTTAACCTTTTCAAAACCACAAGTCGATGCTTTTCGCATGGGATCTACTTTCAAATTTATTAATATAATTTCTAATTTTAATTTAATAACTTAAATTTAGTCCAATAAGGATATACTCTCACCGTCCTTTTGAATTGAAAGGATCCAATTATATGGTGATCATCTCTACATACATATCCTAAATCATTTTGTTAGTGTACGTAGGTAATTTACTAAATATTAATCATAATCTCTATAAATTCCGATAATAATATTATATGAACCAAGAACTGTAGGAGTTCATCAACTAACGTTCTGCCGGTCTTCGGCTGCCCTTTCAACGTGCTCCTGCTTTTCGACCAAACACAGGACTCTCAACAGCTTTTCAGCTCCGTTTCAAACGTGCTCATGCTTTTCCACCAAACACAGGATTCTTAGCAGCTTTTCAGCTCCCTTTCAAACTTGCTCGTGCTTCTCCACCAAACACAGGATTCTCAGCAGCTTTTCAGCATCTCGACTAGTTTAATCTCACTGTCATCCCAGCACAGAATTCTTATATGCTTGATTTGTTTCTTTAGAATTAGAAGCTAATCAAATCCTATGCACATCAATGTATATTGAGAAAAGAATTAGTTGCTTATAAAATTCTAAAATTGTGAAGTTTAGTTGGATGGAATGATTCTGTACAGATATCAAAATCCATAAATCAGCACCTTCATTCGTTATTTTCTACCGTACGACTAGGAATGACAACGAAATAAGTGGGTTAGAAGCTTACTCTACTCAAATAGAATAAGAAAATGGATTAAACTATTCATGAAATTCAATTCAATTCAATTTACCATATAATTGATATCGGTAGTCTCAATAAAAATCAAAATTTACGAAGGTTAAATTTACTGCATAGGTCCCTACGCTAAGACTCTGGATGAAAATGCAGCTTGCCGCTTCTCTCCGGAAATACTGTTAACAGTCTGAAACCAAGCATTACATTTACATAGACTTGTTCAAAAAAATAAATCTGTAGACTTCTCTTCTTGAACCAATACTTATCCAATAACAACAGTGTAAGAGTTAGCTGCAAGCTTGCAGACGACCGCATATGTAAACCTACTAAGAGTTCATGAGTAAGCGGACAGCAACTCGTAATGTAACAAATGCATGACTAACAAAACTAAAACTAAGACTTTCTAGTACAGAACAATTTGACCACGCTAATAATAAACTGGTACAGACAAAACAGTAACATGCTAGTATGTGTAGTCATCCCATGCAGAATAGTGCCTCCAACTGCTTCCTTTGGTTCAGGTTCTTTTGTTCGGCACAAAAACGTACTTGATCAGGGACTCTTTAATTGATAGCAACTCAGGGAACTCTTTCTTCAACTTCGAAGCATCCATCTCATTGTTGCTTCTCGGGGCAACTATCACCTTAGCTTGCTCCTCTAATGTAAAGTTAACCCATGTAAAGTTGGGGTCAATGTACTCCTTGTACATCTCCAAAATTTCATTGTGGCTCACCACACCTGGATTTGTGAAATTCCATATTCCTCTCAAGTTCCGCTTTGCCATCTCAATTGAAATAGGTAGAAGTTCATCCAAGACAGTCATGCTATTAGGTATATTAACAACTTTGCTGTATCGGGAAATCTTAGTAATGAAGTTGCGGGGATTCTCTAGATCTGATGATATTGGCATCCTAACTCTCAAGGTGCACGCATTGTCATATTCTTCTAGGAGTTCTTCCACCTGATTAAAATTCAAAGAAATGCAATTCCAGGTCAATATCACAGGTTTAAATTATTAAAGAAAAATGTAAAAAAGCAATTCCATAATGATAAAGTACCATGGCCTTGGTCTTTGAATAGAAAGAACCAGTGAAATTGGGCTTGTCTTCCTCGGTGAACCCAATGCCAGAGCCTTCCGGATGTTTGGCATCATACTCAAATATGCATCCTGTAGCAAAGTTCATCATCAGCAGGTTATGATCCCTGCATACATCTGCTAATGTCAAGGTTCCAGCAACATTAGTTCGAATAGTTTCTGTCTTGTGGGACTCACACCAATCAACATTGGGTCTACCAGTCACACCAGCTGCATTAAAAACATGGGTTGGCTTTACACTCTGAATGTCTGCCAAAAGTGATGATCGATCTTCTAATCGCCCCCTACCATATTCGAAGGAAATACCTTGTTTCTCACACAACTTCCCCAATAACCCACCTATCCACCCTGTCCTGCCATAAATCAAGAACTTGAGAGAAGATTTCCGAGGAGAGCCACCACTACTAACTTTTGGTGATGGAACCACCATTCTGGTCTGATTAGAATTACTTGCAGCAAGAGATGCAGACTTGTTCTCTTCAGACCCATCGAAGTGCCTACCACCAGGCATCATCAACATTCTTGGATGTGGAAGCAGGGCTCCTGAGACGTCACCCCACCATTCAGGATTTTGAGTATACCATTCTATAGTCTTCCTCAACCCCTCCTCCCAAACGGTTCTCTCCGACCAGCCTAAGTTATTCAGCTTTTGATCATCAAGGAAGTACCTCTGGTCGTTAAATGGTCTGTTCTCTACAAATTTTATGCTTGTATCCGAGTCCACAGAGAAAAGTTTGCAGATATCTTTTGCCACATCAATCACTCTCCTTTCCTTCTTGGTCCCAATATTGTAAACATGGCCTACTTCTCCTTTGTGAAGGATGACTTCAAAAGCTTCAGCAACATCCTCACAATACAAGTAACTCCTGACATTAGAACCATCCCCATGGATTGGAAGAGGTTGTCCTTTCATGGCCAAGAGGATAAACTTCGGAATCAATTTCTCAGGAAATTGATTTGGGCCATAAACATTGTTTCCACGGGTAGTAATCACAGGTAAGCCATATGACCTGCCATAAGCCATAACGAGCATCTCAGCCCCAGCCTTTGTGGCAGAATAAGGGTTCGTTGGCAGGAGTTGAGAAGCTTCATGGTTTCCTACCACAGCATCCTCATCTGTCTCTCCATAGACTTCATCCGTGCTCACATGGATGAACCTCCTGATCTGGCCAGTAACCTTGCAGGCTTCCAGGAGAACATGAGTGCCATAGATATTGTTCTTGGTAAACTCAAAGCTGTTACCAAAGGAGTTGTCCACATGCGTCTGAGCAGCAAAGTGCATGATTGTGTCAATTGACTCAGTGATAAGAAGATAGTTGACAAGGTCAGCACTACCAATGTCCCCCTTGACGAACTTAAAGTTTGCAGATGATCTTGATGGAAGAAGATTTTTCAGGTTCGAGCAGTAGTCAAGCTTGTCAAGCACAACGATTTTATAGTCTGGGTAGTTACGTATGAGTCGATTGCAAACATGTGATGCAATGAACCCAGCAGCGCCAGTGATGAGGATGTTCTTTGGGGTATAGGTCGCCATGTCTAAACAACCTATATAATGTTTTTGAATAAGTCAGATCTGAATATTCAGAGCACACAAGTTTCACAAACACAGTTGAGCTTATATAAATAAGCACATGAGAAAAACTGGTAAAATGCTAGCTTTCATAGTTATCCAGTAAAACTAAATTACGTATTTAGATTAAGACGCAAACTATCCCATTAGAAATGCCGAATTCTCAGAAAGAAGAAAAAGAGATTGCAACATTATTAAAGTTATCGGGTAAAATAAATTGAGGTTACTTTAAAGGCTTGATTTTTCACTTCGTCCCGCAGTTCTATGATCTAATAACAAAAAATGTATCGATCTAATCGGATACATAAAAAATAATCAACCGCCACGAAATGATTCGCAGAATTGAGCATCACAAGACGAAGATCTACGCAAGAGAAAACTTTCGGATCCGAGCATGTGAGGAGAAGAAAATAACAAAAGATTACGCAGTTTGTTACTAGATCTAGATAGAATGAGGGGTACCCGGATCAAAAACAATAGCACAAACAATCAACAAAAGCCAAGATCAAAGTTTAAGAAATCATACAATTAGATGAAGAAGAAGGGAATGAAATTGACTTACGGACAATATGTTAAGGCAAAGATGAAAGGAAAGTTATGTCGGAACCCAAGCAATGTCTTGGACAAATGATGTACGGAGAGAGAGAGCAAATGAAATGGAGAAGAAAATTGAAGAGAGGGAAAGCTGAGAAGTCAATTCTTTAAACACAACTCGCTGTTTTCCAGGGTAACCATTCTTTCATTAGGAGTTAAATGGCTGAGACGCGCGTTTCAGAATTAGGCCAAGGCCCTTGACATTTGACTGATTTTAATTTCACAATTAAAAGTAAAAGGTTATTTATTTATTTGGCACAAAAAAGTTTGTAAAAGTAATAAATATGCAGTAAGACGGCTCCATGTGTTTATTTCTCTTCCTGTTCTTTTCACGCCAAAAAGCATAGACGGTGTTTCCCGATGTAAACTAGCAAATCCCTTTTGTTAGCCTTGAGGTCCTAGCAAGTCGAATAAAAAGAAACCATCTATTCGGTATTTATTTGTAATATTGCTTCATAAATATATGTCTTTCTTATCTTTATCTTAATTAAAAAATATTATTTTAAAGCAAATAAATAAGACTTAATTAGAAAAAGTTATATCGTATTTCTCTTTGGAAAATTTCTCAGCCATGCAACCTCCCTTCATCCGATGCAACTATGTTGTCATCTTTTGGATCTCAGAGAGGAACATGAGTTGGCACCTGACCATTTTCAACACAATTTCTATTTTCTTTATGTTTTCTCTTGTAATTTTCTTTAATTCTTGACAAAAATCATCCAAAGGTAACATCTTCTCAATTATATAAAAATATAATATAAATTGATCAAACAATGGTGATTTAGGCATAAAAGTAAAGCAAACTACTACTAACAT
>JANIHZ010000005.1:42724590-42742063 GCA_027478365.1 Erythroxylum rufum
TTATGATGTTGAATTTGGGTATTTATGGTTTAGGAAAATTTAATTTGGAGGAAAGAAGAAGGGATTGGAGAAATTGATGATTAGGACAAGATTCAAGCATCGTTTCGAGGTGGGTAATGTATTTATAATTTGAATTATAAGCTTTGTATGAACTTTTGAAGAATCAAGAATGAGAAAGGTTTTGAAAAATTATTGATTATGTTTTCGAAAAATCACGAATTGTGGTTTTAAATGATTGGATAAATTTCTAACATCGTTTTGTATAATTTGATCAACATTGATGAAAAAAATTCCGAAATTTATTATTTATGAAAGAATTGACGATTTATGAAAATTGTTACATTCTGTGATTTTGAATGTTTTGATAAATTGAAATAATGGTTAAATTCATTATGTTTGAATGTTTTTAATAAGTGCTATGAGTGTTGCATACTTCGTTGATGAATTGTGATTGCATTTATATGAGTTTATGTGTAATTGTGAATGGTAAAGTGTCTAGTACGACACGACATGAAAAGTTGAATTTTCGAAATGTGCCTTCGGGCAATACGATTTTCAAGTGTGATATGTGTTTATGTGGGTTTGGTTAGGTCCCCTCCGTAAGAGTCAGTGCACTGGTCTCCCTTTGAAAGCCTTCTCCCGGCTGCCCGCTAGTGGCATAGGAGCTCCGATTTCGGACTCCCCTCCGTTCACGGCTGCACAGAACCGCTATGGAGGAATGTGCAGTACGTTCTGTTAGGACCGACCCAAACCATTTTGATGTGCTATGTGGTTTTAATTTGTTTAAGATGTGATGCACTTCTATGTGATGCATTCATGTTTTAAAATTGTTTATGATTTGTGAAGAAGAAAAGAAAATTTGAGAGTTTTAAGAAAAGAGAAATTGAGGTTTTTCACCCGTGCAATTTATGAAATTGTGTATGATTGTTTATGAAGGATTTGAAAAATGAAAAAGCTTGAGGAATAAGAGTTTTGCCAATTTTAGACTGTGAAATTTTAAGATGGCAAAAGTTTTGGAAAAATATTTTTGCTTATTTTTCTTTTATAAATATGTTATCCATTGAGCCGTCGAGCTCACCCCCTTTCATCCCCATCTCCAGGTAATCAAGAAGGAGATCGGATGAAAGAAAGTCAGTTCGTCCGTTATGTTGTGATAGTATTTTTGTTGAAATTGGATTTCTGTAAAAATAAGAGTTTAGACATATGTTGTATATTTTGGAGAAATATGTATTCTTGTGTATTTCGGTTTTTGCAATAGATGTTGTATCGTGGCTTGAGAATGCCACTTTGGTTTCATGATGTAAAGAAATTATGCATTTATGTTTGGATTTGAGTTGTGTATGAAGTATGGATTTTGTATATGAACATTATTGGATTGTGGTTGGATTGATTTAGAAATTGATGCAGTAATTTTGAGATGAATATGAATGAAATTAAATTATGTATGGGACTGATGATTTCAATGATTGAGATTTATTGAAGTGTTTAGGTTTAGACTTGTGTTTGTTTCTGCTGGGATTCCGGACAGGAGGTTCGATGATTTTGCTGATTGTGTGTTATGAGCTGGTTTTTAGAAGTGTGTTTTGTATTATTTGCAGATTTTTGGGTTGTGACAAATACAGACGTTATGCTGCCCGATTTTTGTTAAGGGCAAATAAGTTTTAGTGAATAGATGTATTCAGAGAATTGTATGAGTGTATTTGAACCTTTAGAATTGAATATGAGATTTATATACATACTTGATTTCGAGAAATCAAGTAAATTGAGGTTATGGAAAAGTGTGGCTTAGGAATTTGAGATTAAAAAGGATGATTTTCCAAAAGAAAAAATTGTATGGTTTTTGTATGTTTTTGCATAAGAATTGAGTTTTGCATGAATGGAATAAGAAAGAAAAAAAAATTATACCAGATTTTCGGATGCGTTTTAGTCTTAGGATGTCCATCGCAACGCTCTTCTTAGGTTTGTTCGCTTCGGATGTCGGAATTTGTTTCAGTCTGTTTCAAATCGTTTTGTTTCGATTCGCTATGTTTTCGTTCAGTTTGTTTCGATCTGTTTTGTTATTCGCTTCGGATTCAATTCTTTCACCTTTGAGTCTCATGTATTTCGTACTTTGTCTTCGATTTGCCTTTGATATGCATTTTCGTTCCGTATTCTTCGTTTGCTAAATCCGATTCTTCGATATCGTTTCATTGTTTCCGCGTTTCGTATCCGTTTGATTTCTTCCGCTTCTCTTTGTCTTCGTTCTTTTGCTTTCACTTTTGTTCCGCACTTTTGTTTTTCGTTGTATGTTTTCGTTCTTTCGATTGGGATCCAGTTCCGAGATCGGGTCCCAACAGTAACTTTCTTTGCAAGACTGCATTACACTCCTCGGTCATCAATACTAGCTCATAGTCTCCAAATCTCCTCTTTTTGATAACAATGTGCTTGATTAATTTTGCGTAATTCGACACTTGCTCAATAGCTTCAACCAAGAAGGAATTTTGCGACTTGATAATTGATTTTGTTCCGCTGAAATCTTTGAGAATATGACAGTTTAGGGATGATTTTTGTTTGCAGTTCTCCTTCTAGTTTTCCCCCCAAACTAACTTCCTTCTCAACTTTTGTAGGTGCACTTGTTCACAAGTTTTCTTTCTTTCGTTATCATTAGATTGAGTGAAGTTTTTTCTTTAAGTTTCACCTCTTTCAATTCTTTTCCACTTCGCAGAATGATGGCCTTGCACTCTCTTGGGTTAGTTTCAGTATTACTTGAAAATGTCATCTGATTCAAATTCTCAATAGAATTTGCAAGTTATCCCAATTGAACTTCCAAACCCTTCACTGAAGTCCCAATACTAGTTACTTGCATTTTTAGCTGATCCACCTCCTTCTCATTCTTGTGGAAACGATTCCTTGTCTCAGTTGTAAAAGTGCCAATCATTTCTTCCAAAGAAGGCTTCCATTTCGTCGATGGTAATCCATATCCAAGTGAGTGGGGCATGTTCCTTTGAATACAATAGTTATATTGCTCGTTAGAGTTGTAGCCTTGACCATATTGATTTCTCATTGGTTGTGACTTAAATCCTAAGTTCCTATGATTAACAAACTGAGCTTGTTCCACCCCCTCATCATTGGTATAGAATGAATGACTAATAGCTGCCACCTGCTCATTTTGTCTTTCCTTTGACATGAATTTTGAAAATTGATTAGATGGGCTGCCAATTCAGCAGATAACTGAGTTACTTGGTCTATTGGTAGCTATTCAAAGCCATATCTCTAGCAATGCACGTGCTTCTTGAGATGTTTTTCTCATCAAGTTATTACGTGCATGTTAATGATATTGATGTTGATGTTAAGAGATACACACTTGAATGGTTGCGACTCTTTTGGTAACTAACTTGGGTCATATTTATGATGAATTTGACCATACGATTCTGTCAAAATAGTTGGATGAAAAATTGAGTTGTTTGTATAAACTTGGAATAGGCAGCTTGAGAGGATAGTGAACCATGTGGATTGATTAAAATAGTCAATTGCATAAACTTAGTCAGTAACTGATGCTGAGTAATGAGGCAATGTATGAAATTTTAATGGATTTCCATTTAAACACATGTGAGATCTTGAGCTATATGACTGCACCTCATAGTCATTTATTTTCTTTATTGTATGTGATGCTTCCTTATGTGGATTACCTTCAGAACTTGCTCTGAACCTGTTTGATACTGCTAGTTACATGCTTTATGGACATGATAAAGGCCTTTTTTGTTTTTAACCTTTAACTTAAATGACCCACCAAGTCATTTTTCCCTTGTTACCCCTTTAAGCCTTTAACCTTGTTGTTTTCTTATTAATCGCATCGCATTGAAACTTGAAAACTTTTAACCTTACCCTTTTACAAGTTGAATGAAATATTAAGTATTTGATTCTTTGACTTAGAGACTTTTGTTTTACATGCTATTCTGAGATGTTTTCGAGATACATCTACTCAGTTGTTGTTGATTTTTGCTACTACTATCTTATTTTATGCTTATTGTTACAAAAAACAAGAAATAAAGAAAAGAAATAAGAAAAAAATCAAAACAGTAGCGTTTGATAGTGATGAGTAGTTGTAGTCCCGTATTTCTGTATGCACATTTCAGTTCTTTTTTATTGTTTCACGTCACTTAGTACTTCGTGAATACTTGTGAGTAGCCTTTGTTCTTTTTACCTCACCTTAACCTAAACCCCATTACAACCCTGAATAAAAGCCCTTTTGATCCATGATCACATGTACTCTATGTAATGAAAAATAGGTAAATTTGCAAGCCTATGGTAGTATAATCACTTAAAGAAAGCTTTGAGCGAAACACAACCCTTATAAACTTGAGCGACATGAGTGAATATCGTGAGGGAACTCCATTTTAATTTTTTGCTTGTTTTTTATCAAAAATATCTACCTTTGATTTTGTTTATGTGCATTGATGAAAAAATAATGATATATGTAGTAGCTTGATACTTGAGTTTGCCAAATTTTAAGGGATTGTAAACACTTGATTTTCTTTGAACATGAAATGAAAGAATATGTTAGTTGTGACCTAAGTAAGCTGTTTGAGGACAAGCAACAATTCAAGTGTGAGGGTATTGTTAATGAGTATTTTGTATTAATTTTTGATACGTAATTTGTAAAACTTTTGTTTTTTTAATGTTTAAATTACACTAATTAAGAGTTATTTGTTGTAATTTCAAGCACACATTTTAAAAAAAAGAAAAAAGTTAACGTTTTTTAATGGCCAAAAACGCTAACATTTTGGCCAAGATAAAAATGAGAAATGTGCATGAAAAATAGCATCAGCTGACATGAAGGCAAAAGAAGATGGCTGCGACAAGAGAGTTAAAAAATTGGGAGTTAGGCGTGAATGAGAGGGCTGGAATTATTTAGTAGATAGAAGAAGAAGAAGAAGACAAGAGCTGTACGTAAAAGGTGGCAAAAAATATCCCAAAATCACGTAGAAAGTTGGCAGCAAAAGGAGAAAAAATGTAAGCAAAAGGTGGCTAGAAAACAACGAAATAGCTGGTAGCAACTTCACGTTGAAGTGTGGAAAACTCACGTTGAAGTTGGCAGCTAACCTCCACAAAAACAACAGCCCTCACATATATGCTCTGGACACACTAAGACAACTCTCACTTTTACACACAAGACACCAAGCACACCAGCATATCCTTCCAAAAAAGCAGCCTCCATACTTGACTCACACAAAAAAAACACTCTTTATCCACACGTTGAAGCAGCATAGGTGCATGAGAGTGAAAGACATTCAATACATAAAATGACAAAGGAATTAGTGGCAACGTGAAAAAGAATAGAAGTGTGGCTGCATGGTGGCGTAAATGAATCAAACAACTTGTGGCGTGAATTAAGCAGCACCAGGACTTGTTGCAGTCTAAACAAAATAATATAAATTAAATTCTATCTTGACCAATTAGAGGCAAGTGCACCTCGTCAACAAGTAATATAAAACGGTAAGAACCGGATATCATACCCAAGAGAATTTCAATACGCAAGACAATTAAATTAAATGATGAAAAATTACTCGTATAATCAAGAATTGATTGATTTGAAAATAGAATAAAGTAAGCAAATTAAGAAACTATGAAAAATGCAAGGTATGAATTAAAACGACTATATGTAATCAAATGACAGAAATTAGTTAAGGTATTAGATTTCAATTGGATTAGACACTAAAAATTGTAACGGTTGATTGATCTAGGAATTACTTCTCTTCAGCAAGTCAAACTCAATGTTCATAGGAATTCTCTTATCTTCTAAATCCGAGTTATCCACTTGGTTCATAGATAATTCGGAATAAAAGGGTGCAAAATAAGAAGCCTAAAATTAAGTTCGTTAATTCTAGGTATCGTCACACAAGATCCTAAGGTTGGTCTACACTTTAGTTTCAAGTATGTTGCTTGATTAATTTTTCGACAAATTAAATCCTATTGGTTATTGCATTTAATCATCTAAGGTCTTAATCTAGGTGATCAAGCTAAATTAGGACTAAATACGCATTCAATCAAGCAAAAATCGATACCACAAAAATTATCCTAATCCAATATCAATTTTAACCTTAACCAAAAAGAAAAACTTACTCACACATATTCATCAATGTAACATAAATTATGGTCATAATATATGGTTGCATTGATTAAATCCGCACAATTAAAATAAATAAGGAATTAAAAAATAAAACAAATTAAAAACACCCAATATTTATTTTTCTCTGCAGGTGTATTTTTGTCGCGTCGCTAGCTTCAGTATGTTTATTCTCCACCAGCTCAATGTTATTTTCATCTCACCAGCAGCTACAACCTTTCTTTCTTCCACTAGCTGCCACGCATTGAATCATCACAAGCTTCTTCACCTTTTTTTTTAATCTAATCCACAAGCTGCTTCTCATTTTTTTATCTAATCCACAAGTTGCGAAAGTTTCTCTTCTCCACCAGCTCAACGTTCCTTGCCACCAACTCCAAGTTATACCACCAGCTGCAACGTGTATTTGGAGAGTGTCCAATGGAAGATTCAATGCTTATGCCACCAGCTGCTTCAATAGTTTGTTGCCAACAGCTGCTTCCTTCTTTGCCACCATGTGCTTCAATGTGGCTACTTCAACATGAGTTTGCCACCAACTGCTTCGATTGTTAGTGGAGAGAGTATGTGAGTGATGAGTGTAGCGTGAGTGTTGGAGTGTTGTAAATGGAGAGTGTTTTTTTTGTGTGTGTAACGTTGTTTTTAGGAGTGTCCCTTGCTAACATTTCTTATCTCCTCCACCAGCTGCCTACTTCACGCCACCTGTTGTTGCTTAATTCACGCCACAAGTTGTTATAGTGAACTGTAACGTATCTCGTAACCCAAAAAAATTCGGGGGAGGGGTCATTTCATTTTTCTCTCTGGAACGAATAAGTTCAAGAGATGAGCGAATAAATTGGTAATTGTAATAATTACCAATCCAAATTATTACTCGGACTAAAACTTTGATTCATTTATGCCACCATGCAGTCACACTTCTATTCTTTTCCACGCTACTACTAATTCCTTTGTCTTTTTATGTATTGAATGTCTTTCACTCTCATGCACTTATGCTACTTCAACGTGTAGATAAAGAGTGTTTTTTTGTGTGAGGCAAGTATGGAGGCAGCTTTTTTGGAAGGATATGCAGGCGTCCTTGGTGTCTTGTGCGTAAAAGTGAGAGCTGTCTTAGTATGTCCAGAGCATGTGTGTGAGCGCTGTTGTTTTTATAGAGGTTAGCTGCCAACTTCAACATGAGTTTTCCACACTTCAACGTGAAGTTACTACCAACTATTTCGTTGTTTTCTAGCCACCTCCTGCTTACATTTTTTTCTATTTTTGCTGCCAGCTTTCTACGTGATTTTAGGAGATTTTTTTCCACCTTTTACGTACAGCTCTTGTCTTATTGTTATTCTATCTACTGAATAATTCCAACCCTCTCATTCACGCCTAACTCTCAATTTTTCAACTCTCTTCCCGCAGCCATTTTCTTTTGTCTCCAAGTCAACTGATGCTATTTTTTATGCACATTCTCAGTTTTCTCTTAGCCAAAATATTAGCGTTTTTGGTCACTCAAAAACATTAACTTTTTTCTTTTCTTTAAATGTGTGCCTAAAATTACAACAAATAACTCTTAATTACTGCAATTTAAGCATTAAATGGATAAGAGTTTAGCAAATTACGTATCAAAATTTAATACAAAATGCTCATTAACAACACCCCCACACTTGAATTGTTGCTTGTTCTCAAACAACTTACTTAGGTCACAACTAATATATTCAATCATTTCATTTTCAAAGAAAATCAAGTTTATAATCTCTTAAAATTCGTCAAACTCAAGTATCAAGTTACTACATATATTATAATCTTTTCATCAATGCACAAAAAGAAAATCAAAGGTAGATATTTTTGATCAAAAATAAGCACAAAATTAAAATGGACTTCCCTCACGATATTCACTCATGTCGCTCAAGTGTATAAGGATTGTGTTTCGCTCAAAAGTTCCTTTAAGTGATTACACTACCATAGGCTTACAAATTTACCTATTTTCCACTACATAGAGTACATGCCATCATGGATCAAAAAAGCTTTTATTTAAGGTTGTAATGGGATTTAGGATAAGGTAAGGTAAAAAGAAAAAGGCTACTCACAAGTATTCACAAAGTACTAAGTGGCGTGGAACAATCAAAAAGAACTTCTGAAATGTACATACAGAAATACGAGACTACAACTACTCATTACTATGAGTAGATGTACCTCAAAAACATCTCAAAATAGAATAGCATGTAAAACAAAAGTCCCTAAGTCAAGAAATCGAATACTTAGTACTTCATTCAACTTGTGAAATGGTAAGACTAAAAGTTTTCAAGTTTCAATGCAATACAATTAATAAGAAAACAACAAGATTAAAGGCTCAAAGGAGTAACAAGGGAAAAATGACTTGATAGGTCATTTAAGCTAAAAGTTAAAACCAAAAATGACCTTTATCATATCCATAAAGCATGTAACTAACAGTATCAAACAGGTTTAGAGCAACTTCTGAAGGTAATCTACATAGGGAAGCATCACATACAACAAAGAAAATAAATGACTATGAGGTGCAGTCATATAGCTCAAGATCTCACATGTGTTTAAATGAAAATCCATCAAAATTTCATACATTGCCTCATCACTCAGCATCAGTTGTTGACTAAGTTTATGCAATTGACTACTTTAATCAATCCACATGGTTAACTATCCTCTCAAGCTGCCTATTTCAAGTTCATACAAACAACTCAATTTTTCATACAACTATTTTGATATAATCGTATAGTCAAATTCATCACAAATAGGACCCAAGTTAGTTACCAAAAGAGTCACAACCATTCAAGTATGTATCTCTCAACATCTACATCAATATCATTAGCATGCACATAATTTCAATCCCTCCACAGTTAATATGAACATTGTCTCTAATGTTCAAGTAGTCAACAATCAAACACAAAGAGAAAAAAGAGAAAGAAGAAACTTCCCTGAAAAAGAATCAGCCAAGAACTCTTTGCCACCAACCACGCAAACCTAAAGAAAACTCAAAACAACTCAAAGAAATGCATCAATCTAGAAAGAAATGCAAAGGAAACAACAAGAAAAGAAAAGGAAGAAAACTACAATCCTACTAGATAACATGTACCACGATCAAGGAGGCGATGTGTCATGAAGAGACAATCGCTTCTCAGAGTTATCCACAAACCTGGGCATATATAATTTAACTCGTTGTCCATTTACCTTGAACGAATTTTCATTTTTTCGTTTTACCTCAAGGACTCCAAAAAAAAGGACTTGGATCACAGTGAATGGACCATACCACCTCGACTTAAGCTTCCGTGGAAAAAGGCGAAGACGGTAGTTGTAGATCAATACCTGGTCGCCTACCTTAAAGTCTCGGTGAAAAATCTTCTTGTCATGCCACTTCTTCACACGTTCCTTATACAACTTCAAATTGTTATAAGCATTCAAATGAAATTCTTCAAGCTCATGAAGTTGCATAAGTCTCTTAGCACCTACAGTAGACAAATCAAAGTTAAGAAATTTGATAGCCCAGTATACACGATGCTCTAACTCAACTGGAAGATGACAAGACTTCCTATATACATGATGTACTTTAGGCATATAGGACCGCATTTAAGGTACCCATACACGATGCTCTAACTCAACTGGAAGATGACAAGACTTCCCATTTACTATTTTGAATGGTGACATGCCTATGGGTGCCTTAAATGCTGTCTTATATGCCCAAAATGCATCATCTAGCTTTAAAGATCAGTCCCGTCTAGAAGAATTAACAGTTTTTTCTAGTATTTTCTTTAATTCCCTATTTGATTTCAACTTATCTACTAATTTGGAGGTGATATGGAGTAGCAACCTTATGGGTCACCACATACTTAGCTAATAATGAATCAAAAAGTTTATTGCAAAAATGCGACCACCTATCACTAATAATGGCCCTAGGTGTGCCAAAACGTGTGAAAATATTCTTTTTCAAAAACTTAACAACACATCTAGACTCATTTGTGAGCAATGCCTCTGCTTCCACCCACTTGCCAACATAATCAAAAGCAAATATATATTAATTTGAGAAAGACTTAGGAAATAGTCTCATGAAGTCTATGCCCCAAACATCAAAAACATCACATACAAAATGTTAGTCAATGGCATGTCATGTCTTCAACTAATGTTTCCGACCCTTTGACACTTATCACAAGATTTAACAAATACACATGCATCCTTAAATAAGGTGGGCCAATAGAAACCATATTCTAAAACTTTATGAGCTATCTTAGATGCACCATAATGTCCCCCAACTTCTCTAGAATGACAATGATGTAACACAAAGGACATTTCCTTTTCAAGAATGCAGCACCTAACTATACCATCCCCACAAATCTTGTAAAGAAAATGATCATCCCAAAGATAGTATCTTATCTCATACAAAAAAAAATTCTTTTGAGCATAAAAAAGATCAGGAGGATAGACATTACCAGCAAGATAGTTTACATAGTCTGCAAACTAAAGAGTGACTGTCATAACTATCAGATGCTCATCAGGAAAAGTCTCCTAAACGTCCTTCTTTGTTGCACTCTCTATGGCAGCTTCATCTAACCTTGACAAGTGATCAGCTACAAAATTATCGACTCCTTTCTTATCCCTCAGCTAAATGTCAAATTCCTACAAAAGTAACAACCAACAAATTAGTCTTGGTTTAGGGTCGGATTTTGTCATCAAGTATTTCAAAACTGCATGGTCAGTATACACAATCACTTTAGATAAAACCAAATATGAACGAAACTTGTCAAAAGCAAACACAATTGCCAACATCTCTTTTTCCGTGATAGTGTAAAGACGTTGTGTACTGTTTAGTGTCCTACTTGCATAATAAATGAGATAAAAAAATCTTACCTCATCTTTGGCTTAAAACAGCACCCACTGCATAATCATTTGCATCACACATTAATTCAAAAGGAAAAGACCAGTCAGGAGATATAAGAATAGGTACAGTCACAAGCATATCCTTTAACAATTAAAAAGATGTCAAACATTTATCATCAACATTAAACACAACATCTCTTTCAAGCAATTCAGTCAAAGGTTTAGCAATCTTAGAAAAATCCTTAATGAACCTACGATAAAAATCAACACGACCTAAAAAACTTCAAATTGATCTAACATTGTTTGGTGGTGGAAGTTTCCTAATGACATCAATTTTTGCTAGGTCTATCTCTATACGCTTGCTAGAAATCTTGTGACTTAAAACAATGCACTCTTGTACCATGAAATGACATTTTTCTCAATTTAGCACTAAATGGGTCTCTTCACACCTAATCAAGACTTTCTCTAAGTTATCCAAGCATGCATCAAATGAACTACCAAATACAGAGAAGTCATCTATAAAAATTTTAATGCAAGATTCAAGCATATAAAAAAAAATAGCCATCATGCATCTTTGAAATATAGCTGGAGCATTGCATAACCCAAATAGCATGTGTCTATATGCAAATGTACCATATAGACATGTAAAAGTTGTTATCTCCTGATCTTTTGGGACTACCGAAATCTGCAAATATCCACTATATCCATCTAAGGCACAATAAAAGTCATGTCCAGCTAATTTCTCAATCATCTGATTAATGAAAGGTAAAGGAAAATGATCTTTCCTGGTGGCATCATTCAACTTCCTATAATCTATGCAAATTCTCCACCCAGTTACCTTCTTAGTGGCTATTAATTCATTTTTCTCATTTTCAACCACAATGGTGCCTCCTTTCTTTGGCACCAATGCACAGGATTAACCCAACTAGAATCAGAAATGGGATAAATAATACTTGCATCTAGAAGCTTTACTACCTCATCTTTCACTACCTCCTTGATGTGTGGGTTGAGTCTCCTCAGGGGCTGCACTGTCGCCTTGCTTCCATCCTCCATGAAAATATGGTGTGTGCAAAAGGAAGGGCTTATACCCTTGATATCTGTAATGGACCACCCAATGGCCTTTTTATGGTCCTGTAGTACCCTTAATAGTTACTCCTCCATGGCACCTGACAAACAAGAAGAAATGATAACTAGTAAGTGCTCAGGTGGGTTAAGATAAACATATTTCAGATGATTTGTGTTGGACCTCATTTCTAGAGCCCAACATCCGGAGTCATGAGCCTTGTTCTTATTACCCTATAGGGTTACTTGCCATTATTCCATCAGGTTGGTGTGCCCACACTAGTCAATCACCCGAATTACAACTCGCCTTCTTTAAAGAAATTGTAGCTCTAAGTCTCTAGTTTTTTTTTCTTCTTTTTGAAACAAGAATCGTCTCAAATCAGAGTTTTACAGCTCAAGATATACTTAAAAAGCTAAAGCGTGTTCACACCCCAATCATGCTCTCCCAGCCGAGCTCTCACTTACTCTAGTGTAAACTTTCTCAGAACAACTCTAAAAAATACAAACTTTCATGGAGAGACAGAAAAGGATGTTAGGAATCCGTTGATTCAAGAATCCCTTCATTGTAGGTTGGATGAGAAAGTTATACCCAAAAGAATTGAACATGTTTATACCATAAATCAATTTGTACCTATCTTGGCGCAATTGCCATAACTCTCCCAAAAAATGTCAGATTGACTTCATTTTTTGACAGTTTGAAAGAAGACTTCTAGACCTACAACTTTTAAGAAGAATTCAAATCTAGATTCAGTCTCTAAAAGGATCAAAAATGGAACAGAAGATATTATGACGATGTAGAAGGTCAAACTAAGACGATGTTCAGTAACTAAGACGAAGCAATCTAAGATGAAACGAAACTGAGACGAAGCAAAAACTGAGACGAAGCGAATTCTAAGACAAAGTGAATTCTAAGACAAAGCGAATTCTAAGACGAAACAAAACTAAGACGAAGCAGAAACTAAGATGAAGCAAATTCTAAGACAAAACAAAACAAAGACGAAGCAGAAACTAAGACGAAGCGAATCTAATACAAAACAAGACTAACACGAAGCAGAAACTAAAACGAAGTGAATTCTAATACGAAACAAAACTAAGACGAAGCAGAAACTAAGATGAAGCAAATTCTAAGACGAAGCGAATTCTAAGACGAAACAAAACTAAGACGAAGCAAAAACTAAGATGAAGCGAAGTCTAAGACGAAGCGAATTCTAAGATGAAACAAAACTAAGACAAAGCAGAAACTAAGACGAAGAGAATCTAATACGAAACAAAACTAAGACGAAGCAGAAACTAAGACGATAGAGAAGTCAAACTAAGACGATAGGGAAGTCAAACTAAGATGATAGGGAAGTCAAACTAAGATGATAAGGAAGTCAAACTAAGACGATAGAGATGTCAAACTAAGATGATAGGGAAGTCAAACTAAGACGATAGAGAAGTCAAACTAAGACGATTCTAAATCACTTTCTACACTCTCCAGAGCATCTCCCCTCATAAGGACCATAACTTTCAACTTGGATATCCAAAAATTTCATGCTATATATTGTTGGAAAGATAAAAGAAATTTTCTAGAAGATAACTTGGCGTAAGTTACCCCAGATTAACCCAGATATTTCCCCGAAGTCAGTCTATAAATTTCTCCCTTTATGCAAACTTGAGAATCATAGGTGAAAACAAAATCATAAACCATTAATACCAAAAGATCGTAGTTTTACAAAGCTTTAGTGAGCATTTCAAGCCCCCTAATACATTAATTGTTTCGAAAGAATTCCCAAAATGCAAAAGATACTTGAACCATAATTTTCTCAAAATGCAACTAAAGCCTTGGTTTATAATATCTGCTTAAAATATAACAACATTTCAAAAGTGGAGTGATGCCTTGGCCCTTAACTACTCAAATCTCTTGCTCATCACCTATTTGTGGGAAGGAAAGTGGGGGTGAGCTTAAAGCTCGCGGGTAACAATTTTTACAATTGGTAACAAGCAAAAATCTTTGCAATAAACATTTTCATTATAAAGCACACATAAATGCATAACAAATGCACAAACACTATTTTTAACATATCATGAACACATAGGCACATCAAAATGGTTCGGGTGGATCCAAAACAGAACTTACTATGCAATAATGGTCTTACATAGCCGTGAACTTATAGGAGTCCATTAGGAGGTCCATACCACTTGCTAGCAAGCGGGAGAAGCCTTTTTGTCAAAGTGCACTCGACTTAACTTAGGGGACCACCATAAACTCACATAACATGTATTTCCTGACTTGTCAAAAGTATTGCCTATAAGGACATATTTCAGAAACTTGTTTTCTTAAGCTTGATACCCTTTAAAAAAAGAGGGATAAAAGTTCATTTTCACGATACACAAAATGCAGCACATTTTCAAAGTACTCAAAGAACAATGAATGCATCTTTAGAAGTAGTTGAAACTCATTTATTTCCACTTCTTGAAAGAGGTATTAATGGATTATTACTAAATCATAAAAAAAGTAACCCACTTTGAAGTCCTTGACTATGGCTTGTTCAAAAATGCCTCTCCTCTTGCTCCTCTTGCCCTTCTTGATTTTCTTCAACATTGACAAAAATCTCAAAAATCAATGGAATTCAAAATGGAAAACCTAAAGGACCAAAAGCATGAAATTGATCCTAGAATACTTTTACCCATACATTTCCTAAACTCTTTGAACCAAAATTCTTTCAAAACTCCAAAAGATTAAAAACAACTTACCTAAAATCTTAACCAAATGAAGAAATGCTTGGCTCAAAAGAAAGCTCTTATCTTCCTCTACCTTTTTTCCCTTCTTGATCACCCTCAAAATCCCTCTTGAAGGCTAAGAAAAATCAAAACCTAGCTTGCTTTTCTTTCTTTCTCTAAACTCTCGAAACTCTCTCTCCCTTCTTTCTTCAATTTTGTTTTCTCTCTCTTCCAAATGCAAGACACCCCATTTTCTTCTCTTTTACACCCTCAATGATTTCATAAAGTCCCTTTTTGCCCTTACTTTAATGCCTTATGGTTTTCAAACTTAAGTGTCTTGCCAAAATTGGCCTTACACTCTCCCACTACTTTAATAGTTCAAAGCCTTAAGCCCATACCATACTATCTTACCCACATTAACAAGCTAATTAATTTCAACATGGCTAATCTAGCAAAACCCCAAAATAAATCTAATCATGCTTATAGTAAAGAAAATTTTCAGGGGCCAACATTCATACCCCTCTTAAGCAAATTTCGTCCTCGAAATTCTTACCTGAGTCGTTAAAAAGGTGTGGATACTTTTCCCTCATGGCCTCCATGGGCTCCTATGTGGCCTCTTCAACCGAGTGATCTCTCCACAAGACTTTGACCAGTTGAACCGTCTTATTCCTGAGGACCTTTTCCTTGGTGTCTAAGATCTCTACTGGAATCTCCTCATAACTCAAATCATCTCTCAAATGAACCTCAGTGGTCTGAATGATGTGGGATGGATCCGATCTATACCTTCTCAACATGGATACATGAACGACGTCATGTATCTGTGACAATTCTGGTGGTAGCGCCAACCTATAGGCTGGCGGTCCAATCCTCTCTACAATCTCATATGGGACCACATATCTCGGACTCAACTTGCCTTTCTTGCCAAACCTCATGACTCCTTTCCAAGGAGATGTCTTAAGAAAAACTCTCTCACCGACCTCATACTCCATCTCCTGTCTGTGTGCATCAGTATAACTCTTCATTCTATCTTGTGCTGCCTTAAGCCATTGTTTAAGTAGATTAACCTTATCAACCGTTATTTGAATTAACTCGGGCCCTATCAGTTTCCTTTCTCCTTCTTCATCCCAACATATCGGGGTTCTACATCTCTTTCCATACAGTGCTTCATATGGAGCCATTTGAATGCTTGAATGGTACGAATTATTATAAGCAAATTTGACCAATGGCAAATCCTCGTCCCAAGCTCCCTTGAAATCTATAACACATGCTCTAAGCATTCCCTCAAGTGTCCGAATGGTCCTTTCAGATTGACCATCCGTCTGGGGATGAAAAGCCATGCTAAAATTTAACTTGGTTTCGAGAGCCTCTTGCAAGCTTCTCTAGAATCTCGAAGTAAATCGAGGATCCCTGTCAAAAATGATTGAATTTGGAACCCTATGTAACCGTACTATCTCATCAATGTACTTCTTGGCTAGCACATACAGAGAATCAGTCTGTTTAATTTCCAAAAATTGGGCTGAGTTCGTCAACCGATCCACAATAACCCATATGGCATCATGCTTCCTACTGGTCTTGGGCAAACCCATTAGAAAATCCATGGTTACTCTTTGCCACTTCCACTCAAGAATGGACAATAACCTTAACTTGCCTGAAGGTGCTTGGTGTTCAACCTTGCTGACACACTAGACACTTACTTACATACTCTACTACATCCCTCTTCATGCCTTTCCACCAGTAGTGCTCTTTTAAATCTCTATACATCCTGGTGCTACCTGAGTGCATGGCATAAGGCGCATTATATGCCTCACCTAGTATTTCATCCTTTACTTCCTTGACATTCGGGATACAAAGTCTATTTCCTACAACTATAAATCCATCATCCCTCACTACCACTTCAGATTTCTTGCCATTCTGAATTTCTTCTCGGAGCTTACTCAATTCTGCATCCTGTGTTTGTAACTTCTTAACTTTCTCCCTAAGTATCGGTCTCACTCGGAAAGTAGCAACAATACATTCAGGTTCCTACTGTTTCAAACTTATCTTAAGCTTAGCCATCTCCTCTAATAGCGGTAGATAAACTGTTTGAACATGAGCTATAGAGGATTTCCAGCTCAAGGCATCCGTTGCCACATTCGCCTTTCCTAGATGGTACTCAATCAATAGGTTATAATCCTTGAGCAACTCTAACCACCTTCTTTGTCTCAAATTCAACTCCTTTTGGCTCAACAAATACTTAAGACTTTTATGATCGGTGAAAATCTTCGTTTGAACCCCCCATACAGATAATGTCTCCAAATCTCTAGGGCAAAAACTATTGCTGCTAACTCCAGATCATGGGTCAGGTAATTCAATTTGTAAGGCTTTAGCTATTGGGAGGCATAAGCTATTACCTTATCTTCTTGCATCAGCACGTAACCCAAACCCTTCCTCAAAGCATCACTGTATACTGTATAACCCTTATCTCCAGTAGGCAAAATCAAAACTGGATTCTTCCTCAACAATTTAGTCATCGGAGTAGCTATCATAGAAAATCCCTCATCGAATCTCCTATAATATCCAGCCAAACCCAGAAAACTCCTCACCTCTATCACTGTCTTAGCTGTAGGCCAATTTACCACTGCTTCCATCTTCCTTAGATCAACTTGTTGGACCCCGAACTTTTGATGAAAATTAGAAATATTAAAATGAAATTTAATGAGAAAGAAATTGGTGAGAAAATTTATGAATTTAAGGAAATTTAATGAAATTAAGAATAATTTATGAGAAAAGAATTGTTAAATGTTG
>JANIHZ010000005.1:42749399-42760805 GCA_027478365.1 Erythroxylum rufum
AGCCTACCCATCATAGCAGGCCCATGGACACAGGCCCAATGACACGTTAAAGAGAGAATTACCATTGACATCTAATTCATCGGGATTTGTACACAATATTTTATTATGCTAGTCCACAATAATGATAAAATTCTATCAATTGATTCAAATTAATCTGCGAGTAGAGATGAATGAATTCAGGAGTTATAGATTCATGAGAAAGAACGAGAGAACGATTGTCTGGGAGAATAGTTGTTGGAGGAAAGGTGGTCGCCATGAAAAGTTTCCAGAAAAGGTAATGGAACAATTAAGAGTTGGTATTAGCTGAGAATTGAATGAGTCATGACCGTGGGCCAACAGTAAAGAAGGGTAAGATGGGAATTGTTGTGGAGAGTAGGGAGATCATTCAGTTACACTTTCACTTTTATGTGTATATGTCTAACTAGTTATTATCATTTGTCCTCAAACTCATACCCACCAGTTACACTAAATCCTTAATACCATCACCACCATGAATGTCACCACGAAGGTAGCGGTTGTCGGCAGCGGAAGTTATTCTCTCTCTTACTCTCTCTATGAATTCCTTCGTATCTTTTGTCATTAACTTTTTGGCGTTTCTGTAATGTCATTTGGGATTTTGTTTTATGGAAGCAAAGTATCAGGAGCAGTTTGTGCTTCGACACTTGCTAGAAATGGACTTTCTGTTACCGTGTTTGAGTCCGCCAGAGGTCCCGGTGGCCGCATGTCTCAGCGAAAGTACTCATCCCTCACTGTCATCAATTCTAATTCACGATGTCTTTTAAAAGTCTTCAAATTCTTATCTTCGTTTTCTTGTAATAGAGAAGTTTCTGAAGATGGGAGGGAGCTGTTGTTCGACCACGGTGCTCCGTTTTTCAGCGTTAGCAATGTTGATGCGTTAAATCTTGTTAATGAGTGGGAATCCAAAGGCCTTGTTGCTGAATGGAACCAGGGTTTTGGATCTTTTGATTATATCTCTCGCAAATTTCTCAACTTGGAACAGGTTTGCAGCTAGTATGCCCTTTACATTCATGTGCTTTTTTGGCTTTTGGAGGTTGCCAAATTACGTGTTTCAGTGCTATGTATAATCCTCGAATTTCTTTTTAAACTAGGCATCAGCATATTTTATTCCATTTACTAGGCATTCATACACATACGCAAAACGTTCGGCCTTGTGTCGTCCGGGAAAGAAACTTGTCTTTTATATGTTGGAGTTAGAATCGTGTGTCTTGACGTGGATTAACGTAGGAAGTTCTGAGGTGAGATCAGTCAAATTTGTATCTTATTGAACAGTCATCTCAGAGCCGTATCTCTCTCGTATCAATTTAAACCGACAATAAGCAAGAACCCTTCTATGCATAGTTTTAAAAGAAGAATCAAATTTGCAAGACTTGAAGCAAAGTAGTCACCTTTATTTTGTTCTTGTACACATACTTACAGCCGTATATTATTATTTCAGTGAACTAAAGTAAAAAGCAAAAAAAAAAAAAATTGTCTGCTATTTATATAAGATTGCATGAATTTATGGATTTTCCAGATCCCTCAGTTGTATCTCCTGTTAAAAGTTTGGGGCCAAAAGCATTAATATTGCCTCGTTTGACCTGAAATTAGGAAGAATTATGATTATTATTTTGGAATCAGTTCTCAAAGTCCTATGGTTCAATAAACATATGCTTTCAACGCGAATGGGAGTCCCTATTTGGTTAACTGATATGACACAGACCAAAATAGCAATCTTTTGCTTAGCAAGACCATTGCTGCAGATGAGACATTCTACTTCGATCAAACAAAGGTTTTGGTTTTTCCGTTTTGATTTGTAATTTCACAATAAATGACATTATTTGATGTTAGGCCACAACCAATAAAGTACTACTTCTATAGATAATTTTAGATAGGACTAATTTAACATAATCTAACTTCTTGAATGTCATGCTGACCTTACTAAACAAACGTCTTTAATTTGATTTAATAGGGTACTGAATTCGTTGGTTTGCAATTTATCCATCTAGTTTGTGAATTTTCAACATCCCTGTCCTCGTACGTCATCTCAAAAATTAAGAGTTAAGCAGAAACCCCCCAATGAATTGATATCAATAACCTTATGATTTAATTGATTTAAACCTCAAATTACCAACAAAGTTGTCCAAGTCAAATCAAATTACTTTACCAACAATGAGAAATAACTGGCATAATTTGAAAGAGTATTTCTTGACAGGAAATCTGACGTTACATTCTATACAAGAACATAAGTCTATGGGTTCTAGATTGGTCATACATTCTTGTCTCAACTGTTTCTTTTAATAACTAACTCTAACATGTGAATTTCATCCAGTTAATAATTGAGATGCTTTGACTTTCCTTTCCTTTGTCCTTTTAACGTCAGAATCTTCATTCTTTGTATTTAATAATGGATTTTGCTTAAAGTTTCATCTTTATTTTACATTTTATAACATATAAAAGTTCCATCTTAATTTTATTTGTTTAAAATAGCCAGGTAAACTGAATATGGTCTACATATACCTTTATTTCTTGATTTTTTCACTATTATCATATTTTGAGATTTCATATTATTCCTTTTAGTTTTGGACAAAAGAAATGGCAAACATTTTTCAATCTAGAAATTATTGATGCCAAACATTTGTATGAAAATTATACGTAATACACATCTAGGTAGATGGATAGATAGATAAAGAGTCAGAGAGGGAGGGATTAGTTTAGAGATTCCATACAACAGTAGAAGGCATTTCTTTCTTAGCTCCAGTGACATCCTAATCACTCTTTGCCTTTCTTTGGCACATCTAGACAAAAGCTTCCTTTTTTCTTGTGTTGATGGATTTTTATCAAAAAGCTTTTCTCTCTTACCTTGAATTTGATTCTTTAAATTTAATTTTTCAGAAGAATATAGTCATCTACTTGCTGCCATCTGTAACCTACTTTATTATTTTCCATATGTCTTGAATGAATTACTTGGATAAATGGTGCAGTCTTTACTTTCCTTGCTTTCAACTTTTTTCCAGTGACCTTTGCAGATGTGTGCAGATAATTGCAAGGATGACATTACATGCATTCTTGCCTTTGATTCTTGAATTTGAGTGACACATCACTAATTATCAATTCCATTTAGGAAGGACTCATCAAGAGATATGTTGGTGTTCCAGGCATGAACTCTATTTGTAAAGCATTATGCAATGAGACTGGTAAATGCTCATATGACTGTTTGCACATTTGAGTATCTATTATCTGGATTTAATATGAACTATTATATATTCAGGAGTCGAAAGTATGTTTGGAGCTGAGGTACGTAGGTTGGAGTGGTTGGACAATGAGAATTTGTGGACATTGACTGGTGCAGACGGGAAGGATATTGGTCTTTTCAAGGGAGTTGTGGTGTCAGACAAAGCTATGTTTTCTCCAAGATTCACAGCTGTGACAGGACATCCGCCACCACTTGGTATGAATTTTGACGCCACCACTTGGTATGAATTTTGACTTGTAGATCGTAACCTTTGCTGAAGTCAAGAATATATGTCAAACAGTGTCATTCTGAGATTCAATTCAGTTGGTGACAGGATTGCATTCAGTTTTTGCTCCTACTAGGTATTAACTAAGTCTTTGGATTTTTTCATTGATGGTTTCCTTGATACTTGTTTTGCTCCCTGCTTACCAGATTCAGAGCAAAGAGAGGAAAAGTAAAGGATCAAAGAAGAATAGGATTTATAGATGAGAGAAGAAAAGATAAATTAAGATTTATCAGGGACGAAAGGGAGAGATAACTACATCAAAGAGATGATTGGGTTGTGAGAATTTGTTTTGGATTTTTATTGTCCACAATTGGACTTAACAGCTATTGTTTACAATATTCTTTAAAGTGGGACTGTTCTATTTGTTTCCTGTTTCCTCTGTAAAGAGTTTAGGTTCTTATAAATATCATTCA
Source organism: Erythroxylum rufum (assembly GCA_027478365.1). Classification (NCBI taxonomy): domain Eukaryota; kingdom Viridiplantae; phylum Streptophyta; class Magnoliopsida; order Malpighiales; family Erythroxylaceae; genus Erythroxylum; species Erythroxylum rufum. Next base: position 42,753,331 of record JANIHZ010000005.1, read on the forward strand.
ACTCGGGACGACCTATGTTCCTATTATGAGTGTAGATTTCAAAATGCAAGCCTATAAGGTCAGAGCTATCTTGAGTTGTGATTAGTATTTTAAGCTTTCTAATTTGTAAGTGTGATACTTTCATAAAAGGTGGTGATTCTTAAACCTGCTAGGGGAGATTATTAACCCTATAATTGATCTGTAGAACCTTTGGTGCATGACTTTTAAAAGGCATTCTCTGCATGCTGCCAATGTGTGAATAATATGACATGCAGTTATTTAGATTAAACCTTGGGAAAGTAGCTGTGGACTTTTCAAGAATGCCCCAATATTTAGCAAGGATATCATTTCTGATTTCCCTTCCATATATCTACACTAAGTCCGATGCCTATTCTTGTATCTGTTTAAAGTAAGCCCTGGAAACATGTCACGGTTGTTTAATGAGTTGGTCTAAGTAAAGCTTGTATTGCCCAGGAGATGGGCATTGCTGGTTGGCTTCATTTCCTTTTAGAAGAGGGAGATTTGTTGTTTGAAAACCTGTAAGATGAATTCCTGATGTTAGTTTCAGTCCCCTTCCCTTCACTTCTCTGTGTTCTTCTTTGTTCTTTATTAAATTGATGCTGGATTTTCAAACTTAGACCCATCTTGGATTAGATTGGTGGTACAGAGGCTGGGTGGTTTTTTTTTTTTTCCTTGTTTCTCAGCTTGGATGTACACTTTGACCTTACTTGTAACCATTTATGCCTTTAATCGGGCGTCCATTCTATCTAGCTTAAAGCTTATGTATATTATTTGCCGAAATATGTATTCTACATGCTTATAATTTTTGAAGCGGTGTAGGAAAAGAATCAGTGAAAAAGTGAAAGTATAAAATGAAAGAGAGTTCTATGACGGGTCAGCTAACGACCATAAGGAATGTACCTTTGAATGACTTAAATCACCAAGTCTACCTAGCGGACTCATTTTCAATATGGAACTTTATCTCCTTCAAATTTTGAATATGATAAGAGTTCATTTTTCTAGCAAGGAGCTTTCAATGAGAACAATTATCTTGATCAACCTGAGAAAGATCAACTCTTTTAACTACTTTCAGAAAGATGGAAATATGGAATTATGAACAGATATAAGGAAAGAAGAAGGAAAAGCTTTCAAGAGAACTAAGAGACTTGAATCTTCCATAAGTTTTACTTCCTAACCCATTACTTTGTTTCCAGAAGAAAGAAAAGAAACTACTTAACCCAGTTGTCTGACAGACCTTATCTTATATTGCTTCATATTGGCCACGGATGCTCGTGGATGATGATTTAAATTGCATATAGTAATTGGTGTATCCGATGTGACAAAGGATGATTCCTGTTCAAATGATTTCATTTCAAGTTTTAGATAATTTATGGTGCATCTTTCTCCTGCCTTTTGGTTAGAGACTTGACAACTTTGTGTTCTTCTTTCACTGCTATTATATTCAATCCATGTAGAGGAAACTGAATATTATAATAATCCTACTGTTTATATTTAGTTTGTATTTGTTTTTCTTTTCTTCAGTCCTAGGCTAATCATTAGTCGGTGGTGATGATTTCAGATTTGAATTTGGTTCCAGAATTGGCAGCAATGTTAAAAGATATTCCTACAAATCCGTGTTTCGCACTTATGCTGGCATTTTCTGAGCCGCTGTCTTCAGTAAGTAATCACATGTATCAGATTTGAACATGTGGAACACAAACATTTTGCACTGCCATTACACAAAACTGGTTATAATTCTGAGATGAATCATTTTGGTTCTCTGAACTTCCTATGTTGGAAGTTGTCTTGTAATTTTTATTAGATGCTAAATTTCTTCCAGATTTTCTTTGCCTAGATTGGATTCATAATGGATATTGCTTATTTGATTTAGATACCTATGAAAGGCTTATCATTCCAAAATTCTGAGGCATTAAGTTGGTGCCACTGTGACAGCAGTAAGCCAGGCCGTTCAACTGAAAGGTCCATAAATTATTTTTTAATTCATGCCTGTCATAATAAGTTTCCAGTTTTCTTCTTTTTTCTTCTTTTTGGTTTTGTTCATTGTACTCTGAATCTTGGTATGTTCTAGTGAAAGGTGGGTGTTGCATTCAACAGCTAAATATGCCAGGGATGTAATTGCACAAACTGGATTTACAAAACCCTCAAGTGAGACGTTAACAAAAGTCACTGACGAATTGTTCCAAGAATTCTGGAGAACTGGACTTATTAAATCTAAACCATTTTTCAGGAAAGCTCATCGATGGTCAGTACTGAATTTCCTGAACCAACAATACTATGTAGTACTTCTAAAACTGTCTACCTACTTGGGATCAATCTCATCCATTCTCTTTTAGGACCAACATCATGTGGCTTTCTATACTTCTCAAGCTTCAATCTCATCCATTCAAGTTGGTATATGATTTCACATTTTGCATGTGGGTAATTTATATTTGATTTTCTGTGGCAATGCTTGCCTATTTCATTTTGATCTATTATCCAATTTCCTTTCTGTTATTATCTATGATGTTATGCGTTTGATTTTTATTAAAAACCCTAATAAAGACAGAAACTAGATAGCTCATTTTCTTGATTGTGACATTCCTAGTTTTTCTGACCTTACAGCATGGATTTAATTTACTTGTGTGTACTGTCAGATAATTTGGTGTGTTTTCTTGTACAATTTTCTACGATTAGTCAATGACATTCGAGGAACTAAAGCAACTTATGAAATTGGGCTTTGCTGGTTTATTTTATGCTAAGATGTACCCAAAATTTGTTGTCTGTTAGTTTGTTCTTAATAAAGCATTATGTCCTCCTTCGTGCATTAGTGCATTTAATTGATTGCTTATGTTATTAGTTTCTATATTGTTAAGTTCTTGATCTCTATGTACTATTTCTTGCAGTATTTGGAAATACTGAAAGCACCAGCATCATGGATTAATTTGAATCTACCTAATAATTTCAATTTCATTCCATGATGATTTTGGAAGAATATCAAATGAATGATGAATACGTTATTTGATTAATAAGATTAAATGGGTGTGGACGTCATAATCACACACATGAAATATTTCTTATATTTGGGAAAATAGTCAATCATGTTCAATCTTCATTCAGCCTAGTAACATAAAATTTTCATCTAGGGGAAGTGCTTTTCCAGCTGCAAGCATAGCTAGGGAGGAGAAATGTATCTGGCATATGAAGAAGAGATTGGCAATTTGTGGAGATTTCTGTGTCAGTCCGAATGTTGAAGGTGCAATACTTAGTGGCCATACTGCTGCTTTAAAGCTTATAGAAGCTTGTTGTTGCTTATAGAAAGGGTTATGGTTATGGTTTGTTTCACCGACTATAGCAAATTAAAAGCCATAGTCCTGCTTCCATTCTATGTGTTATATTGTCTATGTCAGACTTTGGACTAAAGTGGAGTTCTTTTTCATATTCATCCTACTTTTATTGGATCCTTTTACCAGAGAATGCAGTCACGCACTTCCTCATTATGGTGGTTGTCAAAATTCTTCTCCCCTCCATATTATTGAATCAACTTTCAAAATACATGCATAGTAATGTGTGTGTTCTCGACGCTTGTAATTTAATATGGATGAATGTTCCAGAAACTTTTGGGTGTGAGGAAAGGAGAAATTCGAGAGAGATTTGGAGAGAATCAGATAAGGAATATTTGTTGTATTTTATGCTTCTCATTAGTCAAAAGTGGCCAAGATATGTAAGTTATTAGCGTTAACACGAAGAACGTGAAAAATTCAAAAAGACAACGGTAACACTTAAAGCAATATATGCAGTGTCGTTTTACAGCGGTACTAAACTATTACGTAGCGTTTGGTTTCTGTCCCCGTTGGTGGAGACAGAAGACAAGACAGAAAAATTTTGCCTCCATAGGCTGTTTGCTTGCTGTCCCGAATTCTTGTCCACCGTCTCCGGTGAACAAGGACAAAGTTTTTTGTCTCTCCCAAAAAGGGAGGACAGGGACACATTGTCCCTGTCTTTGCAACATAACACAAGCATTTTTTACTCATCTGACCTCCGACTCCTTGACCCTCGTCTTCCTCGACTCCTTCGGCTGTCTTCATCCCCGACTCCTCCTCGTCATTGCCACGGATTACGACCAGCATTATCTCCTTCGCCCTCACGATTGCAGTCTCCAACCTTCCCTCTCTCACGCTGCTCTTCTTTCCCACGACGTTCGTGTCTCCAGTGTCAAGTAAGTATTTAATTGTATGGTGGAAAATGTTGGTCTTCCTTACTTGACCGACACCCGAACAAGCGAACGTCTTGTACATTGTCCTCCTCTTCTACTCTCTGCCCCTCTTATGAGTGATTTGTGGTTGACCCAGAAACCCACTTTCTGTGTTGATCCAGCAATGCATGCCCACTGAGTTTTGAATTGACTTCATCTTTGGGGTTTGAAGTTTTTTTGTTTTGCTTTGGGAAAGGAGGAGTTTGGTTGGGAGGTTGATTTATGTTTCTACGTTTTGATGACGCATGATTGAATGTGAGAATTTGGTTGGGGATTTGTATACGGATCTGTGTTGGGTTTTTGTTGTATGCAAAATTGGTGAGAATAATGATGGTTCCGAGGATCTTATGTATGTAGTTTTTGTTAGCATAATGTGTATGCATTGTGTCATTGTGGTTGGATAGCTATTGAAATTCCCTAACCAGAAAAGAAGGAAGTGTTGAAGAGGGTTTATTTGATACGGAAATGTTTGGATGAATGCATATAAATGGCTGAGAAAATGTAGCATTTTATCATTCCAGTACTTGAACATGTAATTAATCAAACTTCTGAGTTATATACGGTTCTGTTATTCATTCACATCTTCAACAGATATTGTGTTTGAGCAATATCTGTGTAGTTTATGGAATTCAATTGTATCCATTCATTGAACAAGGTGTTTCTTACATATGCCAATTTGATTCTTTAAAATTAAAATGCATTGGATGCTTTCGAATAATTTAACCTGATTGTTTGATGCTGTTTAGGAATCATTGGTGCTGGTTGATCGGTGAGAGGTTGCAATCATCTCCAAAGATTATCTTCGGTTTTTGTTGAGAGGTATTTGATATGTGCTGAATTTAATCAACTGCTTGAATTGTAAATGAAATAAACCCTTGTATTGTTTGTTCGAAGATGTTGATGTTTGTACAATATTCATGGTTTACATACTGTCAATGTAGAAATTGAAAGAAACCAGGCAAATTCTATGTTAGAAATGATGAATAAGTTCATTGGTTCATAATTTTTAGCTTGTACAATTTTCTGTGCAGTGGATACAACATCATAAACTAATGTGGTCCATCATGCTATAAGAGTAAAGAGCATGAACAATATTACACAGTATTAAGTAGATCATCCCTAAAATACTTTTTTTAATTGAAATGAATTCATTGAATTGCCCATTCAAAAGCATCAACAAGGTGTTAATACAAAGTTGTACTAAAACATGTTACAAAAATGATCATAATCTTACAATCAAACATCAATTAGAACAGGTAGTAGATACGGTGAGATAGATCACTGCAGGTTCCCTCTTCTTCTGACCGAGTAGCTTAGACCATTAGTTGCTTTGTGAACTACTAGAATTTCTCTAATTCAGCAACAAATCTTATGAGCAAGAGCATATTTCTCTGTTTTACAATTTCTATACACTCTTCGATTCCTTTCACACCAGATTGTATAAAATGAACAGTTTAAGCTAAGGCTTAGATATTTCTAAACTTTCCCCAGTCTTCAATACTAATTCTCAGCTTGCACAAGTTAGTTATCCCAATCTGATGTTGTGTTGCATTATGGTCCAGATAGTGCTAGGGTAGCTACATTGGAAAAATAAGTGATTGATGAATTTTGATTTAAGAAAGCATAAAGCACATAGTGGATTAGTGGATTCCTTTATTCTATCCTTGGTTTTTAATCTCTTAGCAGCTAGCCAAATAACAAAAGAAGCTTTGGTCATCAAGGAGCCTTTCCATACAATGTTATCCCATTGTATATTAGAATTTTGAGGTTTGAAAGCTTTTAAACAGAAAGGAATAGTAAATTCACCACTGTTGTTGATTGTCCAAATTGCTTAGTCCTTCCTTGTGGGATTAGGAGGATAATCAAAGAAGTGTTTGAGTATTTTCCTTTGAATACTCACTAGTAATCAACCTTCTCAATGATATTGTAAATCTAATTTTGTCAAAACAGTAAGAAGGAAGCACTATGGAAGCTTATTCACTCTAATTTGTATAGTTTTTTCCACTCCTATTTTATAAGCTTTAAATATCAATCATCTTTTTCCATTTACTAATTTTTTAATAATATTTGATCTGGATTTACTATTTTTTAATATGTTCAATATAATTTCTTATTCTTTTGTTTTAATAAGAGGTTAAGGTACAATTTATAGTGTAAATTCTTTGATTTTCCTATGATGGAATGATGATGCATGGATCTTTATCTATTATCTTTCATACTTAATTCTTTGAAAAGATCGATAAAATTCTATATGATTTGAGATGTTACATAATGGAGTGAAAGTGAAAGTGTGGTGTTACTCCATAAGATAAGAAATATAGATAAAAGTAGTAGGGCATTAAAACACTCTGATATGTGGAACACGAATTTACAATATTATTAAACTGAATGATTGCCTTCCAAATGTATTGACTATATTGGCATTGAAAAAAGATATGTTCTATGTTTCCAATAGAAGACTTGCAGAGAATAAACCAATTTGGTAAAGCAGAAATTTGTGCTATTTTGACAATTGTGGGAAGTCTGTTTTTGATTGGATGCTAAGAAGTGATTTAGGCATTTGTCAATTGTGTTTATACCGTATAAGCTTATGCCATAATACATTAAACAATCCCTTCTCATAGATTTGTACTAAAGCATTGTTTTGTTATTCCAAACATTACAAAGAACACATAAACTAAGAAGACATATAGATGAGAGACATTTGTTTTGACATACACATATGACATCACAAAATCCTACAGTTTGCAGTTCATAACCAATGTACAAAATGTATATGACAGCAAACAATAATATCATGTGATCAATGTATAAAATGAGCTTGGTTGTTGATTATGGACTTGTTTATTGTATCCTTTAGAAGCTGCTTTTTATTATTTTTATTATTATTACATAATGATCCTAATATCATTTGAACAATAATATCATTTGAACAATGCACAAAATGTATATGAGAGCAAACAATAATATCATTAGATCAATGTATAACCAATGTGCAAAATCTATCGATTGGAATTAAACATGGATATTTTACTTTGCAGATAGTATTTAAACATGGACTTGGTTTTGATAACAATGTATAAATACTTTGCAAATAGTATTTATTTACAAACATGGATAACAGGCTTTGTGAAGCGATGTTAAAGTGTTTAACTTTTCTTGATGTTTGGAATGGGCAGTTGGAATTAATGAAAGTGGTAATATTGGTAGTGTTGGCAGTATACAGAAGAAAACGGAGGAGGAG
>JANIHZ010000005.1:43354316-43367883 GCA_027478365.1 Erythroxylum rufum
GCTACTACATTAATTTGTTTTAACGGAAGTGATTTCTTTTATATTTGGTTGCAGGCGACAGCATCACCAAATTTTGGTGCCGTTGTCAGGAAATTTTGACGGTTTATATACATTACGCGTTCAAACCAATCAGATAATTTATAGTACAATCCTGAGATCGAAAAGACAGTGAAAAGACTGTAGAAACAGACCAAACAACAAAAAGAGACTCAAAGAATGGATAGAATAGTTGCAAACCGCACCCTTTGCGAACTAGCCGCGCCAATGGACACACAATAGCCACACTGCATCAACTTCCCGAATTTAGGTGATAATAATACTTTTGAATTAAAATCTGGACTGATTCATTTATTGCCTATTTCCAGGGGTTTACCGGGAGAAGATCCATACAAGCACTTGAAGGAATTCGATATAGTTTGTATGGGTATGAAGCCGACTAATGTGACAGAAGAGCAGATTAAACTAAAAGCCTTCCCATTTTCCCTTAAAGACAATGCGCAAGATTGGCTATACTATTCAACTTGAGAAAACGTGCAAACGTGGGTTGAAATGAAGAGGCTTTTCTTCGAAAAGTATTTTCCAGCATCGAGAGCAGCTAATATTTGAAAAGAGATTTGTGGAATTCGTCAACATACGGGAGAAACGCTATACAAATATTGGGAGAGATTCAAGAAACTATGTGCTAGCTGTCCGCACCATCAGATAACCGAACAATTATTAATTCAATATTTCTACGAAGAACTTTTGCTTTCTGATAGGAGCATGATCAACGCTACAAGCGGTGGTGCCTTACTCGACAAAACGCCAGCGGCCATAAGAGAATTGATCGCGAACATGGCCTCCAACACGCAACAATTCGGAATCCGTATTGGGCATGGGTCGAAGGGCGTGAATGAAGTTAGTGCAACCTCGTTGGAAAAGAGATTGGATGACCTCACTTCCTTGGTGCGACAATTAGCAGTCACGAGAAAAGAAGAAGCTAAGGTATGTGGTATATGCTCAATGTTAGGACATTCTACTGATTTATGTCTGATTTTGCAGGAAGAAAACACAGAGCAAGTGAATGCTGTAGGAGGATTTGCTGGGCCAAATCAAAGGAAGTACGACCCATTCTCTAATACCTATAATCTGGGATGGAACGATCATCCGAATTTGTGATATGGGAATCCTCAAAGACAGGAAGTAGCCACGAATTTTCAACCATATAGGCAACCATACGTGCCGCGTCAAAATCCAAATATGACGTCAATTGCCGAAGGTAAGTCTTTTTTGGAAGATATAGTGCACACTTTGACCACTAACACTTTGACATTTTAGAGGAATACTGAAGCAAGTATTCGAAATCTGGAGAATCAACATAAGAATTTCGAAAACCAGTTAAGTCAAATTATAGCTGCCGTCAACCGAATGGAAGCACGAAATTATGGTAATTTTCCAGCACAACCGGAGGTTAATCCTCAACAAAGTGCAAAGGCAATCACATTACGGAGTGGTAAGGAACTACAGGAACAAATTCCAAAAAATTTCAAAAGAGAAGTAGAGGAAGAAATCATGCATACAGCACCTCCACCTGACTTGACGCAGAAAGTTGTACAAAACAAGGTGCTTCCACCTCCTTTTTTGAGTCGATTAGCAAAAGCAAAGAAGGAAGAACAAGAAAAGGAAATTTTAGAGACTTTCCGAAAGGTTAAGGTAAATATCCCTCTACTTGATGCAATTAAATAGATTCCAAGATATGCTAAATTCCTTAAGGAGCTTTGTACGTCAAAGAGGAAATTGAAATTCAATGAGAAGGTGAGGAACTTGTTTCCAAATGCTTATCAAAATCAAAGAATGCAACACTTTAGCAATTTCCAAATCATGTAAACACAAAGCCATCCATAATGTCACAATGTCACACAAGTTCACATATTAAATTCTCAATAAATCAAACACAATGAATTCAAACAATTTTTGCAATTTCTTAAATCATTCCAAAACAATGAATTTAATCATTCGAAAATAATAATTTTAAAAAAATATTTTTGCTTTCTTGATTTTTCGAAAACACATAGATAGCTTATAATTCAAATTATAAACATGGTACCCACCTCAATTTCATGCTTAGAACTTATCCAAAGCCTCAATTTCTCCATTCCTTTCCTTCATTCCCTAATTCATAACATAAACCTTAATTTATTAAACATCCAAAATTGAACCAATTAAATCATGCAATCACCAAAATTAACTATAGAAAACCTAATCCCATCATATTTTCAAGCTATCTATACCAAGAAACTTCCAAAAATTCAAAGCTTAAAAATTTCTCTTACCTTATTTCTTCACCATTTTCGGATTTTCTTGGCTCCTCTTGGAGCTCTCATCTTCTTCCATCTTTTCCTTAATGAATAAGTATCAAAAACCCTCTTGAAATCTCATAAAATCGAAAACCCTAACTTTCTTCTTCTTCTTCTCTTCTTCTTTCTCCAAGCAAAACCCATTTCTCTCTTCTCTCCTTTCTTTTCTTTCTTTCCTTTTTATTTTTGTGTATTCTACCTCTCTAATACGACAACCACATCCTTCTTGCCTTTAATGAATGCTAAATGGACATTATGCCCTTCCATAAAAGCCTTATAACTTAATAACTTAAGTAAACTTCCAAATTTTCCCCTAAAATTCATTTTAATTCAAGCTTACTTTAGGACATTTTTCTAACCATCAAATTAAAGGAATTTGCTAAAACTTCCTTCTAGAGAAAATTTCCTCATTGTCTCAATTTCATAACACCACCAAAATCATTTAATTTGGTGCACCACGCCAAAAGTTATACTCCAAAACATTTCAGATTATTTTTATGCTAACACATTTTCCAGCAATTTACTCCCATCCAAAAATTGACATTCTTAGAGACTGAATTAAAATTCACTTCCTTCAAACAAATTGTAGCCTTATCTCTCTAGTTTAATCCAAATCAAGAATCATCTCATTTTCATAATTAGAGCAAAGGTTATAGCCAAAATACTTTCAGATTTTTCTAATCCAAGACTGTACACTAAACCCGACATCAATTCTGAAATTGAAAGTCCTAGGGGCTAAATTGAAATTCAGTTCTTCATAAGACTTGTAGCCCCATGTCTTTATGTTATTTTGCATTAATAATTAATTCAATCGAATCTCCACATATTAAGAATTTCTCAAAATACTGAACTATGTTCAGAAAATTTCCCAAATCACTTTGATTAAATCAAGAACCCTCAATATAAATCTCAAAATTCATAAATTTCCCATGAATATGTAGATAATTGTCTTAGGAATCCAACGTTTCAAAATTCGAATCAATTGGATGTCGGATGTAAAAGTTAGGAGCAAAAAAGTGAAGAAAGGTCAAATTTGGAGAAAATCCATGGCCGCACGTACGCGCCAGCTGGCGGGCGCTCGAGAGGGAGAGTGCTCGCCCTCGCGACGCTGCTCGTCATCGCGAGCGATGGCCATTTGGCTGACCGACCTACCAACTTCTAAAATCCATAACTTTTGACTCAAAACTATAAATTTTACAAATTTGTTATCAATGGAAAGACACAAGGAATCTCTACAACTTCCATGAAGGACCCAAAAACCAATTCCATCTCTAAGGGGTCAACAACCCAATCAAAGTTACTGCCCCTACTTGTCATTCCAAAACAGTAACTCAACTTCTAAAATTGTTGTATTATATATCAATGAAAAGATCAAAATGCAACCTACAACTTTCATGAAGGACCGAAAAATCAATTTGTCTTCTAAGGAAGTCAAATTTCCAATCAAAGGTTCTGTCCACTAATAATCATGCTAAATAGTAACATAAACTTCTAAAAATCATAACTCTACTTTCCATTGTCCAAAATTTCCATACTTTATATCAATGGAAAGATCAAGACATAATCTAAAACTTTCATGAAGCACTTAAAGGCAATTTCCTCCTCTAATTAGGTCAATTTTGCAATCAAAGTTTCAGCTAGTTAAAGTACCATTCTATATCACATCCAAACTTCCAAATTCTATATCTTCCAATTCCCACATCCAAAAATTGCATACTTTATAGCGTTAGAAAGATTGAAAGACAAGCTACAACTTTCATGTAGACTTCTTAACTCAATTCAAAACATCTCAGTCCGACGATTGGCCTCAAAGCACAGCATACACAAACTTACCCTATAACCATTTTCCAAACACAAAGCAAAATACACTTAACTTCGAAAAATCATAACTTTCGATCCTGATATCAAAAACTGTCATACTTTATGGCGACAAAAAGCTTTCAATAGAAGCTACTATTTTTATGAAGATCATTTTCTCAAATTCTACCTAAATCAAAAAGTCAACTATTCACTCCAAAATGTCAAACTTTCTTAATTCTTCAAATTCTCACACTTTCAGAAACCATACAAATTTACTCAAATCTCGAAATCATCAAAACCCATCAATTCTTTTTCTCATCAAATTCCTTAAAGCACAAAATCATCTATAGAAAAATTCATATACAAAAACACCCATTGAATTTCATTTTCATATTTCAAAATTTCACTAAAGGTTCGGGATCCAACAGAAGGTCATTTGCAAAGCATAGGTTAGTAAGGCCATTTTTTTTGCACTTGTGTGGTGTTTAAAATTGGGATTTAAGAGTATCTCTTGTTTTATGATTGCATTAAGGATTTCCATGACAAGAATGAAAAGATAGGGGGAAATGGGGTCCCCCTGTCTAAGGCCTCTAACGGCTTTAAAAAACTGAGAAGGAGAGCCATTAATCATAACAGAAAAGGAAATTGAGGTAATGCATTCTATAACCAATTTGATGAACTATTCTGGAAAACCAAAAGTTGTCAACATAGAACTTAAAAATTGCCAGCTAATACTGTCAAATGCTTTGTGAAAATCAATCCTCATTTTTCAGTTTAGAGGGCTATTAGAAGTGGAGTAACCCTTCATCAACTCTTGTACAAAAAGTATATTGTCACCAATATACCTAACCGACAAAAAGGCACTTTGGTTTTCATTAATCAAAGGAGCTAATACTTTCTTCAATCTTGTTGCTAGAATCTTAGAAATAACTTTATATAGGAAGTTTGTACATGATATGGGTCAATAATTAGCAAAGCTTGTTGGATTTTAACCCTTAGGAATCAAGCACAAGAATGTTTTGTTGATTTCCCTAAATAGTACCCCATTTCTGAAAAATTAATGTATCGCCTCTTTGCAAAACTTCCAATCATGTTTCAAGAATGTTGATAAAAGTAAACATTTAATCCATCTGGCCTTGGAGCTTTCTTTCCGTTCATACCAATAACACACCTCTCAATCTCACTATCTTCCACTGGTTTAATTAAGAGATCAAAATCAGAATGTAGGAAAATCAAGGCATGCCACCGGTGTACTAGCTAGAGATTCAGCTCTCATCGGACCACAAAATGCCTCTTCTCTTGCTCCTCTTGCCTTTCTTGATTTCCTTAATATAATAACAAAAATTCCACTCAATAGGGCTTTCAATTGAAAATCCCTCAAAGCACAATCACTAAAATTGGTTCTAAAATACTTAAACCCATGCATTATCTAAACTCCTTGAACTAAAATCCTTCTAAAAATCCAAAAGATTTAAAATGATCTTACCTTCATTCTTCACCAAATGAAGGAATTTTTGGCTCAAAGGGAAGCTCTTTTCTTCCTCTACCTTTTTCTCTTCTTGAACAGCCCTAAAATCTTTCTTGAAGACTAAGAATAATTAAACCCTAGCTCAACTCTCTTCTTTCTCTCCTTCTCTTCTTCTCTTAGTATTTCCCTCTCTTCTTCATGACACTCTTTCTTTTTCTCTTCAATTTTCATTCTCCTCTCTTCTTAAAATGCAAGACCACAATTTCTTCTTCCTTTTATGCCCTTAATGAGTCCAAAAAGTCCATTTTACCCTTCCTTATATATAAGGCTTATGTTTTTTTAACCTTAACTGTCTTGCCAAAAACACCCTTGATCATTCCTATAACCTTAACACTTTCTTCTAGAAAAATGTTTCCCTTGTCTTAAGTTTCTAATGACACCAAAATCAATCCATTTAGTTCAGAAATCTGAAAGTTAGGGCCCAAACACTTTCAGACTGTTATTAACTGAAACAGTACGCTATCTCAAATTCCATCCAAAAATGGAAAGTCTTAGAGACCAAATTAAAATTCTAGTTCTTCATATAATTTTTAGATCCATGTCTCTAGTTTATTTTGAAACAAAAATCATCTCATTCGGAGCTGTACCGATCCAGAAATCATAAAAATACCGAAATATGTTCAATAAGACATCCAATTCATACTCTTACTTTGATTCAAATAATCTTTTTCGAATCAACACCAAAAGCTATAACCTTTCATGGAGATGTAAAAAGAAATGTGTTAGGAGTCTATTGGTCTAAGATTCACTTCAATTGAAGGTCAGATAACAAGGTTATGGCCAGAGGAATCAAACATGATTTTGCCTTCAATCATATTGAACCTATCTTGGGAAAATTAGCATAACTATCCCTAGAGATGTCGGATTAAGGTTATTCTTAGATCGTTTGAAAGAATCCTTCGAGCACTACAACTTGTATACAGACCTCAAAGACAAATTCTATCATTTGTGGGGTCCAAAATAGGACCAGACGCTATGACATCATCAGACGATACAGTATTGGAAAAATTTCTATAACTTTCCCTAAAGATATAGAATTAAGGTGTTCTTTATATGTTTTGAAAGAGGACATCAAGATCTACAACTTTTGTGAAGACCTCGGAGACAAATTCTATCATATAAAGGGTAAAAAATGGACCAGATGATAGTGTATAGAAGGTCAAACATAGAAGAAGCAGAAGGTCAAACATAGAAGAAGCAGAAGTCAAACATAGACGATATGACATTATCACAGACGATATGACATCATCACAGACAATACATTTTACAGATGATATGACTTCATCATAGACGATATGATGTCATCATAGACGATATGACATCATCACAGATGATACTATCTATACTCCTGAACATCTCCATATATAAAGACCATAACTTTCAACTCCAATGTCTAAAATTCTTATCCTATATAACGTTGGAAAGATAAAAGAAAGAACTACAACTTTATAGAAGACAAATTTGTCTAAATCTATCTAGCTCAATCCATAATTTCCCCCTAAAATCAAAACATGAACTTTATATTCATCCACTAATGTACTGCACCCAGTTCTCAACTTCATGACAAATTTTGAGATTCTTAAAAATAGAACGTAAATTTGATATCTTCATAAGAAATGTAGCCATATGTTTCTAGTTTAATTGAAATTAAAAATCATCTCGTTCGGATAACTAGAGAAAAAGTTGTGGCTAAAAGACTGAAGCATACTTAGTGAACATTTTCCAGATTAACCTCCTATTTTGTTTCAAAAACCTTTCCTTGACACAACTCATATTAAGATCACCTTTTCTACTTCATTTTTCCTTTCATTTTACTTCTAACTTTTACCTTAATTTTTCCCATTTCAAAATCTTTTATCCACCAAAAATACCAAACCAAAACATGAATCTATCCATATTTCTCATTCACCACTTTACTCTTGTCTATCATTTCTAATTCAAAAATTTTCATTCATTTGTTCTTTACTCATGATTAATCGCCAAAAATTTCTCATTTAATAGTTCTAACTTCTAAGAAAAGTTCGGGGTCCAACAATTATTGTTGTTGTTGTTGTTGTTGTTGTTATTGTTGTTGTTGTTGTTGTTGTTATTGTTGTTGTTGTTCTTATTGTTGTTGTTGTTGTTATTTTAAGATGATGTAAGTGAGCATATGCATTGCTAATTAAAGTATGATCTATTTATGCATATGAAAAATATTAATATTCATATTTATGATAGTTTGTTAGTCATCAAAGTGACCAAGCTTTAATGTTTAACGGATATTAATTTATGAAATATTTTATTTCAATTACTATTGATCTGTGGATGCTTATTAAGAAAAATGATATAATGAATTCATGGGTATTTGAAGTACACTAATTATAAAATATTCTAGGATTACCCAAAGGTTAATTAATTTATTTTATAATTTGTAGTCATGAAGTGTTAATTTATATGCTCAAAATGAATGTGTTTAGTATATCCAAAGATAGCTACCATGTTTGTTGGATTTACATTTAATTAACAATTAAGTAATATAAAATTAACATCATTATTGTAATTAAGGAATGTCTTAGAATCGCCCAAAGGAGATCTTAGATGTACACTAAATGTTTTTATGTGGAATAATTATTTTGAATCTGATTTAAATGTTAAGTTTTATGACTCAAAGAATTAATGTGTGAGCATTCTATATTATATTTTACAGTTTCTATTCCTGTTAACTTTAATTTGGTTGCTTCATTTGTTCCATCCTTTAATGGATTAAATTACTCTAACTGGTGTGAACAAGTTCAATTTCACCTTGGTGTATTGGATCTTGATTTGGCACTCTAAGTTGAGAAACTAGATGCTATTACTGATGCAAGCACTATCGATGAGAAATTTCTCTTAAAGCTTAAGAAAGATCAAACAGATTGAGCTTAATGTTTATGTGAATGACTGTTGCTAACAACATTAAGACAACTCTTCCCAACACTAAAGTTGCTAAATAATTTATGAAATTTGTGGAAGAGCATTCCCAAACTATTGATAAGTCTTTTGTGGGGATATTAATGGCTAAGTTGACCACTTTGAAGTTTGACGATTCATAAAGCATGCATGAACATGTCTTTGAAATGATAAATATAGCTGCAAGACTAAAGACATTGGGAATTAATGTTGATGAATTTTTCCTAGTCCAGTTCATTCTTAATTCTTTTCCTCCTTAGCAGTATAGGTCATTCCAAATGAATTATAATGCTATAAAGGATAAGTGGAATGTGAATGAATTGGCTAGTATGTTTGTTCAAGAGGAGACAAGGATTAAGAATCAAGGAACTCGTACCATTAATTTGATAGGTCATCAAGGAGCTAGAAAGAAGCCCAAAAGAAATTGTGGCAAAAGCAAGGGTAAGCAAGGACTACTTAAAGTTAATGAATTCTCTAGTCAAGTTCATAAAAAGGAACATAAAGGTGATACATGCCATTTTTTCAAGAAACTTGGGCTTTATCAGAAAGATTGCCTAAAACGTAAAGGTTGGTTCAAAAAGAAAGGTAGGCTTAATGCTTTAGTGTGTTTCAAATCTAATTTGGTAAAAATTTCTTATAATACTTGGTGGATTGATTCTGGTTGTACCATTCATGTTTTGAATACCTTGTAGGAATCCCTTACAACCTAAACCACAAACTCAAATGAAAAGTTTGTTTTGGTAGAGAACCATGTCAAAGCTCTAGTTGAAGCCATAGGAACTTATCATTTGATTTTAGATACTGGACATCATTTAGATTTATTTCAGACACTTCATGTACCTTATGTTTCACGTAATTTAGTTTCCTTATCTAAACTTAATTCTATTAGTTATACTTTTAAATTTGGGAATAGATTTTTCAGTTTATTTAAAAATAATTGCCTTATTTGTTCTGGTATTCTTTATGATGGCGTATATAAGTTAAATATTGATAACCTTTTTGTTGAAGCCCTACTAACCCTACATCATAATGTTGGTACTAAGCGTGGTTTAATTAATGAAAGTTCAGCTTTCTTGTGGTATAAATGTGTAGGTCATATTTCCAAAGAAAAACTACAAAGACTAGTAAAGAATTGAATTTTACCATATTTGGACTTTACTAATTTTGGTGTGTGTGTGGATTGCATTAAGGGGAAGCAAAAAAAACATACAAAGAAAGGAGCCACAAGAAGCACATAGCTTCTTGAAATTATGCACACTGACATATGTGGGCTTTTTGATATTCCATCTTTTAGTGGAGAAAAGTATTTCATCACATTTATTAATGACTTTTCACATTATGGATATGTCTATTTATTGCATGAGAAGACTCAAGCGACAAATACATTAGAGGTGTTTGATTGGCCTATTTCGTGAGTTGGTCAATTATGTAATAAACTACAAATGCAAAGTGTAGCTATAGCTAGTATCGACAAGTACAGGTCGATGCCACGAAGATTATAAATACTAGTATTTACCCTTCCCGTATTATCTAGCCTAAGGATTGATTTTAGATTTTTAATTAAAAGAAACTAAAACTAAGCAAGTAAAAGAAAGTAAGTAACAAAATCGAATAGAGAATTTATGAAGCACTAGGAAATTATCAAGTAATAATTAATTAGTATATAGGTTTCAAATCCTCTAAATCCTTAACAGATTGATATTTATCATGCAATTGTTTGGTTGATGTATTGGACCATGGAGACTCCTATGGTATGCTAATAGTTGACCTTGAGTTTACTAACAACTAACCCTAAGGTCTCTAACCAAATTACTCAGGTTAAATTTTATAAGATTGCATTACTGATTTATAAGTCCCTCTATTATGTTTGATCCTAATATGGAAGATTTATATCATCCTATCTTTAGGATTGCAATCAACTCCTTTTAATTATGGTAGATCTATTCACACTAGGATTTTTCAATCTCTACGTACAAAATCTGATTATCAATAAAACACGTAATCAGATCATAATAATCAATAAAACCAATTTCATTAATAAAGGAATCAAATCATATCAAAGTATTAACATAAGGTTCATCTAACCTAAATACTAATTATATGTTTAGTTACATATAATTGAACATGAAATCAAACATACAATGAAAAGAAAACAAATAGAAAATAACGGGTTCATAATTCTAAATGTTGGGCCCCAATTCGCATTAAGCATGTTTAAATTATTTTGAGGATTTTAGTTTGATTTATTTGTAATTTGGTTGGAATAAATTGAGGATGTTATTGCTTACGTTATGATTAATTAAGGAAGGATTTAGTGAATTGAGAGTTTTTGTTTTATAAGGGTGTTAGACTTTAAAACCATAAGTTGAATTGAAAGAGCCCATTTGGAAGTTAGTATATGTTTTTAGGTTTAAGGTATATTAGGTGGGCTTTTAGCCTTTTGGATATCTTACCTGACTTGTAAATGAAGAAGATTTGGGCCTTGTCATCTTTATATGCTAATAAATGAATAAGAATGAATGAGGATGGGCTAGGGTCCATTAGGTTAAACTTAAATGAGATAAGTGAGAATGAAAAGAAGCAAATGGGCTAGGGCCATAGTAAGTGAATGGAAGCCCACGAAATAAGGAGGGAAAGTTTGAAATTTGGGAAAGTTGTAAGGAGGGAAGAAACTTGGGCTTAGTGGGCTTAGTACTTAAGTTAATTAGTTGACAAATTAAACAAAGCTTAAAAACTTGGAGGAGAGACTTACGAAATTGAAGAGGGCTTAGGTTGTTGTTGTTTTAGCCTAGGTTTTTTTTACTTAAGTCTTTCCCAAGGCTTTAGAGGAGACCACCGAAACTTCTAGAGGAAAAGAGAGAAGTTTACGAAATAACCAAGAAGAGAAGAAAAGATGGAGGTTTCGGCTAGCCAAAGGAAGAAGAAGAAGAAGAGAGGTTAGTTTATCTTGGTTTAGAAGAGTGTTTGTGAGAGTCTTTAAGAAGGAAGAAGACTTACGAAAATATCAAAGGAAAGAGAGGGAGAGTGAGTTCGGCCATGAGAGAAGAGAGGACGAAGTTCATCTTCCATGAGTTTTCAAGTGGATTTCCAAGGAGTTTCACAAAGAAGAAGGTTAAAAGAAGAGTTTCCCTCCATTGGAATCAAGAAGAGAATGTCGTGGGTCATCCTCCAAAGGTAAGAGATTTCGAAAATTTCATGGTTTTGTTGCTAAGGTTTTGTCTTTCTTGTTTAAACATGGTAGATTGAAGAGTTAGTTAAGAAAGAACAAGGAAAAGAAGAGTTAGAGAAGCTAAGTAAAAATTCTGATTTCGTGGGTTTCATAGAAGTGGGAAAATTTTCGAATTTTGTTAATTATTTAGCTAAGTTTTGATGCTAAGGGCTTAGTTAAAGTATGGGTAAGATTAGGTGGGATTAATTTCATGTTTTCCCTTTGCTAAAAAAAATTCCAGCATTGCTAATTCATGGCTTTTGTGAGAGTTTTGCATTTTTGCTCAAATATGGTGGTTTGAAGTGTGAATATGAAGGAAAGGGAAGGTTAGATTCGTTTCAAATGTAAGTTGTTCCATTCTTTGAAAATTTCAGCATGTGTATCTTTTGTTAATTCATGGTTTTGTCATAGTTTCATGCTTAAAAATGGTGGAAAGAAGAGACTTTGTTGGTGGAGGAGAGGAGGATTAATGAAAATTGCTAGGAATACTAAAGCTTAGGTTTGTCAAGTTTAAGAATTCATGTTATTAATTCATGTTGTTAAGTCTTTAAAGAAGACATTTGAAATATCAAGAAAGAGAAGAGAGGAAGAAGGTTTTTAACAAAAAGAAAGAGAAAAATCAGATTTGTTGTGGGTGACTTTTAGGCATGGAATTTTCAAAATTAGTTGGTTTTATAGATCGGTTTTAGGTATTATGGGTTAGATAAAGTATAGGTAAGGTTATGTGGGTTGAAAGTCAAGTTTTTCCATTACTTGGAAAATTCCAGCATGTGTCTCTTTTGTTCATGCATGGTTTTTGTTAGGTTTTATCCTTTCTTGCTTATAAATGATGGTTGAAGAGTGATTTGTGTAGGAAAGAAAAGAAAGGAAAAAGGGAAAGAAGAAAGGTTGATAAAAATCAGAATTTGAGAGTTTCTTTAAGGCATGAGATCTTTGAAAATAATTGGTAAAATGGAGATAGATTTTGATGGATATGGTTTAGAAATGGCATAGGCAAAGTTAGGTAGGTTTTAATTTATGTTTTCCATTCTTTACAATTTTCCAGCTTTGGTGTTTAGTGTTAATTAAGGCTTTTATGCTTTGATTAAGGACAAATAAGGTAATTGGAGGTATAAGAAAGGTATAAGTGAGATTAGGTAAGATCAAAGTCAAGTTTTTCCATGTTTTAAAATTTTCCAGCATAGTGATCCTTTGGTAATTAGACTTTTTGTGCCGTGAGTAAGGTTAAATACGGTAATTGAAGGTAGAGGGAAGGTTTGATTAGTTTTAATGCAAGTTTTTGCATTCTGGAACATTTTCCAGCATTGAGTTCATTTGGTAATTGGGATATTTTTATGCTTGATGAAGGCATTGAGAAGCCAACGGAAGTATAGGAGAGGCAATTTGATCAATCCTAAAGCTTAAGGAACCAAGGTGGGTAACTTTTTAATGTTTGAGTTATACATTGTTGTTGTGAAATAAAATTGTGAACTAAATGCTTTGAAATTGTATTCCAATGAATTATAAGTTTTAGATGCATGATGATTTGTGA
The DNA here is from genome assembly GCA_027478365.1 of Erythroxylum rufum. Taxonomy (NCBI): domain Eukaryota; kingdom Viridiplantae; phylum Streptophyta; class Magnoliopsida; order Malpighiales; family Erythroxylaceae; genus Erythroxylum; species Erythroxylum rufum. The sequence continues at coordinate 43,367,648 of JANIHZ010000005.1, forward strand.
TATTTGAACTTGTAGTAGATGCCATGTGTTGGTAAATACATGAGAAAATGTGTGAAAAATTGTTGATCAAAAGAAAAAGAATGGATTAAGTGAGTTTGGAAAAATGCCCTTTTAGGCATTCATACGTGAATAATGTGAAAATACATGTTTATTTGGGTTTGTAGTGATCCCCTCCGATAGCAAGTGCGCACTTGTCTTTATAGGCTTCGCCAGCCTGCCCGCTAGTGGCATAGGAG
>JANIHZ010000005.1:43398603-43415374 GCA_027478365.1 Erythroxylum rufum
ATTTTTTGAAATAGAGTTGATGTAAAATTATAAAGTATACACTATAATATATTTTTAAAAAATTGAATTATTTCATAAAATTACTCTTGAAAATAAGTGCGTACCCACACTGCTACGGTATTAAAAGAGGTTTGTAACCTTCAACATGCGATGGGAATGTAGCTCAAACGGTAGAGCGCTCGCTTCATGCGAGAGGTACACGGTTGGATCTCCCAGTTCATGCTCTTTTAGCCATGCAAACCTAAGTGCGGTACTTGTAACAAATGCCATGTATTTTTCCCACATTTTATCGATTCATTTTCTCTAATAGAATTTTCGAATTGAAAATTTAATGTTTATCTTTTGTGGATATTCATTATTTAAAGTTCTGAAGAAGTGAACCTTTTTCATGCATTATATTCTCGTTTAAAAAGAATTTTGAAGAACATGAATGGCTTCTGTTAATCATTTCAATATAAAAGATATAGACTATATTGTTCGTATGTTTGTTTTGGTAAAATAAGGATAATTCATTTTTGGCAGTTTAAAACTATTTTTATTTGTTTTGATAGAAAATAATAAGTAACCATATACATTTGATAGAAAATCTTTCCTTTAAAAAGAAATATATATATTTTTAATTATTTCTTCACATTAAATATAGCAATAATAAAAATTGTTTTTTTAATAAGAATAATATGAAAAAGCGTTAAAAAAAAAATCAAAAGAAGAACAGGGGATGTTTTTCTTGTAACAAACGAAACCTTCTCGTTCTTATTCATTTTCCCCCAGTTCTAAAACTTTCACTAATTAGTAATTATTAACTCGGTTCCAGTTGCCATCCTATGACAGACAAATCCTCTGCAAGGTATTGAATCTCTAAGCTCTAACGACAATCAGATTTATAGATTATGGAGCAACCAATTAGACAAAGACTTCTACGTTCTCACCATAATTGAAGTACAGCTAATTTTACATCATTAATTTCATGAACAAGCTGAGAATTTCAGGAACCAGTTGAACCTGTGAAGTTTTCAACTCGAAAGTTGGAGAAAAGATGACATTAGCAGAGATCGTAGAATATAAAGTTCAGCTATCGATAGGACAACGATGGACGAGAAGCATAATATTTGGATGACAACGGTGGTGGTTCATTTTCCAGCAATGCTCCAGTGGGGGAATGCAGCCGGTTGTAATTTGGTGGTCTATCAATGGGATGTGCTGCATATGTTCTGCTCACTTCAAGAGTTCCTCTATCACGCAACTGATCCACTTCAACTAGGTAATGACCTCGCCCATTATCAACATAATAGGAACCCGAAGATACGTCCTCTCTTCTTTGAGGGGGAAGATAAGCATCCGATGATGGACCACCATAATGGTAGGTAGGATGCAAATTCTTGAGGTATAAATCCGAGGCACTAGCATATGAACTGGGAGCAGTTGTAAGTATTGGTGAAGCTCGATGTGGCAATTCATGCCTGGCATTAAGGTTGTAAGTGCGAAATTCTCTTTCAGGCATGTAGACAGCATCCTCCAGCGCAGACTCTCTCTGTAAGGGTAGGCTGTCCCTATATATAGGTTCAGGCTGATTTAGAGCACGCTCAATGTCCTGATTTCTCTTGTAAATGTCGAAAGCTGACAAAATATGTCGTGGTGGAGTCAAGTTTCTTCTCTCCCCTCGTAGTCCATAAGTATGATACTCCTTCTCAGTTATGAATAAATCACGAGGAATTCCTTCCCTAGGTGTAGAAGCCACATCGTGATAGTCAATGCGTTGATCTTTTTCGTGAGAGAGAAGAGGGTAAATCCTACCATCACCATAAGACCGAACAAGTGCACTGCGATCTGACTGGGGCCTTCCTGCACCTTCATAAGATTTCCTATCCCGGACAATAGCCCTTGGTGGGGATGAGACAGGCACAGACCTCTTAGCTGACTGGTATACAGCTGGTCGGAAGAGTTTGCTCAGCTTCCTTACCTAAAGTAGAACAGCCACCAACAAAAGAAAAGAAAATAATGCCTGGATATGAAAAAACACACGATTGCCAAACTACTAATAACCAGTGGGACTTACTTGTTGATGCGTGAGTTCTATTTTGAACTTGTTTTTGTCATTATAATTGTCCTTTATAGCCTTCTTGAAAACACTTTCAGAGAGGGGAAGACAATCCTTGCAGATCTTGAATCGCACCTGAACTTCAAGAAAATGGTGCGCAGATTAAATAAAAGAAGAATAAAAAGAATTCATCAAATACAACTAACTAATTACTATAAAATAAAATTTCACCTGAACAGGGAAGGACCCTCCAAAAGCCTTGGGTTCTATTCTCATCCTTCCAGATGATGAAGCCTCAAAAATCCCGTACATAAGTTTAAGATCAAAATCATATAAGAACAGCTTAAGTCCGGGTTTGATACTCAACACAAGATCTTTTTTAGCCATAGTCACGCCCATAACACTATAACGAAAACAATCTGGCTTAGTCTTTCCATTGCACATAAAGATCAACCCACCTAATTTTTCCTTTTTGTTTTCCTCTCGGTGGCTCTTTTCCTTCCTATCAAGTTTCTTATCATTCTTTTCTCCATGCTGTTTACCTTTCAAGCTCTGATCTAGCCCATCCCCCTTTTCTTTACTCCTTTTCTTCTCACCAACAACCCTTTCTTTGTTCTTTTTAATCTCCAGATTCCCAACGTCTTCTTTATTTGAGGCATCCTTTTTCAGATTTTTCTCACCTGAATGTGGGTGCTCCAAGTTTGTGCCACTTTCTTTTTTGATTTGAAATGAACTTTTAGTTTTCTTTCTTCTAGTCCTTTTCTGTACCTTTGAAGTACCCACAGTTTCTTTTCCCTTCACAAGCTTGCTACCCGAAGATTTCTTCCCAACTTTGGACGTTGCCTTCAATGAATTAGGAGTTCCTTTTTTGGATGCTTGTGTTTTATTTTCTCCTGCAATAAGTTTTTCTGCTTCTCCATTGTGCTCTTCAGGCAACATTGGTATTTTGCACACCTGAGCTTCCTTATTTAGAGCTTCAGACAATTGTGAAATGGAAGAAGGTTCAACCAAATTCCCGGAATCTTTATTGCTGTTCTCTTGCTCCATAAACTACCAAGCTGAACTGGTTACCCAAAATAAAATTTGAAATTTCAAACAAAAATTAAAAAAAGGACAACCACCATTCCAAGTAGGCAATCTGCTAGAAATATGGGATGCAAACATGAATCTGTCCTTTCTTCTCAACTTCAAGGTTACTCAAATCTTCTCTTTTAACTGAATCCCAAAATAAACAAAGACAGAATGAAGCTATCCCATACAAATCTCTGCCATTGAAGTCTCTATGTTCCACATTATTCCATTTTCGTTGAAAAAAAAGAACTAAACAAAAAGCATTCATGCCCATGGATTTTGCAAGAGCTTTACAGAAGATATCAAGTCACAACCGTATGCAGTTTAACACGCAAAAAGATCGAAGAAGATGAATCTTTGTTAAAATCGAGCAAGTCCCTAGTACCAGATCACATATGCGTGCAATAATTGTGTATAATTAAATTAAGAATCAATGTTTGAATGTATTACCCGACTCTCTCGACGGATTCCCGGAAACCAAACGAAAGGGGATGCAATTACGAAACCTGCAGAAAAAGATTAATCCAGCAATCAAGCCCATATTCAATCATTAATAAAAATTGGATTAGCACGAGAAGGGAAGAGAAAGGGAATAACCCTAGAAATGAGCGCAGATAACTGAAGGCTTCGAGAAAGGAGAGAGGATACCCTAATGAAAGATTTTTGAGAGTGAAAATAAACGAACCAATCACATTTTGTAAAATGACTACAATACCCTCATCGTCCCAAGGATGGGGTAAGGATTTTCTGGTGTAATTTGTGGAGTTAAAAAATTAAGCATAAGTTTTTTTGGCAAACATATAAAAGAGCCATATACTTGATTATTTATATACTTAATTATTTATCTTAATTCATGTGTTTTTAATTCTTCGTTATTTATCTTAACTCGTGTATTTTTTATTTCTTTACTTTAATCTAATATTTTTTATTCTCATTCAAAATATCTAATTGACTATTTTTGGACAAATTTACCCTTATCTATTTAAACCCAACATCTCTCCTCTCGTCTTCGTCTCAACCCAGAGGAGCGACCCATTAGCGAGACATGTTGCTTGCGTTTGTGTGGTTGATTCGTTCTGGGTTTGAGAAACACAAGGAATAGATGGTTGTGTAAAACTCAGATCTGGAAAGCCAAAACCCAGATCTGTGATTTATTGATTGTTGCGTTTTTGTGTTGCTTGTTTTGCGATATCTGGCGTCGCAAGGAGTTGCGGATGCAGTCGGCGGTGGCGCAACTGTTGCGTTACCGGCGTTGGCGTGGAGGTACGGTGGAGTACACCGAATAAGTGACAGAGAAGCAGATCAGAATTGTTCTGAAATTCTTGAATAAGAAGCTTGCGATTGTTTTGGTGAGCCTTGGAGTTCTGGAAATACAAATGGAATCTGTGTTTGTTTTTGATTGTGGTGTTTGCATATCTGTCAAAACTGGGTTTGAGAAACTCATTGACTGCGTCTTCACGCGTCCGCCACCGTTAAGGAACGCCAATCTCGCATGAGAGTGTAGTTCTCAAAACTCTAGATAATATCCTTTGGTTGCTCCATCTTGAGGACCGTACCGCTCCTCCTCTTCAGTCTCAATCTTTGCCTCAGCCATATTATCCAGAACTTTCTTCTGTGGATTTACTAATGGACTACTCTCAGGATGATGTACTTTCGTTACTTCATTTTTACGCCATTTTGATTGCTGTTGTGTTTTCTTTGGTTCTGGAAAACAAATCTCCTCTTTTATAAGATAGAACCACAGAGCCACAAAATAGATGAAAGGGGGGCGGTAGCTTGGCAGCGGCGGCAGGTGGCTGACGGCGACAATAAGATGTTTAGGTTTCTTAGAGAAGAAGATGGTTTCCCAAGCATTTTTGTTTTGTAATCCTTCTTTTAATTAAATTGGTTTAATTAAAATTATGTGGGTTTTTTTTAGTAAGTTTCAATTCCTAATAAATTAAAGAGTTTTCTAATTATTTGAAAAATGTTTTCAAAGGTTAGTTTTATTAGGAATGTGTTAGTAAGATGAAGAAGAGAGGGGAGATGCTGGGTTTAAATAGCCAAGGATAAATTTGTCCAAAAATAATCAACTGGATATCTTGAATGAGAATAAAAAATACGAAGGTTAAGGTGAATTAATCAAAAACACAAGGGTTAAGATGAATAATTAAGTATATCATAGGGTTCTTTTATGTGATTTGCCTAAATTTTTTAGAGTAAAAAGCATTTTAGTAGAATTCAGTAGATTTTATGTATATATAGATTTTATAAAAATTATAGAATTAGTATTTTTAACATAAATTTTGAAATTATTAAAACATGTGATAGAAAGCATTTTAAAGGTATATGGAAAATTCATTTTTACGATAAAAGAAGATAATCAATCATCTAATTAACTTAAACTTTACATTAGAATATTGAGATTATCTAGAAATTTTTTATTTTTTATTTCTTTGTTATATTTGTTAGTTTAAACATAACTAGTGACTAATCATTTTATATGTCTAAATAAGAGAGAATCTTAATATTTATTATTGTTTGAATTGATTTTTTAAAATTTATGAATTGGATATATGTCTGTGTGCATTTTTTAAATATTATTCTTAATGCATGATCTAGTTATGCTATCATCTAAGTCTAATCTAAAGTCACCTGTAGATGCTTGAAAGAGTATGTTTGTGAGTGGATCGGGGCCTAAGTATAAGGGGTTAGACAAGGTGCTCGAAGAGACCTACATGATTTTTTTGGTTTTATGGTGAAACATATAATGCATTAAATGAGTATTAGCTTAGCAAAGATACATGTTAGCCAACAAGAGATTAGATGGTTGTAACTCGAGATAGTGCAATTTTAGTCTTTAAAAAATTCTATGATCTAAAGAAAAATGAAGATCTGCAATTTAGAGACATGATTATGTATTAATTTCATAAACGATAGTGAGATTTATAGTTTATTAACACATTTGTGCCAAATGTTGTATCCCTCCTTAGAAAAATTTATAAGATAGCTTGAGCACTATCTAATAAATTAATTATAACTTTGCCATCTAAACTTTGAAGGAGATAGTTTACGAAAAGTTAAGAGAAATCTATAACTTTTTTATTTTAAGTTTTACAAGTTCTCAAGAGACATGGTTTGAGTCGTGGTTGTTACGCAACTATGTCTTGATGACAAGATAAATTGTAAATATTAGGAGGAGTTTCATTTCCTTTCATTCTAAATTAAGAATAAGCTGCCAAGAGATAGAAAATACTCTAAAGGTGCATGAACTAGTCATTTTCAGGAGAAAAAAAAGAGATTAAAATCATCCTAGTAACTTAAATTTTGCATCAAAAATATTAAGATCACATCTAAATTACTTTTATTTTTATTTATTATTTATTTAGTATATCTGTAGGTTTAAACATGATGAGTAGTTGATCATTTTATGTGTGAGAACCATAGTATTTTGTCTTGTATGAATTGATTTATTTTTTATTTATGTAATGGGATTTATATATGCGAGTTATCTTTAATTGATCTTAATGCATGGTTTAGTTATGCTAATGCCTAAATATGATTAAATTCACCTATAGACAACTCAAGAGAGTATATTTGTGAGTGGCCCACAACTTAGATAAAATGGGTTGAACAAGGTGGTTAAAAAAAATCTACATGATCTTTGTAATATTTGAGTGACCTTTCATAAGATTCGTAGATTTTAATGAATTTTAAGGGGTGCTAGCTTGGTAAAAATATGGGTTAACTAGTTAGAGAGTAGATAGTTATAGCTCGAGAGAATATAACATCAATATTTAGAAAATTTTGTCCATCCAAATGATAAATTTATCTTGGACTAATTAATTCAAGACATCTAAGAAGATACTAGGGGAGTTCTTATCTAGTTGACATTCGTGTTTGTTCTCTTCATTTAATTACATAATGTATTCTATCTCTAGTGGTTGCCTACTCTTTACTTTGCCTAAGTTTAGGCCTAGTTTTAGGTGTTGTTCTAGATATAGTTTTCTATCATCTTGACACATGAAATTGAGATGGGCAAAGCAAAGAAAGAAGTAAAAGACAAATTGCCACCTCCAACTAATGAAAAGGAAACTAGAAGTTTCTAGTGGTATGTAGGTTTCTACATGAGATTCATCAAAAATTTCTAAGATCCCTTACCCTCATGCAACTTGTTGAGTAAGGATGTAATGTTGATAGGTGGCATTTGTACATACTTTTCTTAGGATAATTTGTTAGTTGATTATGATAAATTGATTGTTGTTAACTTGTTTAACTTATGTTTTGTCTTAGTTTCATATAATTGCATAATTATGTATGAAAATATGTGAATATGCATGAATATATGTGAATTAGGTCTTTAAGATTAGGTTTTAAATGAATTTTGCATGACATTGTTGTGCGTCTTTTTCTTACATTATGTTGGTATTAATTGCATGTGTTTTGGGCATGATTAAGTAATTAATTTTGTTTTTAATCTTAATCAATAGGTTTGAAGGTAGTTTTGAGGGATGGAAGGATAGAAGAACCAAAGAGAAAGCAAGTCATGTGATCCAAGGGAAAGCTAAAATTTTCCTGAGCCTACCCATCACCAATTTTAAGCTTTCACAAGATACAATTCTTATTGGATGTTTTTCGTTTTTGATCCAAAAGAAAGAGGAAAAATTTAGTTTCAAATTGGTGAAATAACGGCCCAATTTGGGTAAAAAATCAATAAGATATCACAGATTAAAGTCAAGACAAAAAACAAAGTTTTCTAGAAAATTCTAGCTGGCAACTTCCTCCTCCTACATCGTTTTAAGCATTAAATGGGATATAAAAACTCAATTGTAAACCCTAGAACGGAGGAGGTCATGCAAGACATCCAAAGGAGAGAGAAGAACACAATTTTGAGAAAAAAAAATCAAGAGAATTCAAGGTGGAATCAAAGGATTTCAAGGAGACACAAAACTGCCACCATAGAATTCCAGCTTTGCTCTTCAGCATATAAACATTACTTCTTCTCTTTTCTTGCTTCTTTGTTGTATTTTATTGATTGAGAATGATGTATGGATATGTTATAAACATGTTAGATGAGATTTTTGTGGATTTCTACGTAGTTATTAGGATTGTTATTGCCTAAACTATGTAGTACCTCACTTTATTCAATGTTATGGATGTGTTTGATGTTTATGGTATATGGCTATTCATACTTAGCTCACATAGAGATATGAAGTTAAGAAATATGTTAGTAATTGCCATGAGTGTGGGCTTACACCAAAAACTCCATATATCAAGTTACCCTGCCATTTGAAGAGAGATCTTGAATGGAAAAGTGGTTGTCCAAAAATCTGTTCATATCTTTTTAATGGTTAAGTGAAAAATGGGAAGTGAGAGCCTACATAATTCATTTACATCATTAAACAAGGCTTATTTAGTTCAAGTAATGGGAGTGAAAGAACCAGGAAATTAGGAAATTTGGACTAAACATAATGAACATTGGTAAAGTGAGAGAATACATAGTTAGGTAATGACAATCATAAGTTGTTAAATTGATACTTTGATTTATCATTTTCTAAATTTGTGTTCTTACTTTTATGACAACCCTAAAGTGCGTATGTATGAACTTTAAATTTTATATTTTGGATCTTTCAAATCTAATTATTTGAGTTTCCTGAACAAAATAAAATTTGGATCATTTCGGTGACTAACCAATCCCTATAAGACGATACCTATTTGTACTGCGATTTTCAATCTGTATACTTGCAGGATAAGAGGTTTTAATTTAAATTTTGGAAAATTACCTATCAAGTTTTTGGCATCATTACTGAGGATTGCGCCTAGCATCAAGTTTGGTTTTAATTGTTTTAATTTGGGTTTTCTTTTCATTTGTACTTTGATATTCTTTTTTGGTGTGTAATAGGTGTATGCACAAGAGGAATGCAGAGTTACGGAGAAATTGTGAGAACTTGACATCACCAAAGTAGAAAAGAAATTGAGAGAGGCAAGGAGACAAGATTAAATTAAGTAGATAATGGTTAAATAGAGGGAACAAGGTGGTGAAGAAAGAACTTTGATGGACTTTATACGGCCAGGGTTTAACCCGAACTAGCAAGGAATTGCTAAACCACTAGTGAATGCGAACAATTTCAAAACCAAGCCTGCTTTACTTAATATTTTGCAAAGCAATGTTCAATTTTATGGTTTGTCACATGAGGATCCTAATACTCACATTGCCATTTTTTTGGAAATTTGTGATACTTTCAGCCAAAATAGGATGTCAGAAGATGCAGTGAAGATGAGATTGTTTCCCTTCACACTAAAGGATCTAGCAAAGGCATGGATGAACTCCCTTACTCTAGAATAAGTCATAACATGGGACTAGTTGGTGCAAGCCTTTTTGTCCAAATATTTCTCATTGACAAAGACAAGTATCATCAAGGAAATCACCAACTTTCAGCAATACGAGGGAGAATCATTATTCGAGGCATAAGAGTGTTTCAAGGAGTTGCCCCCATCATAATCTACCTAGGGAATTCTTGCTACAAACATTTTATAATGGGGCCAATTCAGCAACCAGAAGCGCCATTGATGCAGCTACAGGAGGTTCATTAATGAAGAAGACCATAGATGCTGCATATGACATAATTGAAAACATGGCTGCTAACAACTGCCTTTGGTACAATGAAAGGAGTAAACCACTACAGATGAAGGAACAAAAAGGGGTTATGTCAGCAGATTCAACAGCTGCTTTATTTGCAGAAATTGCATCATTAAGGAAACAGGTAAGTGATCTTCAACCTTCATCTAGTTCTTTGAAGTATATGCATCAAAATTATGAGATTTATGGAGGGGACAGTCATAATTCATCGAAATGTTATTTGATGAGCACTAAAGGAACAAAACAAGCTCATTATTTAGGGTTCCAATAGAGGTTAGGTAATAACTTATAATACTGAATGGAAAAACCATCTAAATTTTTCTTGAGCTAACCCTATAAGAACTAATTGGAGACCTCAAAACCCCCCAGGATTTCAAAAAAAGGAAAGTAACTCACATGTTACCTTAGAGTCAAAGTTTGGAGGTACTGAGTCAAGGCTAGAGGCAAAAATGGAAGCCCAAGCTGCAAGGACAAATTCTTAACTTTCACAGTTGAGCTCCTAATTTTTAAAGATGATGGAAGTGATGGGTGCAATTGAATCAAAGGTGAACAATATCGAGGAGGCACAGACATGGAGTGATCAGGTGCTGAAAAGTTATCAAGTGAAGACTGATCAGTTGATTGAAAATCAAGCATTATCAATTTACAACCTAGAGTTGCAGATGGGTTAGATGGCAACCGTAGTATCAACCAGACCCCCAGGTAACCTTCCCAACACTTAATAACCTTATCAAAAAGAACATTTAAAGGCAATTTAGTTGAGAAGTGGAAAGGAGTTACCAGAGCCAGTCTTGAAGGAAGTTGCTGATCCAGTGGAGAAAAGTCAGGAAAAAGGTAAAGAGAAAGTAATTAAAAAGGAGGAACCCCCATATGTTCCACCTCCACCATATGTTCCAAAATTACCATTTCCTAGGAGAGCGAGTCAGAATCTAGTGGAGACCTAATTCAACAAATTTTTGGAAAAATTGAAGAAGTTATATATGAGTTTTTCTTTGCTAGAAGTTTTGGAGCACATGCTCAAGTATGCTAAGTTCTTAAAGGAATTACTTTCTCATAAGCGAACTTGGAATTCAAATTAGACAGTAGCATTGACAGCTACTTGCAGCTCTATGATCACGAACCATATGCCATCGAAACTAAAGGATTAAGAGAGTTTTACTATTCCTCGTATTGTTAATGGTGTTGAATTTTCTAAATGTTTATATGATCTGGGAGCTAATATTAATATGATGCCATTGTCTATTTTCAGGAAGCTGAACTTGGATGACATAAAGGCAACATCAATGACAATTCAGTTAGCTGATCAATCCATAAAGAAGTCTTTTGGAGTTATCGAAGATGTTTTGATAAAAGTAGATAAGTTTGTGATTCCTGTTGACTTTGTCATTCTTGATGTTGCCGAGGACAGAAATTGTCCATTGATTTTGGGATGCCCATTTATGAATACTGGTCAGGTGTTGATTGATTTGAATAATGGTGTTTTTATTTTGAGTATTGGTAATGAAAAAGATGAGTTCAACATGAATAGGAGTTTGAAAAGCAGGAAAGAGTCGGATTGTTGTATGAGAATGGATGTGATGGATGAGTATGTGGAGGAGATAACTGGTAGAATGATAAAAACAAAGAGTGAGAGGGAGTTAGAATTGAATGAAGAAGATGAGAGCGGAAAGAGAGAGAAGGATGGAGAGGAAGAAGAGAAAAGTGAGAAGGAACCTTTGGTGAGGACCAAGCCACCCATACCACCTTCCAATGAGAGAGCACCCACCCTAGAGTTAAAACCTTTACTTTCGCACTTGAGGTATACATTTTTGGGTGAAAATCAAACATTACTTGTGATTATTTAAAACCAGTTGAATGATAAATAGGGGAGGAAGGTAGTAGAAGTTATAAAGAGGAGGATGAAAATGATGGGATGGCAGATATCAGACATCTGAGGGATAAGTTTGAGTGTTGTGATGTATAGAACAAATCTCGAGATAGATGTAAACTAGTGAGGGATACGCAAAGGCGTTTGAGTCCGAATATGCAGGAAGTTGTAAAACATGAGGTAATTAAGTTATTGGATGTAGGAATTATATACCCAATCTCAGACAATGAATGGGTAAGTCCAATTCACTGTGTACCAAACAAAGGCAGAACAATAATGGTGGAAAATGAAAAGGGTGAGTTGATTTCCACACGGATGGTCATTGGTTGGAGAGTTTGTATTGATTACAAGAAGCTTAACATAGTGACAAAGAAGGATCACTTCCCACTGCCTTTTGTGGACTAGATGATTAAGAGAGTTGCAGGACATGCATTCTCCTGTTTCTTGGATGGGTATTCCGGCTACAATCAGATATTCATTTATCTAGAGGATCAAGGTAAGACAACTTTCACATGTCTATATGGTACTTTTGTGTACAGACGGATGCCGTTCAGACTTTGCAATGCACCAGCTACATTTTAACGATGTATGATGGCCATTTTTACTGATATGATTGAGGATTTTTTAATGATATTATGGATGACTTTTTAGTGTATGGAGATTCCTTTAAGCAGTGTTTGACAAATTTGGATAAGGTTCTCCAACAGTGTGAAGAGGCCCATTTAGTATTAAATTGAGAAAAATGCCACTTCATAGTTTAGGTGGGAATAGTCTTGGAACACAAGATATCTTGTAGAGGCATTAAAGTGGATAAGGAAAAATTGAAGTCATTGATAAACTTCCTCTGCCAAGTAATGTTTGAGGGGTCCGAGCATTTTTAGGGCATGCCAGGTTCTATCGCCAATTTATAAAGGATTTTTCTTTAATTGCTAAACCCCTTACTCATTTGTTAGTTAAAGATGTTCCTTTCATTTATGATGATGATTGTTTAGTTTCTTTTGACAGGTTAAAAAAGGTGTTGACGTCAGCACCAGTATTACAACTACCAGATTAGAGCTTGCCATTCGAGTTGATGTGCGATGCTAGCGATTATGCGATTGGGTGTGTTCTAGGGCAGTGTAAGGATAAGAAGTTGCATGCCATTCACTATGCCAGCAGGACTTTGATGGATTCTTATATTAATTATACCATAACAGAAAAAAAGCTATTAGCTGTAGTTTTTGCTTGCGATAAATTTTGTTCTTACTTACTTGGTTCAAAAGTGATTGTGTATATAGATCATGCAGCCCTAAAGTACCTTTTTGCTAAAAAAGATGCCAAGCCTCAATTGATTAGGTGGATCCTGCTTCTACAGGAATTCGATATCGTGATCAAGGATAAAAAGGGAGCAGAAAATTTCGTTGCTGATCACCTATCAAGATTGGAAGGAGGAGAATCACGCTTATAAGAAGAAATCAACGAGCAATATCATGAGATGCTACTCTTGGTATAAGAATCAGGTCATCCCTAGTATGCCAATATTGCAAATTACATTACAGATAGTATCCATCCTCCTAATTTAACTTACTAGTAGCAGAAAAAGTTTAAACATGATTGTAAGCAGTACATGTAGGAAGATCCACTTCTTTACAGAAATTATGCGAATGGACTGATTCAGAGATGTGTTCCTGATAACGAAATTAATGCTATTTTATCTCACTGTCATAATTTTTCTTATGCAGGACATTATGGAGTCAATAAAACAGCCGCAAAGGTGTTGGAGTGTGAATTTTATTGGCTAACATTGTTTAAGGACGCATAACATTGGGTGAAGAAGTGTGACAGGTGCCAAAGAATTGGGAACATATCGAAAAGGGACGAGATGCCAATGTTTTTAATGCTGGAGGTTGAAATTTTTTATGTTTGGGGTCTGGATTTCATGAGACTGTTTTTCGTCCTCTTACGGAAACAAATATATTTTAGTAAATGTTGATTATGTATCGAAGTGGGTTGAGGTGATGGTGACACCAACAAATGATAATAGAGTAGTGCGGAGGTTTTTGAAAAAGATTATCAACAGATTTGGTGTGTCGAGGGTGATTATCAGTGATGGAGGTACCCACTTTCGCAACAATCCAGTTGAAGCATTATTGAAAAGATATGGAGTACAACATAGGATAGCTACACCTTACCACCCCCATACCAGCGATCAAGTAGAGGTTGTGAACAGAGAATTAAAGAAAATCTTACAAAAGACCGTCAATAGTTCTAGGAAGGATTGGGCAATCAAATTAGATAATGCAGTATGGGCTTACAGGATAGCTTTTAAGACCAATATTGGGACAATGCCTTACAGGCTGATTTATGGGAAATCTTGTCATTTGCCTATGGAACTTGAGTATAAGGCCTACTGGGCTATCAAGGCCATAAATTGGGATCAGAAGGTAGCTAGAGAAAAAGAGGAAATTGCAGTTAAATGAGTTGGACGAATTAAAGCTGCAAGCTTATGATAATGCCAGGTTTTATAAGGAAAAGGTAAAGAGGTGGCAGGATGCACACATCAGGAAAAAGTAGTACCATACGGGTGATGTGGTTTTACTCTTCAACTCTAGACTCTGATGGTTTCCTGGAAAGTTAAAATCTAGATGGAGTGGACTTTTCACAGTAATTAATGCATTCCCATTTGGAGTTGTGGAGTTGCAAAACAAGCATGGAGAAACTTTCAGGGTAAATGGCCACCGTTGCAAGCCTTACTATGGAGGACAAGTGCCCACTGAGCGAGAAAGAATATTTCTCAGACTCAGCCCATGACCAGAGAGTGATCAAAGTCTTGCTAGTGACTTTAAAAACTAGCATAGGTTGTTTTTGTTTATGTTTGTTGGATTTTTGTGTTTATATTTTATTTATGTTAATGTTTGTTTTCTTTGATACAGGAAAAGAAGAAGTAAAGTGTGAGTTGTAAGGAATACGTGTGCCACCACCAACATGATCCTCAACACTAATACCAACAAGCTTTCTCATGCCTTTTTATTTATTCATTTATGATTTTATATATATATATATATTATCTGTGGTTGTTGTTTATTATGTATCACTTTCACACATTGAGGATAATGTGTTATTTAAGTGTGGGGGAGTGGTATGCAATTTGCATTGCATATTTCATGTCTTATTTAACTCCCCATTTTTTGCATGTTTTGCATGATTTTTCATGTTTTTGTGTTAATGTGCCAATTTTTTTTCAATTTTTGCGTGAATTTATGTGACTGTGGATGTTTAGTGGCTGAAATTTTATGTGAATTAGCTTAATTTTAAATAATGTTGCTGAACTGGTGATATGTGTTAACTTAGAAAGTTAGATTATAAGTAGGTTTAACATAAATATGTTTGTTGATTAGGATAGAACACATGGTTTTACACTTAATGTTGCTAATTCACATATAGTTACCATTAGAAGCCATTAAATCGGCAGACAATCTCAGTTTCCCTTTCATGAAAATAATAAGCTAAAAGAAATGAGGTAGGTAAAAAAAAAGAGTGTATGTTAATAACTATTCCGCTGACCCATAAAGGGTTAAGAATAGAGCTAGTAGCCGGTTGTGAGCTGTGATCTAATTGAGTAACTAGGGGCATTCATCACAAATGTTTGTCTTCGCTTCAAAAGGTTAAAATGACACTCCAACTAAGCTAAGCTAATAAATAAAAAATGTGGCCTAGTTGAGTAACCAGGGCATTCATCACCAATGTTTATCATCGTGTCAAAATACTAAGTCAACATTACAAAAATGAGAAAATACGTGTGTAATAAAAACCCTACTGATATGATAAATTAGCTAAATTTTTTTTTGTTAAGTCAGAAGATTGTATACAAATATAGAGTTGTGTACAACGTTGGAATACAACTAGAGCCAAGTCAATTAGCTAAAATTTTCATGAAAGGATAACTTGGATAGTTAACGATTTAAATGATCGATAATTGTAAATGCACGTCTATAAGTGACATAGGTTTAAAATTGAGTTGTTTCTATCTTGATCGATGTGTATGTTTATATTAAAGTACTTAGGAATAACAAAATAAGTCAATACATTAAACTTGTGATATAACTATTGTTTACAATTAAGTTGATTGCATAACGTTCCAAGTCAGTAGCTATCAATTTTGACATTGTATGTGTGTATGTTTTTGTGTATTTGTGTTCTTCAGATTATTTTTGCGTTTGATTTTTCTTGAAGACAAATAAAAGTTTAAGTATGGGGGAGTTGATAGTTGGCATTTATACATACTTTTCTTAGGATAATTTGTTACTTAATCATAATAAATTGATTGTTGTTAACATTTTTAGCTTATTTTTTGTCTTAGTTTCATATAATTGCATAATTATGTATGAATGTATGTGAATATGCATGAATCTATGTGAATTAGGTCTTTAAGATTAGGATTTGCATGGCATTGTTGCACGTCTTTTTCTTAAATTAATGTTGGCATAAATTGCATATGTTTTGGTCATTATTAAATGATTAATTTGTTGTTAATCAATAGGTTTGAAGGTGGTTTTGAGGGATGGAAGGATAGAAGAACCAAAGAGAAAGTAAGTCATGTGACCCAAAGGAAAGCTGGAATTTTCCTAGGCCGACCTGTCACCAATATTAAGCTTTCGCAATATACAATTCTTATTAGATGTTTTTCGTTTTTAATTCAAAAGAAAGAGGAGAAAGTCAGCTTCAAATTGGTGAAATAACTGCCCAATTTGGATAAGAAACAATAAAATATCACAGATTGAAGTCAAGACAGAAAACAGACTTTTCTGATAAATTCTAGCAGGCAACTTCCTCCTTCTTACATCGTTTTAAGCATTAAATGAGGTATAAAAATGCAATTTTAAATCCTAGAAAAGGAGGAGGTCGTGCAAGACATCCAAGGGAGAGAGAAGAACGCATTTTTTAGAGAAAAACTATGATAATTCAAGGTGGAATCAAAGGATTTCAAGGAGACATAAAGTTGCAACCATAGAATTCCAGCTTTGCTCCTCAACATATAAGTCTTACTTCTTCTCTTTTCTTGCTTCTTTGTTGTATTTTGTTGATTGAGAAGGATGTATGTGTTAGTTTATGCCCTTCCTGCCAATCAATTGGATGCAAATTAATGTATGACATTATTTTGAATTAATGAAAAGGCTTTATTTATCTTTATGTATTA
>JANIHZ010000005.1:43576423-43598322 GCA_027478365.1 Erythroxylum rufum
TTTCTACTAAATAATATAATCAGTTCAATTAACAGGGCATTTTTCCTGCGCATGTGCGCAGTGTTAATCTGCTAGTAGATAGATATTTTTCATGTGCTTCGTCGTCCAATCCAGCAAAACCAAGATTTGATTACCCAAATCACCAAAAAAAAAGCTTCTAAATCTTGTTATTTTAATATTTTTATTTTGATATTTGGAAGATAATTTCTTAAAAATTCAATTAATATGCAAAAAATTAATTTCAATGAAATGGTCAAATAATTAAAGGAGTCCATAAAATGAATTGAGTAATTAAAGGATGAAATCCTTTTATAACAAAGAGAAATTTTATTTTGGACTTTAAAAAATATTGATCTTCAAATAAACTTTGAAGAACGATTGAAATAGTTTTGAATATAGTATTTTATCATACTCAATTTTTTGATACTTTATAATAATTTGGAGTATTGGAAATTGATGGCTGAAAGTTTTCTTAAAAGCTAATTTCTATATGGGTTCGACTTTGAACTCCTCCTCAACACTCCTCCTTAGCTCTATATGCTCCTCGCCCATTGCTAGAAGGGTACTTTAATCTCCTCAAAACCTTCTTTTCTTGCTTAAATACGTTACTACCATTTAAGGTAACTACCATTTGTACATTTTCTCTAAATCAGATTTAACCTTTCAAGGTATGTCAGCTAAGAAAATTATGCAGCTCCTCCTCTTGTGGATTCCCTCCTTTGACCTCCACCTCTCCTCTTCACAACCCCCATCGCAACTATGAAAACAAACTTGGTCCTTCATCTACACCCTCCTCTCAGAAGAGTTGGAACAGGTACCCAGAGATGCAATAGACCTCTCTTTACACTATTGTCCTCTGAAGGTAGATTTATAGTTGCTCTTGAGATAAAAATACTTACAGTTAGAGCTGTTATATGGGAGTCTTCCCCCCGTTGGATTCTTTATGAGATTTCTCCCTCCATTTCCTATAATCTTAACCTGGGGTCACAAGGTGTAGAAGAATAAAAAGATGATGAATGTTTTACTCATTGAAGACAATAAGCTAATCTTCTCATTTCTATCTCAAAATGATGCATTAAAAGTGATAGAAGTGGGGCCTTGGTATGTTAGATAGTTTCCAATATTCCTAAAAAAATAGAATTTTTGCATTAATTTATGAATGATTAATTAAGAAATCATTCCAATGTGGGTGAATATACATAATGTTCCTCTAGATTATTAGACCATAAAAGGATTGAGCATGTTAGCTAATTAGATTGGCAAGCTATTGTGCATGGATGAGCACACAACTTAGAAAAGGAGAATTTTTTTTCTAAAGTGTGTATTGGTATGGAGTTGACAAAGGAGCTACTCAACTCTATTCCTATCATAAGCTTAGGACGAAATAACTCTCTTTATGAGGATACTATCTTAGTTATATATAGTTAGAAACCTACTCTTAAGATGTAAGGGAAGCAATGGAAAGCTACAAGAAAAACCTTCTAAAATGGTGATTATTTTGAGCTAGTAAGGTCTCTAATGCGGAAATGGAGTAATAGAATAATCAAATGATTAATAATAAGGTGCAAAACCACTAACTCATTGAAGATGTGTCTCATTTGAAAATTTAGGAGGTTGTTAATGAAAATATTATTAACTTGGCTTAGGATAAGGCTTCAAATTCTCCTAATGATTAGGGTGTGTTAAATGACATTATAAATAAACTGGAGGAGCAAAATAGAGAATTAGAAGATATTGTGATTGGAAGAAATAGAAATGGGATTACTTATGCTTAATAGGTGGGAAAAGAGGAAGATATTTTACATGGCAAGCTATTATATGAAACAAAAAATGCAGTAGTATTGGACCTAAAGGGTAATGCCTCTACAGAAGTTAATCAAGATGGATTTCGAAGCTCTAAGAATATAAAATAGGGGAGAAGAAATAGGAGTAAGATCTCCAAAGGTAAATCCATTCTTATATGGCCTTTATTATATAGAATGCTCATGGATTTAATTACCCTCAGCCACTTCAAGCTTTAGGAGATTTTGCCACTTTGTAACATCCATAACCCTTAAACAAAGATTAGATTTAAAAATATAAATAAGCTTGGTCTATTAAAGACAAAGAATAGATTTAAAAATATAAATAAGCTAAGGATTTAGGATGCAAATTGAAAAGTTATTTCAAATCATTAACATCACTTTAATGGGTGAATAGCTTTGGCCTATAACTTTATTTATGTTAAGATGGAAGAATTATGGTCTTCTGACCAAGCTATGCATGTTTTAGTTCAATTCTTGAATGAAAAAAATAAATGTTATGTCTCCATTATGTATGGTTCTAACTTTAATTTTCAGAGGTGGATCTTATGGGAGGGTTTAATTAAGAATCAAGTTGATATCTCCTCCTGGCTAGTATATGGAGATTGTAGTACAACTCTAATATCTCCTCATGGCTAGTATATGGGGATTGTAATACAACTCTTTATAGATCTGAACTTAAAGGAAATTTCAGCCTTAGAAATTATACTGCTAATTTAATGGTGTGTGTGGAAAACTTGGTTATTAAAGATATGAGATATAAGGGAAATAGATTCACTTAGAGCAATAAACAATAAGGAAGATTCTTGCTTCTGAAAAAATTGGATAAACACTTGGTTAATCTTGCATGGCTCTCTACATTCCCCAAAAGAGAAGCAAGATTTATGTATCCACTTTTTTTAGATCATTCCACTATTTAGATTAGGAATCTTTTCTAGAATGTATGTAAAAGATCTCCCTTTAGATTTAATAATCACCTTGCTTTTGATGATGGATCTTGGGAGGCAGTTGATAGAGGTTTGCATGTTCATGGCTCTAAGTAATTCATATGTGTCCAAAAGCTTAAGAATATCAAGAAAGAGCTGAAGTCCTTTAATGAAAAAAAGGGACCTAATTCTATTTTAGCTATAAATGAAACCTATCAAGGAGTCAATAAAGCCTTTTGGATAATCTGAGAAGTGGTGAGCTACTAAAAGAAGAGAGGATTACTTTGAGGTGCTACTTAACTAAGGTTAAGGAACAAGTTTCACTTCTCAAACAATGGTCCAAGATTAATTGGTTAAAGGGTGGTGGTAAATGTACTAAATTCTTCTTTAATTCAATCATGGTAAGGAAGAATATCATAAAATTGGCTCTATTGTGTCTTATAATGGTCCTTTGATTTTCAGCAAAGATGATCTTTTAGATGAAGTTTTGGCATTTTTGTAAAAATTCTATTGGCTCTATATCTTCTAGTTCATCTTCAATGAGTTTTTAGCCTCTTAAAAAAGATCAATAAGACCTTTTTATAACTTACTCCTAAGATCTATAATCCCTCTTTATTTTGGTGATTGCATGCTTATTTGCATGAACTAATTTCCTCTACAAAATCACAGCAAAGATCTTGGCTAATAGATTGAGAGGGGCACTTCAATTAGCTACCAGTGATAGTCAGGGTGCTTTCCTTAAAGGTAGGAAAATTGGAGACAACATCCTTATTCCAAAAAGAAGTCCTCTCATAATTATGCCATCAAAGTTTACTTCAACAGATCTTTTGATAGTAATGGTTGGGAATTCATTCTTAACTTGCTTAAGGTGTTTAGTTTTCCTCTTATTTTCAGGAAGTAGATAGCCGTTTGTATCTCCTCTACTTTTTATGGTGTGCTGGTCAATGGGTTGCCTATTAATCTTTTTAAAGGTGCCAGGGTTATTAGACAAAAAGACCTCCTTTCTCCTTATTTATTCATACTTTTTAAAGAAGCTTTAACCTTGCTCTTAAATCATAACATCAAAAGGTGTGGCAACTTCAAGTACCATAGCAAGTGCCAAAGGATTAAACTAACTAGTTTGTGCTTTGTAGATGATTTGTTGCTCTTCTCTAGGGTTAATATAAAATCTATTCAAATTTTGATGATGAAGTCACTAAAGAAGTTCAATGTCATTTTTTTTCCTTGACAAAACTACAACATAGGTCATATTATTGTTGCTACTAGTGTAATGTAACATTTTAAAAGGCTTAGAGCATTTACTAGAATGGCTATTAAGCTACTGCCTGTATTACATTTAGGTTTACCACTAGTGATAAGAATATTGCAATTCAAAGAATGTTTGCCTTTTGTAGAAAGCATACAAAAAAGATTGGGGAGTTGGATCAGTAGAGAGTTATCTCTTGAAGGTAAACTTTAACTTATTAAATTCATCTTGAATTCTATGCACATTTATTAGAGTACTCATGTATTCCTTCCTAAAGGAATTATTAAGACTATTGAAGGTTTGATGAGGAAGTTCTTGTGGGGTAAAATAAATGTAAATAAAGTTAATGTTAAAGTTAAGTGGTTAGAGTTAAGCAAACCTATAGATGAAGGAGGCCTAAGGATTATTCCTATAAGCATTACCAATAAGATGTTGATGGCTAAAAGGCTTTGGAGAATCTTTGTTGATAAGGAATCGTTACAGATGAGATGGATGCATAATTATAATTTGAAAAATGATAATATTTGGTTCCTTATTAGTAAATATTCTTATTTTTGGTTTATTAATTAATTACTCAAACTAAGGAGCTTAATTGAGCCAAATTTATAAATTCCTTAAAATTCTCAATCATTGGAACAATATCATATATAGAGTCCCATCTGATATCTTATAATAATCAAATAACACCAATTTAAATATTCTCAATCATCATAAAGCTTCTTACCATTAGCAAAAGCTAAATAAATAGTGGATATAGTATGAGAGTCCTTTCTTAAGGCTATATCTAATTTCATATTCATTAAGTTCATCATGAAAGATTCATTATTGGTCTCATTAAGCTTCAAAATGATAAAGAATTGAGGATTATTCAAATTGAAGGAAAAATATAAAAGCAACATGAATATGCATATAGTAAAAGATCATGTTATTTGCTCTTGCTTTAACTTCCTTAAATAGATTCACAAAAGTGATAATTGAATGTTAGTATGTTAAGCATAAAAAATAGACTCCTTCGTACATAAAAATAATAGATTAAATATCACAAGCAATTGCATCAATTAACCATCTATAGGATAGCACAATTATGTTAGTGTTAGTTCACAATATTCAATAGATTCTCTTAACTAATTTAAGCATCTTGCCAAAAAATAAACTCATCGATAAGATAATTTTATTACCCATATAAATCTTAGTAGAAAAAATTGATCAATATTGGGATAAAATATCAAGAAAATATATTTGAATGCCTAGCATGTAAGAGGTAAGTTGATAAGCTCTTAATATTCAATTATATCCAAAACATGAAAAAATTTATATAACCAAATGCTACATTAAACAAATGATAACTATCCACAATAACATAAAAAATTATCTAAAACATAGCAAAGTTATTATTTAAAAATATTAAATATTCAATATGGGATAAAAGTTGCAAAAAATAAAACATTTTAAGATACCCTCTCAAAATAACAGCAATAATGTTCTAATTTTTATTATTAAATTATTTAAAAATGTAAATGCACTAAAATAGAAAAAAAAAGCTTTTGTTCCCTTCTTATAAATATAGGATACTTGATTTTTGTTTGTTTGTTTCAGCAATGAGTTACGAGCTTCCAAAGTTTGAATATAACTCTTTAAAGTTTATTTTTCATCTTCTTTCTTCATGTCATTTGTAGGGTCTTAGTTAATCTTGCCCTGCACCTATTAAGATTAGATTTAGCTTCCTGGACAGTATAATAGGTGATGTTGGTTTGATTTGGATTTGGATTTTTTAAGTCTTCTTTCACATCTTTAAGTTTTCTTATGCATTTGTAAGTTTTAAAGCTTTGGATATTCTCTTTTGTATCCTTTTTTACAACTTCTTCAAACTCTTTTAATTTGACCAGGTGATTATTAAAATTCAAAGTAATTTCAACTTTTTTTTCCTTATTTCAAATAATATGGATCTTAGATGGGCGAGTGATAAGATGTGAGATTGTTGGTAAATAAGGCCCTGCTACTTAGGAATAATAACCAAAATGATTAACCTAAGCCTTATCCAAATTTCCCCTTATTAGCAATTTACCACATTATATGCTTCCAATTTAAAACATTCCTTATTATCTCATGTCCATAACACCTATCTAACTAATACAACATCTAAATTCATTACTTTGGTTTCTGAGGTCGAGATTGGCTCCTTTATACTAAAATTGGTGTAAATTGTTATTAAAGTCTCCTATAATCATTTATGAGGGGTTCAAATTACTAACAATCCTTATTAATTCATTCTAAAGAGATTTTCTTTGAAATGTCAATTTACAACATAGAAAAAAGTAAAATAAATAATAGAGGGTTGGATACAAGCTTAACAGATAAGTAGATTAATTGATATATATTTTTTTAGGAAATATATTATTATTCGATAGTAGAAGTATCAAATTAGTTATAAAGGACCAATCCTTACATAAAAAAAGTGTTACCCGTTACTATAAGTATCATATTTTAACTTGGTCTCTAGAAAATCTATCAATGCATACTTATTAGATAATATGTAATTATGAATTACCTATTCTTTTTGGAGATTGATCCCTTTAACATTTCAAGTTATAATTGACATTGAAGATTCTTGCAAGAGATAACTAAAGCTATTACTTTTTTTCTTTCCTCCCTGATCTTCTTCTTATCTTAAGAGTGAAACGATTCCTTAAGGTTTTAAGATCAAAATTATCCTTAACATTTATACTTAAAGAATTATCATTATAAGATCCCATAATTTTGATGAAATTCCCATCCTTGCTATGTATTTGTGAGGTATCTTCCCAAAAATATATTTTCGTATACTCCTACTTATGGAAACTTCAACAAAGTGATTAATTGTTATCAAACCAAAAATTTGAAATTTATATGCTTTTTTATCTTATTAAGGTATTTTAGTTGGTCTCCCCTGTAATTACATTGAATCAACACTTGGATTTTAAAGGACACTTTAAGGACACTTTTGCTTATGAATTATCAGCTTCATTCGACCACTCAATATTTGTAGAAACCAATTTGGGTTCTTCAATTCCATAAGCTCACTATAATATCCTCTATTGAATTGTTTTCTAGTAAATTGTCACTATTTCCTCTACTAAATTAAGGATGGCTTCCGTTGATAGTTGATAGCTACTTTAAATTCTGTCATTTTATCATCCTCATCTAGCTGCAAAATCATGTTGAAGTCAAGTAACTCCTAGTCCATTTTAACCTCTATGTGTACTTTTGCAAATCCAATAAGTTTGCTTCATCTAGACATAAAAGCTTACCAATGAAGCTTGTTAAGTAGTTTAACCCCATTTTTTACCAACGCTCTAAAAGGACATTATGAAAATTAACACATATTAGGACATGCATTAGCTTAAGCTTCTCCAAATCAAAAATAGGTTACCATTTTTTTTAAATAGCTTATTATGGATTTGCAATGACCTTATTTCAATTAGTTTCTTCATACTTGCATTAAATGTGAACTTAAAGATGAGCATATGTTGTTCATTGATAAGGAACTCCTCTAAACCAACTTTTTTTTTTCATTAATGTTAAGCTCATATGTTCGTAGTTAAAAAAGTTGACCTTTTATCCATGAAGAACCTAATAAGTATGGGTGACCACTTTAAGGCACTAGCTCTAAGAACTTCTAATGGAGGAGCTATAATGTTTCCAACCTCTATTATAGAAGGAGGTAAGTACCTTAATCTGTCAAAAGGAGTCGAGTCCCTTACGATTTACTTATAAGTGGCTCTCACCTCTAAAACTTGGGTTGCACCCTTATTATATGGAAAAGATGATGGTGCTAGTAGGGCACTAAGCAGAGAAATGTCTAAGGAGGAAAACACAAGAGGAGTAGAACTCATGGCCTTAGGGAGAATAGTGATGGATATGGTAATTTAAGGAGTTGACTTAGTATAAAGGAGAAAAGGTCGAGTGGAAGATAACTCTAAAAACCTTGGAAGCGAAATGGGGAAGCTTGGGGGAGGGGATTTTTCATTGTTTTGAATGTCTATACCTTACATTAAGAAAATAGTTTCATACAATGGGTGGGAAACGACTTAGCTAAAAGGTCTATTACACAAGTAAAAGGTCACAAAGCATAACCGAATAAGTAGAGATTCGCTGTGAAGGGGACAACTAATCTAGAAAGAAGAAGAGATCTTAAGCTAGGACTCCAAAAAAAAGGAGCATACAAGGGATTTGATATTGTGAATTGTTG
The DNA here is from genome assembly GCA_027478365.1 of Erythroxylum rufum. Lineage (NCBI taxonomy): Eukaryota > Viridiplantae > Streptophyta > Magnoliopsida > Malpighiales > Erythroxylaceae > Erythroxylum > Erythroxylum rufum. The sequence continues at coordinate 43,584,626 of JANIHZ010000005.1, forward strand.
GAAGACACATAAGGGGGAAGAAAAAAGCTAAGAAACTAGAGAGAAAGAGGAGTTTTTTTGTAAATTAGGATGTTTAAGGTTTTTGATGAGCTAAAAGTTTAAAATTTTTAATTAAGGAGCTTATTCAAAGAAAGTGATTTTTTAAAAATAACCATCTAAGCTAATAGGTCGAACGTGAGTAATAATGGAGACATTATTGACTTATTTAGTATTATTGTTACTTTTAATTGACAAAAACACTAGTCCATTGAAATTAAAAAAGATTAGGGTAAAAACATTAATTTTCTTAAGGTTACGTCAATTCCTCAAAAACCTTTATAATACAAATAAACTAATAAAGTTTTAATATTAGAAAGACCGTCGTCACTCTCATGGGCAAACCCTCACGTAGCACTTTTACTGTGAGCGGATAAAAGACCGATTACGTCGATTTCGGCGTTGATATTGGTGCCAGCAATTCAATTTCACCGGACTAAGAAAAAGGTATTGAGTTATGAATGATGGGTGGCGGTGAATTAACATATGAATTGTCCCAAAACGCTTATATAAAGCTAGTTCTCCATGCCCTCAAGCACCGGACCACGGCGGTCAACGGCCTTTTATTGGGCCGAGCGAATGGCGATGATGCGTTAGAGATTGCAGAATCAGTGCCTCTCTTCCACAACCACCTCAGCCTACTCCCTCCCCTCGAGATCTCCCTTATCTTGGTAATTGTTCTCTTCTCTCTGATGGGATATATTATACAAACACTTTATTATTGCCGTTTCCAATTTCATTGAATTTGACGTTACAAAACAAATGGGTTCCTTTTCTTAGGAAAAAAAAATTGAGATGTGGGAATTTTTAATTTGGCAGAAAGAGGCTTTTTTTTGGGTAATTGGCAGAAGAGGTTTGTTATTCACTACTTGGCATGCTTTCGATGGTGATCTAATTGAAGACTAAATGGTATTCTTTTGGTTTGGCTTTGAAATTTATTGAACAGATAGAGGAGTACTGTGCTACTAAAGGGCTTGGCATAGTTGGATACTTCCACGCGAATGAGAGATTTGATGATTCGGAGCTTGGCAATGTTGCCAAGAATATTGGTGATCACATCTCTCGCTACTTTCCCCAAGCCGTGATTCTTTTGGTATGTATCGGTTTATTTTTGGATGATATTTTCATCGCGTTTCATTTGCAGGGATTTGTCATTTGATTTACATGACTTGTTCTGTAGTTAGACAACAATAAGCTTGATGCTTTACCCAAGGGGAAAGACAGGGGCCCTGTTATGCAGGTTAGTTTGTTTTTGTCTACCTAGAAAATATGATGGGTACAAATATTCAATTTGCATAGCAGTTTTTAACAATTCATCGAGTCTACAATGAGTGTTAAGAAGTGACTTCTGTGTCCCATTGTTGCTTATACCAAGTTGCACTTTGAGACGTCTGTTAACATATCCATCATCTGTGGTTGGGATTTTGTTTGAATTAATAACTTCTTATATGTGTTATTGTATCGACTAGTTTGGATTCCTTAGGAGAGCGAAGGGAGGGATGGGGGATGAGAATTAAAGACTGGTATTTTTGAGGCACCAGAACAAGTCCATATTCTTGGTTGTATACTAATTAAAAGTAACACAAGTTTCTAAAGCATACTGTCATACACCGTGATTGAAGCGTCATGTTTAAAGTGAAACAAACTAGTGGAAGGAACATTTCTTTAAATGATTTTCTGTCACTGAATTGGCTACCTGCTATTCTAACTCAAGTTACACAATTTTTTTAAAGTGTCCTTGAACCTTCAAGTTCTATTTGATTTGCCCATGGAGTACTTCCATGAGTTCACACGTGGAACACTAAAAGGTTCTTTTTACCTTGGGCAATTCATTTATATTGTTTATTTGCTTAATGAAAGAAATCATATTCCTTGGTTGTTTTTGCTAATGTTTATTGACTAGAACCAAATACACTTTATTTTTATGTCAATTGACAGAAACATAGATACATTGCGAATGGGTCCTCGATGAACCACATGAATGCATTCATATAGTTTAATCCTCATGGTGAATCGTTACAGAATAGGATATGAGATTTAATGAAGCAAAAGTTGTGAACCTCCCATGCTACTTGTTTTGTCTGTCTATCATGCTTGTAATAATGAAGGGCATGTTGCTGAATGCCATTCAGTTACTTTTCCTCTGATCTTATATGTTCAAAATTTCCCAATTTTCTCCATAATTGTGGTTTCCATTCAGCAACTTTTCCTCTGATCTTATATGTTCAAAATTTCCCAATTTTCTCCATAATTATGGTTTCCTCAAGCAGTGAGCTTTCATGTACTTTCCTTGTTCGCATAGCTTTACACAAAAGATGCATACAAGAGCTGGAAGTTTGTTGGATCGGATGGAGGCAGCCGTTTGATTATAAAGGAGCCAGCAGCAAATACTGTTTTGTCGGATTATATTTCATCTGAGAAGTGGCATGGTTTGGTAGATTTTGAGGATCACCTTGAGGATGTAACCAAGTAAGTTTGGTCTGTCTGTGCGTTTGTATGTGCATGTTATGTATTTAAATATACATGTTTCATCGTATATAGAGCTTCATGTTGAGGAGTGTAAACCTTGACCGCAATTTGTTCTTCCTACAGGGACTGGCTGAACCCGGAGCTCTTCAAGTAAAGTCGAGATTGAACTCTGAATTGTGACCATCTGTTCCTCTGGTAGCAGCCGGTTGACGTTGATTCTCGATAGTCATTCAGGGAAACATAGTTGAAATTGAATGACTTGCATTGGTGGTTACCTTTGAGGCTTTCCATTAATCTGAAAGTTACTGACTGAATTCGCATATTAGTTAAATGTTGACCTTTGATTAATATTTAATTCTTATCGGGTAGGAACTTATTTTCTTCTTAATTGATTGAAGCCCTTGTATTGTGTTAAATAAAGCTCCAGCATTACCAGTTAGTACCGAGTTATTTGACTGACATTTGATCATTGCTGGCAGCTGTATTTGATGTTTCCAACAAATCATTCATTTGACCTAATGGCAGACGGTGCCGCCTGTCGAACGTTTTTAGATTGTGTCTACTATAAAAGCTTGTCATCTATCCAAAACTATTTTAAAGTAGCACCGAGGTGTATTTCAGTTAAACATGAATACTTTATACTTTTTGACAACTTTAAATCATCTTGGCACTTCATTTAGTTTAGCAAAAGGAAATGATCTCCACACGTCTATGAACCCTTGGTTTTCATCCCGTACGAACTCAAAATCTCCAATTCCAAGTAAAGCATAATCAGCAATTAGGGTTGTTTAGTAATCGGAAACACGTCAAATTCAGAGGGTGTAATCATATTGGCAAAGCCAGAGAGTATCTCTCTGTGGAGATGTATGATTTTTTTTTTCCGGATAGTATCTCATTAAATAGATTATTATTTTCCAAGTGCAAAATAATCCCAGCTCTTGTGATTATTACTTATATTGGTCTGTTTTTTTTATTCATAAGGTAGCTGTTTAATTAAATCTGGAGAGCATCTCTTAGGTTATTCAATAGCTAGGATTAATTAACGAGCTCTTTTTAATTAACTCTAACCTAAGGAAAATTGGAGATTAACAAAGTTTGTTGATAATCTACGATCAATAGCTCGAAGAGAGATGTGAAGACAACAATCAAATATGTTTAATTGGATTTATGATTATTGAAAATTCACATCTGGAGTTTTTTTTTATGTTCGATTATTTGACCATTAGAAGCCTAGCAACCAACATGTATTCATCAAGGAACAATGAAGAACATCGATCGGTGGTCTACAGAAGGTGATATCAAATGAGCAAGGCAAAAGAATTTATGAATTTGGATGTCTTGTGAGAATCGGGGAATGATAAGAGATTTAAACAATGGAATGTTCATTATCCCAGTGAATGAAATGGAGCTAGAATCTAGCCCGGATGTTAATAACAAAATTGATGTTTTGAAGCCATTTTAGGTGAAATCAACTGCGTGCATCGACTGCAAAAAGAGCTTGTGCCACTGGAGGCACTACTAGCAAGTGGAGAATGTGCATAACCATAACGAAGAGACTAGGAAACTAAACGAACCGTTAAATACTATATTTGGCTTTTTGAATGTGCTTTAAATGCAGAAGCTCCTGGAATTCGATTGTTGAAATCTCCTCCAGAGAACCACACGAGCAGCACCTTTTATGGCTACAGAACCCTACTCAAAGCTCATAAGAATCTAAAGTTGAACCAATGGTCCATCCCCACCGTTTCCAGAAATATAAACCATACGAACCATCGCACCTTCTCAACGACTAATTCAGAGATATTAACGGAGCATACATAGAGCATCTTTTCAACTGGGGCCATCTTGAGCGTGATTGATGCAACAATTTCCTACTCAACACTTGAACAGTTTCATACTTTGGACATAATCTACAGCTTTCCCCTATAAAAATTCTACACAAGAATGTCTAGTAACTTGCTGCTTGATGTAGCAGAATGAAAAATACACGTGCTAATTTGCAGATAGAGTGGGAAGAATTTATCAGCAAACATAGACTAGAAGCTAAAATGATTACTAGGATATCTTTCTACGAACAATCTCTATACAAAAACCCCGTATCCAACAATTTAAATTGATTCCACAAAGGAAAACCACTGGTTACTTATTCCACAGTGCTCTTCCTTACAATATCTCTCATCTGGGTCCTCATATACCTCAACGACCAGAGACAAATAATGAGTTTGCAGCTATTTGGTTCCCTTCGGCTTGAACTCTTCTCACCTTTGCTTTGTCTCGCCTAAAAGCTTCTTGGATATGTCAGTCATGATCTTTTAGCATCTGATCCATGTTCCCAGATGGCACAAGCAACGGACCAGAATAATGAATTTTGTGGCCTTTTGACCCATATCCAATCTAGAAGGAAAAGGTCAGAAGAAATATTAATGAGACAATCATAAATTTCGGTTGAGAAGTAAAACTTCAAACACACACAAACATGCACACACACACACACCGAGACTTAAACATTGTCAAAAAAAACATGTAAGATGCAGTCCAAACCAAAAACCAGATATACACTTGCATTGAAACAAAAGTCACTGAGAATTAGGAAAAATGGAGGAAATGAAAATAGCATTTAGGTTAGCAGAATATCATCCATGCTTCCAATCCCAAATATGTACTTCCAAACTATTGTAAGGATGAAATGATAAAAAGGACTGTCAAGTGTTACTGAAACTACTTACAACAACAGGATCTTTACTGGTATTTCTTCCATCTTCCTTTTGGTAAGACCCTGAAACACCCTGCAAATGATGCTTTTGATCTGGCAAAATGGAAGATTCTGAAGCTTCCTTGAATGATCCAGGAAACCTAGCCATCAATTTTGGCACTTCAGGTTGAGATGTGCCAGTGTGGTCTCTGCGATCTTCTGATAATAAACTCCTCCTTGCTGGCACTATTCCAGACATTGTAGATATGTCAGCTCCAGTAGAAATTTTCGGAGCATCATCTGAGTTTCTACTAGCCTTGGCCCATGCAGCACGATCAGCCAAGGGGCCAGAATGGGATGCTCTTTTATGCTGATGACCCTGGCTATCTAGATTCAATTCGGTGACTTGTGATGGTCTAGGTGGATCAATAGGAAATCCAGAAGCAACTTCTTCTGGATGAGGATTAAACTTCTCACTTCGGCTCTTAGAATTTGACTGAACTTGTCTTTTCTGAAATGAGAAAATTAGATAAAAACACAGGAAAATCATATTTAAACTGAATTTACAGAAGTATTGGATAAAAATAACAGAAACTTGATTACATATTTATACTTAAGGCTTCTGCAACTCAGAAAAAGGAAGATCCAGCATGTCATAGCATATGGCCTGATTCATCATAGTGAGAGAGAAGCAAGGATATGTTTTATTTCACTTAACTGATCAATGCTAGAGTTTAGAGGAATGTATTGTGGGAACTGAATCGCCCACATCTCACCTACCTTACCCCATACTCAACACACATGCATAAAACCGATAGGTAAATCAATCAAAACAAACAGGTATGGTAACGAAGATCATTATGCGTGGTTCAGTCATTGCTAGTACATTACAAGAGTGCATTATGTTACAAGGAAAATGCTGTACTAGCATACCAGAATTGATATTCTTGGTTACCTAAAAGATTTTAGTGTTGGAAATGAGCTTTTACAAAGCAAAATACTCATGTACTGATCAGACTTTTCTTGGCAATGCGCATGTTGTGTGTAAGTCAGTGAGGAGAAAGACAGACAGGTATATTGATTGTTACGAGAAAGTTACCTGCATTGACAAGACTAATTCAGCATTAGCATCAGGGGCAGGGACAGCCCGAGATTCTCTTGTTAATCTTCTATCTATGTCAGGCCTTTGTCCTTTGCTAACTGCAGCTCCTTGTCTGTAGAGTAAACAGAATCAGAAAAATGGCATGGACCTTAGAAACATACTTTTTCAGTGCCAAACATGCAAATATCAGAATGCCAGAAGATCAAGCATCCAATATGAGCAAGTATGAGCCATCAAAGCATTAAGAAACTCCAAAGAGACCAACTCCATTATCAGCCGATCAATTTGCATTTCTGCATTTACCACACCTATAAATTCAGCTGTTAAAGCAGGATTTTGCAATAGAAATGTAGGATAGGCAAATTCACAATTCTAAAGGTTTCATTAATAATCACAACCAATAAGCCAGAAAACAATATGACTCAAAAAAGATAATAGCAAACTCATGGCTCTCAAATGAGGAACTTCAGATTGTAAAGGTGAAATCATATACTACCACGTTAGAAGAAATGATAAATTTATACTTCATATATTAAATCTTGCACAACATTCACCTTCTGGCTTCCTCATCTCGCATTTTGGCATCAAACTCTTTGCTGGGAGGATGCTTTGGCAAGCTTGAAGGACCACAAGGAAGTGGTTTTGATAAAAGGAACTGAAACAACAAACCAAAGCAAGTTAGATATTCATCAAAAGTACAATAATACGGGGAAATGAAGCAAACAGAATCAGCATAAAAAGTGGAAACCGCAAACGGCCGTACTGATAATATTGCTGCTGATATCTAGTGTAGCCCAAAATAGACAACTCAATAAAGGCCACAGTACACAATCTTCAGAGAATAGTAATGACCACCTTAAAGATATACAACCTAAAAACAGATCAGAAAACTACTTGTTGACTATAGACCTTCACAGACTCCTATTCCAGAGAAAACTTTTACAGAAACCTCAACTCAATTCCCTTGAGAACAAAGTAAAAGCCACATTGGCAATGAAAATCATTGGATGAAGATTCAAACTGCACATAATAAACGCTGTTCTAGCATCTTTTGAAGGATTCATTAAAAATATCTGTCATCAGGAATATTGTGAATAGATTGTAATCCAATGTACGCCAATATCATCATCTTCCACCATCAATTATCACAGAAGCAAGTTACAGGCAGAAAAGCAATCATTTAAATGCATTCAAACATATGAAGACATGTAAGAACCTCAATTTACAACCATAAGCCTGGTCGTTGTGACAAGCTAGGCATTTGGAATTTCACATCCAGATGAAATATGGATTGCAACAATACCAGACCGAAACAATGATACTAACAAAAAGCTCAAGGAACTAGTGGCTAAGATCTGATAAAAACTAAATTGATGCTAATAAAAAGATCTCCAAAGCCAAGAATAATAAGCAAAAGAAAAACGCAATTTACAGAAATTAGACTCAATGGAAAAAGCAGTACCTAGTTCTAAAAGTTAACAAATACAATAACCTGAAAATATCAAGCTGCAGAGTTAACTAATAGTGGACAGGCAATATTTCAGTGGCAGCAAAAGCCTAAGAGAACATCAAAAGTTGAACAAGGACAAAAGCTTAAGAGAATCAAGTTGCGGAATTAACTAATGCATGTACAGGAAAAAAAATTGAACAAGGACAATGGTAAGACCAACAAAATTTGATTTGTAAATATGACAAAACAATTTGGGCAGAAAAAGAATAAACTAAAAGGAATAATTATGGGATGTGAAAGTATGTGAGAAAATCAGTACTAACTGAACAATTGCTCAAAGAATATCAGACAAGAACTCACCACCATCCGATATAAATGAAAGGGAACTAGGCAAGTAGCATGGTAAACTAAGTTCATCTATAATTTGTACCTCACTCATAAGGGCAGAAGAAGCAGTTCCACGATCTGCAGGATCGATGGAGAGTAGTGTCTCCATAAGTGCGAAAGCTGGTGCAGGGAATTCCTTAAATGTTTCAGCAACACAGCGTCTATAAGGTTGTTGAGGCTTAAAGATGGTAGCATGAGGCAACTTTGATTTCCTCCAATAGTCCTCAGATGGTGAGCCACAAAGTTTGAATATTTTATGCAATTGCTCTACCTACAAAGGGAGCAACATGACTATTTATAACAACAAAATGGAACCAGACCAATTTCACATGAAAATCTGAAACATAGCCAAGGACCGAAACTAACACCACAGGATATAATTTTCAAAGTCAGTCTTCCAAACTTTTATTCTTTTAGGCATCTTTCTTGGTCGAAATTGTTTGACTACATGTCATCATCATGCCATCTTTCGTGAAGGACTGGGTATTACCTAAAAGGCCTTCTTTCAAGTCATTACGACTACAAGTTTCACTAATAATTGTATCCTATAATCAACATGCATGCACCAATGTTCCTTAGCAGCAAGAAGCATTCCTTGATTTTTACCAAGGTGTACTATAAAATTTCTTGCCGCTAAGGAAAAAAGCTAAGATTACTAAAGAGGTCGGCCAGAGATGGGGAATTTTGATGAATTAGCATGTAACAGATACCTTGTAAGTAAAAGGATGGGAAGCTCCTGCTATTTGTATTTTTCGATTGTCCATGCTAATAAGATGAACAAATCAGTCACTCCTTGTACATTTTAAGGCTTTGCCTTCTTTTGCAATATAATTCTTTAATTTCCAAAAAAAAAAACATGCACCAATGAGAACTTAAACAAGGATGATGCTAAGTTATCAAGGATTTCCTTTCAGGTTTCCTTTTGCTTTTCTTGGTATGGTAGCAAAAGGTACCAATACCTACACATTTTCTTCTTCTATTTTCTCCACTTGCGAATGGCCATGGGTTCAACCAACAAAGAACATGGCGTAATCAGTTCTACATTACTTTTTGTTTTCAATCATTTTTAATGTTAACCTAGTAGTTAGGGACCTGGGAAATAAACAGCCCTTTTTGCAAGCAGAACTGTAAACAGTAACAATGATGTTCAAGAAACAACCAAGCTGAATCAAATAAGGTACTTAGAAACAATAACATTATATACTACTACACTAGACATGTCACTTAATCTGCTCTTTCTACCCCAGAAGCATTTATAATTTATCCAAACTACAAAACAATGCCTTCAGAAAGAGAGATCTTTTATTAGTATTGTCAGTTCACCAATTCAAGATTGGAAGGGCATGCACTACAAGACTTAACACTCAGAAAATTGCAGTTGAAACAAACAAGTTAATAGCATGCACTATCTTTTCCATGTAAGCAGCAACAATTGCTATACTCAGACAAAGTTTGCACCTCGCAACGAGGAGGAAATTGTTGTGAATAACAATTAGTACTATATAATGAACAGACTGTCTCATAGAAAATAATGTATTTTGTTTGCAAAAGAAGCACACCTCAGTTCTTCCAGGCATAATAGGCTTCCCAGCATAGAGTTCAGCAAGTATGCATCCAGTACTCCATAAATCAACAGCAGGCCCATAGTAGATGGCTCCTAGTAGAAGCTCCGGAGGACGGTACCAAAGGGTCACAACACGGCTTGTCAATTGCTGAGTATGGGTTGGATCATAAAAACTTGCTAGACCAAAATCTGCAATTTTCAAGATTCCATTGTTGTCAATCAACAAGTTAGATCCCTTTATATCACGGTGTAAAACACCACGGCTATGGCAATGCTCAAGTCCCAATAGAAGTTGTTGCATGTAACATTTGACCTGCCAGGAAATACAATATAGACAATAAAGAAATGTTCTAAGTAAAAAAGCATGAAAAGTGCATGATATGTACTGATACCAAACAATAAGTGCTTCTTAAACGTCATTTTTCCACACAAAACATTTTTAATGAAGAACATGTAATATTGTTTGGTGCTATTCATATGGAACATAATTGGACAGTTAAAAGCTAACGGGCAAGTAACCAAATCTAAAATGGTTTCAAGTTGCGCATATACCTGTGGTTCTGTAAACTTTAAACCAGGATTTGAGGCAAGCCCAGCCAAATCATGCTCCATGTACTCAAAGACAAGGTACAAGCTACAAGACATCCTTGATGTGACTAAACCTTCTAGTTTTATTACATTAGGGTGGTCAAGCCTGCGCAAAATATGAATTTCTCGAGCCATGAAGCGCACACTTTCTGGTTCCAAGTTATCAAACCTTACCTTCTTTAAAGCAACAATCTTCTTTTGATCAAGGTCACGAGCCCTATACACATTACTGTAGGTTCCTTGACCAATCTGCAATCAAAGGAAGCTTGTCAAGGGGTGAACTGAAAGTAGACCAATATGTAATGTTCAATTCAATAAGCATAGCCAGTGAAGAAAAAAAGAACATTGTATGAACACAGTTTTTGACACAAGTGCCTGAACAGAGTGGGTAAAACACCTAGTGGTTCAGCAATATAGAGAAAGACGGCTCATGTATCATTTCTCTTCAAGAAAAAAATATATGTTAATTAACATAAGATATGCCAAATTTTATGAGTTAAATTATCCTAGTCAAAACAAGGAAAAATATTTCCTTCCAAAATAAAAATTCTCCAAAGGTCTAGCACAGTCAAATCTCATGCACGTGTAAGCAAAGCAGGTAGTAAATAGAATCAGGAAATACCAGAAATAAAGATCATATCAGGCATTTTGATATTGCAATTTCAATGCACAATTTTGGAAACCGATAATCTTCATTTCATTAGAATTTAGAACTAAAGATGAACTATATCACTGGTTATATACCAAAAGAAAAGAATAAAACCACAAGAAAAAAGGACGCAGAAGCTACAGAGTATATTTTGAAACCTTAAACATCGTTTCTTATTTAACCGATTCTCTCAAAATTAAATATTTGTGTCTGCAAGATATAAAATGAATCGTGTCATTCCTTCTTCTGGGACGTCCTTCACTAAAACAAAGCTCTCAAAGAATTATTTAGGACTCATTAAATTTAAAACTAATGTTTGCTCTCATGTTAATGCTAAAGACAGACTAGCCAAGTAGATAGTGATTTGATGCATGTCCTGTGTCAACTAATCAGGTGTAAAAAGGCCATACACAGATATATATGTGCACATAGTAATCAATAAATGTTTAAAAATGAAATCAACAGCAGTTTTTAGCTATGCAATGACAAAGCATGATAAAATGGCAGTTTGCAGGACAAGTATTATTTACAAGGGACCAAAGTTAATTTCACAAGAAAATCAGGAGAAAGCATACTTTATCCAGTTTCTCAAAAGAATCAGCACGTCGTGGGACCCATCCTTTAATTGCTTCTCCAGCCACTGTAGCTAGCCAGGAAGGCCACCCTGCTGCAACCTGCTCCCCTTCGGTGGCTTTTGGTACACTGCCTATTCCCGGATGTGAAGTAGGAAGGGAGTCCATATGTTCCCTCCTCCTATCAATATATTCAACTCCAGGCAATCTAGCTGATCCATTTGCTGGCTTATCAATTAACATTGTCCTCCCATCATTGTTGTCATATCGATCCTTAGCCCTATATACTTCTTCCCTCCGTGAAGAGGTGGTCCTTGAAGCCCTCAAGTCCGAAACGGCCTTGGCAGATAGTCGTTCCCTAGGACTGTCTTTACTGTCCTCAATGGCTGAGGGCTTACAACAAATGCAACCCATCACCCACCAAAGCCACCTCCCACACCAACCTCTTTTACAATCAATAATTAATTTTCAAAGATCCCATTTTTTTATACTCTTGATCGACTCCCATTTCTTCACAAAATATCCCACTATGAAAATGTGAAAAAGTTTGAGATTACTGAAGCTAAAACTTTGTGAATCCCTTTTTACTTTTCTAACACTCCCAAGATGAACACAAACAATGTCCAAAATCACATCTCTAATTTAATCCTCAAGTAAGAAGAAATTCTCTCAACCAGTATAGCATCACCTTCACAACTGCAGCAACCAACAAAATAAAACCAAAATTTCAAGGATAATTAAGATATACCATACAATACATACCTTGAAAAAAGTGCATGAGTTTCAACAGATTCAACATCTAATCGTGAAACCCATGCAACAACTGACACTTAAACTGAAACCCCAAGATTAGGGGTTTTGAAGAAATGGATAAAATGAGGAAGAGGAAGAGAGAGTAGAGATCTAGGGCAGAGAACAGAGTGCGTGTTCATTGGCAGAGAGGACCGAATAATAGCAAGAGTCAGTTACAGTGGTACAAAATAAAAAGGTGATTTTTAATTAAAATAAAATAACGGGAAGTAATCCCAACCCAAAGACATTCTTGTTTCGTGTTGACTTGACGGAAAGGTTTTTTTATTTTTGTTTGGGCAAATAAATAGCAATTACTAGACATAAATGCTGTGCTTTGCTATGAAATTAATTAAGTGCTGGTCACCTTCTACTGAGTTGAGTATGATATGAATACATACATACGTGCCATATGATATGAATGTCTAGTGCTTAAAAACGACGTAGAAATAGGATATAATGGTACCGTAGATCCAATAATGCCTTTAAACCGACCTTTTTGATCTACTAGCTTTGTGTACTTTTAAGTGTATTCAACGCAATTGGTGTTAGAAAAGAAGAAAAGATTTAACGGCGGTGACTTTGGTCAAAGCATTACTATAATAATAATATACAACCAATAATAACGAGCAGATGATCAGGTATGCATGAAATTTATGGCCGTGTCTTCTTTGATTGAGACAAGTTATTATTTTTCAATATGGAGAAAAATAGAATATTATTTTAATTGTTCTCGCTTAACAACACGTAGAATACAGAATGGTATTAATATCTACTTCAAAAAAAAAAGAATGGTGTTAATATATATATATATTTCTTTGATAATAAATAAATAAAATAATTTAGTACTTAAAAACAAAAAAATGATTATTAAAAATGGGGGGATTAGTTTGATGATCTGAAAGGAAAGGAAAAGGACTAATCAAGGGTGGGGACAGAGGTTGCGAAATGGATCAGTCCCACTCCCACCGTCTTCCGCAACCGCAACTTGTATTCCCCATTCAATGTTTTCACCAATAATTAATCCTTAAGTTCTGAACCAACAATAAAAATAAACATTATCTTTTATTACATTGGTCCACTGGCACTGCCCCTTTATTTTTTCTCCCTCAAACCTAAGCCCAGACTTTTTAACTTTAACAGAATTAACCGTTATAAAACAGGCTCAATTTTACTTTTCATTTTAAAAACTCTTTTCATTCTCATTTTTTCTTCCATAACAAAAAGAAGAATCCAGAAGAATGAAGACTGTTGAACACACGCACAAAAAATCGTTTGGGAGGTGTACAAAATGGATTTTAAAAAAACACATTCTTCTTCTTACCAAAAACGACCTTCTCTCTGTTACCTTTCTGTAATTGACTAATAATATACTTATTGTTATTCTCCGCCGAGCAAT
>JANIHZ010000005.1:43598422-43613425 GCA_027478365.1 Erythroxylum rufum
TTCTATATGTTGACGATATCCTTCTTGCTATGAATAATATGATTTTGTTACATGATGTCAAGAATTTTCTTTCTAATAATTTCGAAATGAAAGATATGGGTCAGGCATCTTATGTGATAGGAATAGAACTATTCCGTGATAGATCATAAGGATTGTTATGATTGTCTCAGAAAGGATATATTGAGAAAATATTAGAAAGATTTAAAATGGAAAAGTGCTCCACAGGGATAGTTACAATCCAAAAAGGGGACAAATTTAGTCAAATGCAATGTCCACAAAATAATTTGGAATGTAAGCAAATGGAGTCTATTCCTTATGCGTCATTAGTTGGGAGCTTAATGTATGCTCAAACATGCACTCGGTCAGATATCAGTTTTGTTATTGGAATACTAGGCCGATATAAAAGCAATCCTAGAATGAACCACTCGAAAGTTGCAAAGAAAGTCCTTAGATATTTACAAGGCACCAAGGACTATATGCTCACATATAGAAAATCAAAATCAACCCATCTCGAAGTGATAGGTTACACAGGTTCAGACTATGTCGATTGTATGAACTCACGGAAATCTACATTCGGTTATATGTTCCTATTAGCTAGAGGAGCAATTTCATGGAAAAGTGGAAAGCATTCCGGCATTGCTACTTTCACTATGGAGGCAGAATTTGTGGCGTGCTTTGAGGCCACGGTTCATGGATTGTGGTTGCGAAACTTTATCTACAGTCTTGGTATTGTCGACAGTATTGCTAAACCGTTAAGGATTTATTGTGATAATTCTGCAGCCATTTTCTTCTCTAAGAATGATAAGTATTTAAAGGGTGCAAAACATATTGATTTGAAATACTTGTTTGTGAAAGAAGAAGTGCAGAAACATAAAGTGTTAATTGAGCATATTGGTACAAATCTAATGATAACACATCCGTTAACTAAAGGTTTACAGCCCAAAACATTTGTTGGCCATGTTGAACGGATGGGCATTATGGTTAAGTCCTTGTTAGCATAGAACATGTATATATACATATCATTGTCTTACTCGAATTGTCATGACACTTGTGAATTCCATTACTGTTACATTTATTTTTGCTCACTTACTTATTACCTAAATTATGTTGTATACAATCATTGTTTCTGTAAGATAACGATTACAGAATTATCCACTTAACGTTATATGACTTGAGATAATTATGTGATACATGGAAGGATCATGTTGTATATAACTTATGCCCGCCATGGTTTAATCGTCTTAATTCACTTCAGGATGATTTGATCGCTTCAACGTACTGTGTGCACTTACCGTTTTATTATTGAACCATCAAGTCGACTCATGGGCCAAGTGGGAGAATGTAAGATATTTTGTGGCCTATGTGAGTTATGGATTTGAGTCTATTGGACAGAGCCCAAGATCATGGTTATTGGGTCTTAAAGAGTTGGACTCAAAAGGGTCCTAGACCCTTTCCCTCTCTCCTTACTATTAACCCAAAAAACATGTTGTTTGGTGATTTTTGTATGTTTTAGAAAATCATTAAAGAGGTTTTTCTGAACCATTGAGAAAACCAATTTTACAGAAGACAAAAGATAGAGTGGGAATAAACTTGTATGAAGAATATCAAAGGAAATGGATTCAGGTTTGTTTACAATTTATGCATCGATCCTTAATTTATTTTATAAGATTCGCCCCAAAAGACTTAAACAAAGGTTATCTCAATGTTAAAAACTGAAATTATTGTTATATTTTTCATATGTATTCTTCTATATTATCAAAAAGAAAATTAAGACCTCAACCTCATAAATGTGAAACTAACCTTTTAATTAAACCAAGTCAGGACAATTTCTTCTAGGGGCAGTATCATCAACTAATAATCTAAAATTTCAAATTCAAAACTAGTCAAGACAAAAGTAGCAAAAGGGAAAGGTAAAATTGAAGGCATAAAAAGAAAGCTTACAAAGTTTAAAAGGTGATAAACAATGATCTAGACAAAACTAAGAGCATTTTCAAAGTTCAAAATATACTGTAAACTGGTAGAAATATGCTCACCACGTCAAAAAATTGAATTATAAGTAAGAAATTATTCAAAAGAAAAGACTAAATTGAACAATATCACATTTAATTATCTACATAAATAGTTTACATTCTTTGAAATCTAATTGCAAGTCATATTGTTCCTATTATCAACCATAAAATTCTTCAAGTATTTTGATTATTAATTATTTTTTCCAAAATTTCAAATAATGCAAATGATATATTAATAATATTGTCTATGTAAGAATATAATATAATCTAATCATGTCAAATTTCTTAGATGTACATTTTTTTTGGTGTTAGACTTTGTTACACTCTAAAAATGACAAATTTTGCTAGATAAAATGGTAGGAAGACTAAAGTAGTTTTAAAAGCTTGAAGATTATTGTCTTAAGCAACAAAAAGAATATCCTTTAATATCATTAAAGATAAACATCAAAATACAGGATTATGCAAATTCCCAATTTTTGTACTAATACAAATTTGATTGTTTTTGTTTGAACAAATAGTGTGAGTGCTGACTTTAATAATTGAAACTTCTCAAATTGAAAAAAAGTATTGATTATTCGACAAAAGACTAAATTGTGAAAGAGGTAATAACTTCTAATTCTCCCCTCTTTTTATTTTTAATTCATATGACAACATTTCAAAATGAATTGTTTTAAATTTACATGCTTTCCAATCCTTATCTTTATCAAACAAAAGCCCCAAGTATCTTTCTAAGTCTCCCTTCTTATTTTAAGTGAAAATCATAAACACTAGTTAAATTTAGTTTCAACACATAGATATCTCTACATCTCTCTTCTCATCTTTGATCAAAATCCTAGACATCTCTTTAGGTCTCTTTTCTCATCTTGGCTCAAATTTCTAAACGTCTCTTTAAAATTTTCAATTTAGTTCCAATGTCTAGATACATCTCTAAGTGTCTCCATTCATTTTAACTGAAACCCTTGTTTCCTAGTTTAGTTTCAATACCTAGATAACTCCCTTCATCTCTCTTCCCATTTGAAATGAAAATCTTATATACCTCTTTAGGTCTTTTCTCACCTAGTTCAAAACCCTACACACCTTTATGGGTTTCACAATTTAGTTTGAATGCCTGCATACTACTCTAGGTTTCTAATTCCAATTTTCACTCAAAATCTTAGACATCTCATAAATGGTAAATCTCTTTTCTTACTTAGGTCAAAACACTAGAGTCATAGATGAATTTAATATCACTCTAGGCTCTTAGATGAATACTTGAAAACTTCTCTAGGTCTCTTATCCAAAATTTCCTCTTTAAATTCATAGGTAAATGGTTGGAGTCTCCTCTAGGTATCTTATCCAAATCTCATCTCTAAGCTCATAGTAAAATAACTGAAAACTCCTCTAGGTCTCTAATCCTAATTTTAAGTCTAAATTCCTAAAAATGTTCTTAAATTGTAACTAACTACCTAGAAAACTTTTTTTTAATCTCTTATCTAAATTTCAATTCTAAACTTGTAGTTAAATGCTTAGAAACCCTCAAAGTCTCCAATCCCAATTTTTAGTCTAAATAACTATAAATCACTCTAAACTCTAACATGATGTTTTGTTCACTTGTTGTAACATATCAAGAATGGAATGGTTATTTTTAGGAATACAAAATATATGATGAATGAAATGGAATGGGTATTACTTAGTTTTGTTTATTCATAAGAATTTCTAATGATGATGTATGCCGATGTTTGGTTTGAAAATATAAATTTAGAATGACAAAGAAATAACTAACAAAAAGACTAAAGTATCCATTATAGTCTCCACTAATATTATTAAGAAAATTAATAATAATAATAATAATAAGAAGAAGAAGAAGAAGAAGAAGAAGAAAATTATCAACAACAATAATAACAACGACAACAACAACAACAATAACAATAATAATGATAATAAGAGGGAGAAAGGTTGTCTCGCGGAATAGGCTAAAACAAAAGATTGATATCTTTAGCCATTCTTCAAATTACAAAAATAACTAAATCCTTAATTATTCTGTATGTTATTTTCTAATCAAAACAAGGAATAACTATTCATAATAAATACATTAGTAATATAATAACTATTTCACTCAACCAAAGAGCCCATAAGTACCTAGAAGGCTCTTTTTGATCGCTTATAAAAATTTTCTCTCTAAACTTACTGGTGAAACCCTTAAATTTAAATTTAGATTTAGAAACATTCAAAACTTGTAATTAGACCCTTGAAAATTCTTTTAGGCTTTTAATCTTAGTTTTTAGTCTAGACATTTCTCTAGATTTATATGAAAAATAGAAACTTCTTTATAGCAATCTACTTTTAGCTCTCACTTTAGACCTTAAATATTTAATTAAGACTTTCAAATTAGTTTTAAATGTTTAGATTTTTTTCATTTCAATTATATATATTTGTAGCAATGTAATTCTTTTCGTTTATTTTATTTGTCATCTTCTTTCATCTCCAACGAACCGTCTCTACCAATTCAACTCTCTTGCCTTTTTCTCATTTCTCTCGTCGAATCCTTATCCTACTCTGTGCTCTCTCATCACTATCCATAGTCACCATTGGCCACAGATCGTATTCCCCCTTTAATTCAGTTAGTCTTCATCCTCATTTAAGGGTTTTCGCATCATCGTCGATGTGCCACCATCTCCGAGCGAGTTATTAACGAGCGTAGGAGGTGACAGAGGAGGCCACATGCCACTAAGGTTCATCATCTCCCTCTTCTGCTTTTAGTGACTTTTTTGTTTCTCTTTAATATTCACGAGGTATATTCTTAACTCTTTAATGGGTTTTAGATTTACATTTATTTCATTTTGTTCTGGGTTTGTGGTTTTCTATGTTCTTCTAAACTCAACCTCTCCCTCTATTTCTTCTCAAGAGTTTCCTACAAACTCTAAACTCTTGACAAGGATAAAACTCGGCGACATCCGGGTCCAATACAAAACCGACATCGAAGTAGAAATAAAAGCCATTTTTGTATTCAATTTAGGGAAACCTTGGTTTCTCAATTAGGTTTTCTTGTTCCTTTGGTTGCTATTTGTATGTTATAATTTACATATATTGTACTTGTTTTGTTTCAAATGTTGGTTTATCAAGATTCATATCCTTTGTTTTGTTACTTATGTTCTGCCTAGTGTTTTGGTTATGTATTGTTATTGGTTCATGATGATTTTACCCTTTTGACTCATGGCTTTGTGATGTTAAAATCAACGCTTTCATTCATCAATATTCCTTTGTTTTATCTATCCAGATATGGTCGTTGTGGTATGTCCCTAGGGACATATTCATTGTGGCTGCTATAGATAATACATGATTCAGAACCATACAAGTTCTTGTGCGTCATACAATATAACATTAGTTGTATTTTAACACAATTTATCTCAAAACTTTAAAGTTTTAGAATTTGGTTTTCCTTGTATTTTTTTCCAAGGGGCATTCAAGTTGAAATGTGTTGCTCCTACTTTCTTCTATACGGTTCTTGTAGTTGTTCTCTTTATTTTATTTTGTTTTCTCATCTTTTCTTTCTTTCTTGTTTTCCGATTTCTATTTTATCTTGTCTGACCACATTTTAGAACTTTGTCTTTCAATTAATACCTAGTTTTGAAGATCCTGAATATCCTTATCTGTTTGTTTACTTTCAGTTTTAAATATTTTGTTTATCAAGATTTAATTATTTGTTCATTGTTTATTTAGGTATTTGACATCCGGCTTATCCTTGTCATTGTTCATTTGCTATTTGTTAAATTTGGTGTAGCATATGTATTGTTTGATGTCCTTTTAACTTGCTTTGGGGCCCTAACATTTGAGATGTTGCATCTTGGATCTAGCACGTGATTTTTCTTTGATATTATCTATTACAATGTTCTGAACGTGAAACATATTTTTGCCTTTGTGATTTACAAGTGTTAAAAAAAGCCTTTCCAAGATAACCTATTTCACACATTTGCATTCCCTAGGCTTCTGCCACATGTCACTTATATTGTCTTATGGATTTCTAGCAACATGATGTCCACTAAAATATAAATAAAGAACAAACTTCTCATGGATCTTGTTCTGCATAAACTGATCTTATGTCATGTGCATCCTTTTCCAACAGCTTAAAAAAAGTGCATAAGCATGCTTGTGATCCTATTAGAAATATTTTGAAAATCACAGTCAAACCTATCGAAAGCTGGGAGAGAGATTCAAAACAAAAATAATGCAATATGGATTTATTGGAGTCTTTTGCCAGTTTATTATCTATGTTTCTTAATAGTTTCCATTACTGAATTATCCTTTTCATATGTATTGAAGCAGGAAGCCATAACATAGGATTGACTGCTTCAATTCCTGCTACTGGTCTTTCACTTGTTTTCAAGTTTAAGAGATGTCC
Organism: Erythroxylum rufum; assembly: GCA_027478365.1. NCBI lineage: Eukaryota > Viridiplantae > Streptophyta > Magnoliopsida > Malpighiales > Erythroxylaceae > Erythroxylum > Erythroxylum rufum. Next base: position 43,604,810 of record JANIHZ010000005.1, read on the forward strand.
AATAAAGCTTCAAGTTCACAATCTAGCATTGGTTTCAGTACATCTAGCACCATGTCACATGCTTATATTCAATACCCACCTATGAGATGTAGCATTACAGGATCAAGGGGATTATTCTATGATGACGGGAATAAGTTGCTCATATCTCCAACATCAGATCAGGTTGTATAATACTATAATCACAGAATCAAAATTAACTTAAGCATCATTGACAGTGTTAAATGATATTCATTATATCTCATTATCTATTATGTTGATTGTTTTTGAACTAATAGTTTTACTACTGTTCCTTTATCATTTTTGATACAGGTATACTTGTGGAAAACTACTCCATTTTCCCCTCATGAAGCTCCTACATTTGATCCAATAAGTGAAGGGCCCATTTTATCAATTCGTTATTCTTTAGATGCAAAGTTTAGAGCCATCCAACGATCTAGTCAAGAGATACAGTTTTGGCAGCAAGAAACAGGGGAAACATTTAATCACAAGTGCAAATCAGAGTCAGAGAGCATACTGGGATTCTTTTGGACAGATTGCCCTTTGGGTGATATTGTACTTGTGAAGAGCAGGTATAGAAAAATAGAAATCTTTGTGTATGTAATTATTGAAGTGTAAGTCTCAGCAGCTGAATTTGAAAAGCTTTAATTCATGTGTGATTATTGCAAATTCTTTTACCAAGCCTGTGACCACTAAGGTATTTGTAAAATGCACAACTAAGTTGAAAAGGCATCATATTCTTATAGCTTCTGGATTTGGTTAGGAATTTAGCTTGTTCTGCTCTCCTCCTATATTTACTTGGAGAAGTAGTTGATGTAGCTTAAATTCATGAACATGTTATAATAGCATATTCAAATTTCTCTTTGGATATCATATGCTTGTCACTGTCATATGGAGAACCTTGTCAAACTTTTTAGATCTGAAACAAGAAAGCAAATCAGTTGGGTTTGGAATGTAGAAACTGTGAAAAGAATGAAATTGAACACGTCTTTTCTGTTCTATACTTTACAAAATATATCTTTTGGATAGCTGGAAGCATAATCTTTATTATGGTTCTGCTACAGATAGGAGATGGTTTAATGTGATAGCTTGATAGTTTTTTGTTCTGAGTTGCCGATAACTTGTGTGCATTGATCAAATTAATGATAGTGACAACAATAACTATGTACTGACATATATGACAAAATGTTTAAGAAAAAATAGAGACTGTGTGCTAGGACTTTCTTCACTTTTATTTGACTTATATTATTTGGACTCTTCATTCTAGTTCATAAATTACCAAAATCTTATCCTTCCTATTTCACCAAAATGATTTATCTACAGTGGACTGGACTTACTTTCGTTTGATTCTGAGTCAAAATCACTTCAATTGGTAGAGACAAGAAGACTAAATGTTAGTTGGTATGTCTATACACATGAGAGCCGTTTAGTGCTTCTTGCTTCAGGAATGCAATGCAAGTCCTTCACTGGATTTCAGGTAGATTCAGCTTTATTCCTTGTTGACTCCTTTCTAATATTGTTGAAAATTGTTGGAACTCACTGGTTCATCCATATATTATTCAGTAATTTTGTTTTGTCCACTATTTTTCTTGCTCTTTATATTGCTGCAGCCAAATCATGCAACTTGTTACAGATGAAATTTGAAAAAGAGCAGTGCTTGATGCTTAGTTTGGCTGTATGGTTCTGTTGTTTATGTGATGCTTCATGACATAATAAATTTGGGTGCCTGTTAAGTAGACTATATGATGTAGGACAAATAGAAGAAGTATTAATTAGTATCTAAAACTCACATAATTAGGAAATATGGTTGATATTAGGCTGGTGGAATATCAAGTTTCAAGTCTAGATTTTATCCTGGAACACTAAAATTTCAAGTTTGTTATAGTAGGGGTTTTTTTGTGTGGAAATTTTGGGCTAGGATTTCAGAGGTTAATATGGCTAGAATTTAGGATTTTGGTTGCTGGAGCTTAAGGTTAGAATTGCTGGAATTTAGTGAAAAATACAAACAACGGATGGTATCATGGTAAGAAACTGGGAATCACTTATAGGGTCTAAGAATTACTCGTAGAAGAAAGCATATCATGGCTTCTAGTTAAAAACTCAAGTTTGTAGAAAAAAGTTTAGGATATATTGTTATTGAAGAGCTGAGTATACATATTTATAAATAAGTTTTCAGAACTCTTATTCTAGTAGAAAAGGGTTCCTAACAAATTTAAATCATATTCTAATAAAAATTCTATAAGTTTAATTTCTAAATAACTAGGATAACATATGTAAAACTAAAATATCAAAGTTATCTTACTATTACTTCTTATCTAATAAGGAATCCTAATATAATCTAAATTTTAGCCTTTGTTGTCTCTGCTATCAATTCAATTCCCATTCTCTGTCCTGTCAAATTAAGGGTTGTGGTTGACTTTTTTTTTTAAATTTCTTTTATAGACTTTAAGCTCTTTTGCATCGATTCTCCTTGGCTTGTATTAAGTTATTCCGGACATAGAATGTGACAAATAATGATCATATGAATCTAGATTCAATTTCTGAAATTTAGATTCTAAAATTCAAATACTGTTAGAAATTGGTCTCCCTTTCTATTTAAAGAAATTATCGATATCCTCCATCTCTTGTGGCTACAATTTGTTCATCAAGAACATCCTCTATTTCCTCTTTAAGATGGGGAATGATTGGAATTTTTACAACTGCAGTAGGAGATTTTTTATTATCAAATCTATGATAAATAGTTAAGTTCGCAATATTAAAAATAGGACTAATTCCCATGTCACTTGGTAGTTCCAAAACATTAGCATAAACACTTATCTTCTCGATCACCTTAGAAGGTACAACACTGTGTGAAGGAAGTTTGTTGTATTTTCCTTTTAAAAAACACTCTAGACAAATCCTAACCATTACCATATCCCCTTCAGTGATGTTGATTAGCATGTTCTTTATAGGACGGGTTGTTGGTTGTTATCTTTTGTAGTCCCTTATCAACTTTTACCGCCAAATTGTTAAGCAAATGGCTCTTTCTACTTAGTGCATCTGCTACCTGTTTGATGTTTAATAACAAAGTCAAATTGCTCCAAAATTCACTCCATAAGTTGTGCTTTTTGTTCAAGTTCTTCTGGGAAGTGAAATGTTTAAGAGATTCATGATCCGAATACTGACTAAACTCCTTGTATGAGAGATAGTGACACCAATTGTAAAGAGCATGTATTACTGCATAAAATTCATTATCATAGGTTGATTATCGTTGTTTCTCTTCCCTTAGTTTGTCACTGAAATAAGCAATTGGGTGCCCCTTGTGGCTGAGTATGCCTCCAATTCTCACATGTGATTCATCACAAGTAACTTCAAATACCTTAGAAAAATATAGAAGTTGCAAAGCAACAGATTCAATCATCTTTTTCTTGATTTCTTTTCATGCATATCCTTTGGAAATGTCAAAATCAAGGATGACCTTAATTATCTCGGATCCATTTCCCCTCTATGGTAAGATTTAGTAAAACCCAAAAATACTACAATTTATTGGATGAAAGAACACTTCTTTAAGTTGATATAAAGTTTCTTGCCTCAAAACTCTCAAGACGTTTTGTAGACGTGATAAGTGGTCTTCTTTGGCATTGCTGTATAGTAATATATCATCAAAAAATACCACCAAAAATCTGCCCATAAATGGTCAAAATACTTGATTCATCACTCTCATAAAAGTGCTAGGTGCATTTGAGAGCCCAAATGGCATCACCAATGTTCATAAAGTCTCTCTTTACTCTTGAAAATCATTTCCCATTCATCTCCCTATTCTGTTATTTTAGCTTGCTGTCCTATTCTTTCAGCCTGCTTCCCTGTTGTTTCAATTTTTTTTTTGGTTGAAAATTTGGTGTTTCAGTTTGTTGTTCTTGTTTTGATTTGTTGTTCAAGGATTTAGCCTATTGTTGAGGCGATTCAGCTTGCTGTTTAAGTGTTTCAACTTTATGGTTTGCCAAAGAATCCACTTCATTATGTTTTTCTTCATCTTGCTTATTACCACCTTCTCCATGATTAGCATCAAATATAGCTTGTTGGTTTGCATAATTTTTTCATTGTGGGAGTTTTGACTTTTAGGGAATTTATGTCAAGGCCGTTTAGTCTCAAAAAATTGTCGAACATACTTTCTTGTAAGAGTTGTTATGTGTAAGTTGGTTTTTGGAGCACTTTGTGAACGAGGATCATCGATGCCCAACCTTTTACAATATTCTTAAGTATCTAATCTCGCTCTAGGTTGCTGAATATTCTTCTATTTTCCCTTCCACTATGTGTTTCCATTGTTAACCAAATAGAAGAAGTATTAACTAGTATCTAAATCTCACAAAATTAGGAAATATGACTGATATTAGGCTGCTGGAATATCAAGTTTCAGATCTGAGTTTCAGCTTGGAATGCTAAAATTTCAGATTTGATATAGCTGGGTTTTTTAGGTTTGATTGATGGATATTTTAGGACAGGATTTTAGGGTTTAATATGACTAAAATTTAAGGTTTTGGTTGCTGGAACTTTAGGTTGGAATTGTTGGAATTTAGTGAGGAGCACAAACAATGGAGGGTAGGAAACTAGATGTTACTCTTAGAGTCTAAAAATCACTCTTAGAAGAAAGCATCACACTTTTTAGCTCAAAACTCGAATTTGTAGGAAAAAATTCGGGACACATTGTTGTTGAAAGGCTGAGTATACTTATTTATAGAGAAGTTTAGAGAACCCTTGTTCTAGTAGGAAAGGATTCCTAACAAATTTAAACCATTTTCTAAAAAATTCTGTAAGTTTAACTTCTAAACGATTAAGATAACATATTTAAAAGTAAAATAACATATTATGTGATAAGGAATTTTAACATGATTTAAATTTCAGTTCTTGTTATCTTTGTTATCAACTCAATTCTCATCCTCTATCCCACTAAATTAAGGCTTGTGGTTGACTAATTTTTTCTCTTTTATTTCTTCTACAGATTTTAAGTTCTTTTGCATCATTATATAATTTTCAATTTCTTTTTCATGTTCAGCTCTCAACTGCAGGAATCATTCGCTTGCCAAGATTTGAGATGGTTATGGCCAAAACAGAAGCTAACAGTAAGCCAGTCCTATCTGCCGATGATGTCTATATTGTGACCGTGTAGGTCGTCTTTTTGAGTTTATTTAGCTAATAAACCTTAGTAAGCTTATTGCTAGTGCTGATTACTAATCATTTCAGCTATGGGAGGATATACTGCTTGCAAATTGATAGAGTTGCAATGCTGCTTCACTGTTATAGATTCTACCGTGATGCTGTTGTGCAACAGGTAAATCATTTATTTATTTTTATTGTTAATGGCAGTGACAAAACTTCAAATGATACTGTCTTTCTAGGTACTGTAATGTTATTTGTGAACAAAGAGAATTACTGTGCAGTAACTTTATTTTAGAGCAATAGGGGTAGTGTTTAACTGAACCAAAAAAAGAATGGCAAAAAGTTTTGTCTTTTTTATGATTGCCCTCCCCTGTGTGCACTACTTGCTTGCAAGAGCTTTTAGTTTCCTTGCTAAACTGTGTATATGGCTTGCATCATATGAAGTCTTGTCAAGATGCTTGTAAAGTTTAGCGACTCTTTTGGCCCATTTATATAGTGAAGAACTTTTATGGTGGATTCAAGCAAGTGGAAACTTTTAAGCAAGACTTGGAATCGCTATTATTTGGATGCTTGGAATTGACTTTTCTTGATTCTTGTTCATATGGACATAGATCTCTTCAAATTTTTTGTGATTGTGTGATCTAGAAGAGTCTAGATTAAGAGCTGTGGTTATTCTGGATCTGTTGTTTGTGATTCATGTTATCTTTGTCGTGGTCATTGTTATCGTTACATATGGTGTTATCGCCAAGAACGTTGGGGTGAGGAGGTTGGGATCCTACGAAGCTTTACCTACCAATGTAGCTGCTGATTCTACTCACATTCAAATGAAGGCTTTGATTGGCACATAGGCTTGATCTTTCTTTCTCTCCTTTTCCGTGTTCTTTTTCACATTTTCTTCCTTGGTATTATTATTATTATTTTCCTTTTATTGAGTTTCTTATTAGTTTCAGTTGTATCATCATCATCATCATCATCATCATCATTATTATTATTATTATTATTATTATTATTATTATTTTATTAATATTTTGTATTTTATTTTTATTATTTGTATTAAGTATTTTTTCGTATTATTATTATTATTTGTGATTTATTATTCTTACTTTCTTTTACTTCTTTTATTCTAATAACCTGCATCACTATTCTTTTGTCACATCTGCATGTGGGTCTACTGGAAATAGCCTCTCTACTATGTAGGGGTAAGGTTGTGTACTATCAGGCCTCCCTAGACCCCGCTTCAATGCGGGATTTCAGACTGGGTGTGATGATGATGATGATGATGAGAAATAATTGTGTTTTTCGTTAAACTATAAAATCCATCAACCCGAATTAGCCTTTTCTCTCTCTGATATGGACTGCCGATTTACAACCCATTTCGGCCGTCTTTTTAGGTCCAGTTCTTCTGGTCAACTGCTGCTTGTTGATAACCCTTGTTAAACTTGACTTTTTGTTGAATAAATAAATGGGAACTATATAAGTACGCTTTCCATATTGTGGATGTTGATATATATGATAAACTTGAAGATACCGTATTGTGGATGATGCCCTTTTCGATACCCTTCTTGCTTAGGCATCTACACTACTGACTAGAGAAACTGGTCTTTCACTTGAGCCGCCACCCTCATTCTCATATCTTCATGTTTGGATTTTATAGTTTCTGCGTTTCAAATATTTGTGGATTTCCATGCTTGTTTTAGATCTGGGTCATAAACAGATTGGTCATTTGTCCTTCAATCGTTTCTTTTTCTTTTCTACGTCTATAATCTTTCTCAAGTATATTTGCCTATTAGTTGTTGTTTTAGTTGTTTATCATATATAGTGAATTCTGTTGGTTGACAACCTGTTAGTATTGTTGAGGATGGATTAAAACTTTGGTTAGTTTTGGTGAGTATGGATTAAAAGTTTGAATCAAATCAACTTGTGAAAACGTTCTCTTGTGAAAACCCTAACGTACCACTTTTACTGTGAGCGGATAAAAGGTCGATTACTTCGATTTCGGCGTTGATATTGGTGCCAGCAATTCAATTTCACCGGACTAAGAACAAGGTATTGAGTCCTGAATGATGATGGGTGGCGGTGAATTAACATATGAATTGTCCCAAAACGCTTATATAAAGCTAGTTCTCCACGCCCTCAAGCACCGGACCATGGCGGTCAACGGCCTTTTATTGGGCCGAGCGAATGGCGATGATGTGTTAGAGATTGCAGAATCAGTGCCTCTCTTCCACAACCACCTCAGCCTACTCCCTCCCCTCGAGATCTCCCTTATCTTGGTAATTGTTCTCTTCTCTCTGATGGGATATATTATATGAACACTTTATTATTGCCATTTTCCAATTTCATTGAATTTGACGTTACAAAACAAATGGGTTCCTTTTCTTAGGGGGGGGGGGAATTTGAGATGTGGGAATTTTTAATTTGGCGGAAAGAGGTTTGTTATTCACTACTTGGCGTGCTTTCGATGGTGATCTAATTGAAGACTAAATGGTATTCTTTTGGTTTGGCTTTGAAATCTATTGAACAGATAGAAGAGTACTGTGCTACTAAAGGGCTTGGCGTAGTTGGATACTTCCACGCGAATGAGAGATTTGATGATTCAGAGCTTGGCAATGTTGCCAAGAATATTGGTGATCACATCTCTCACTACTTTCCCCAAGCCGTGATTCTTTTGGTATGTATCGGTTTATTTTTGGATGATATTTTCATTGTGTTTCATTTGCAGGGATTTGTCATTTGATTTATATGACTTGTTCTGTAGTTAGACAACAATAAGCTTGATGCTTTACCCAAGGGGAAAGACGGGGCCCCTGTTATGCAGGTTAGTTTTTTTTTTTTGTCTACCTAGAAAATATGATGGATACAAATATTGAATTTGCATCGCAGTTTTTAACAATTCATCGAGTCTACAATGAGTGTTAAGAAGTGACTTCTGTGTCTCATTGTTGCTTATACCAAATTGCACTTCGAGACGTCTGTTAACATATCCATTATCTGTGGTTGGGATTTTGTTTGAATTAATAACTTCTTATATGTGGTATTGTATCGACTAGTTTGGACTCCTTAGGAGAGCGAAGGGAGGGATGGGGGATGAGAAGTAACTAATGATTCTGCTAAAGCTGGACAGCGAACGTGAAATCTGTCCAGGTTCCAAGGGAATCTCTGGGCTGATCTGCAACGAAATTAAAGATTCTGGTATTTTTGGGGCACCAGAACAAGTCCATATTCTTGGTTGTATACTAATTAAAAGTAACACAAGTTTCTAAAGCGTACTGTCATACACCGTGATTGAAGCGTCATGTTTAAAGCGAAACAAACTAGTGGAAGGAACATTTCTTTAAATGATTTTCTGTCACTGAGTTGGCTACCTGCTATTCTAACTCAAGTTACACTATTTTTTAACGTGTCCTTGAACCTTCAAGTTCTATTTGATTTGCCCTTGGAGTACTTCCATGAGTTCACACGTGGAACACTAAAAGGTTCTTT
>JANIHZ010000005.1:43624269-43638386 GCA_027478365.1 Erythroxylum rufum
CAAATCATAGGCATCTCTCAAATCTTTAGGCCTAAACATCTTAACCAGCTTCTTAATCCCATGTTGCAACCCTCCAACATAAAACTCTAACGCTTGCTTCTCATCAATGCTAGACCTGTTCCACAAGGTGTCAAACTGGCTAATGTACGACTCTAAATTGCCTGTTTGTATGAGTTCCTTAAGTTGCTCCAGTGGGTGTTTAGCGCCTCTAAATCTGAACCTAATGGCCTCCTCATAGTCATCCCAAGACGAAAAACCCATTCCTCGTGTGTGAGTTTGGTGCCATGATAATGCATCCCTAGTTTAGTATGCTGCTAGCTTGATTTTGTCAACCTCTAAAACCTCTTCCACCTCAAAATACTGCCTGCACTTAAAGATCCATGCATTAATATCACCCGTACCATCAAACTCAGGAAAATTCCTCTTTGGTTTTCTATGTTTGCAGCAAGTTGGACCCCCTTCATGTGACATAACAATTGATTGCAAAGTTAATAATTAGAACCATAACAATCTTTCTTATGCTAGTAGAGTCCAATTAGTTATTTCGGTCTTGTCCACCTTTCAGGTTTATTGGTCTAGTATCTTCATTCTCCCTTCTTCCATTATTAAGGAAATAGACAAAAAACTTAGAAACTTTTTGTGGTCGGGCTTAAAAACATTTTGTGGTTGGGGCAGGTGGAGACTAAAGCTCAGGCTAAGGTTAAGTGGAATGATGTTTGTAGATCTAAAAAAGAAGGAGGTCTAGGTTTTAAACATTTGCCTACTTGGAATAAAGTGTTGATAGGGAAAAGAATTTGGGTTCTTTTTAATGATAAGGAAGATTTATGGGTTAAGTGGGTCACACAATTATCCTGAGAAGGAAAATTTTCTGGAATATTTTACCTAGCAATGAAAGTTGGTGGAGTTAGAGGAAGATCTTGTCTGTTAGAGACCAAATTGGGAACCGATTTAGGTTTAGAATTGGAAATGGTAACTCTACTTTTTTATGGCAAGATCCTTGGCATCCAAGAGGTATCTTGCTGGCTCACTCGACTCCTCAATTGATCGATGGGTCCGACCTTCCCATGAATGCCAGAGTATCAGAAGTTATCTGGAACAATGAATGGAGCTGGCAAGATATAAATGTTGGTCTATTAGCAATTTAGAACCTCTACCTTATAACCTAGATTCTTCACGTAAGGATAGTTTAGAATGGCTAGCAAGCCCTTCTAAGCAGTATACCAATGTTTCAGTATACACTCTCATGAGACTGATAACTCCGATGGTTCCTTGGTATCCTTTAGTATGGCATAAGGGAAATAGTCCTCGGTGTTCCTTCATCTTATGGTTGGCCTTTCTGAACAAATTGCAGACTAGGGATAAATTAATGTACCTCCATACCCTAAACTGATGTTCCTTGTGTGTTTTGGCCTTCGAGACTATCAATCATTTATTCTTTCATTGCTCTTTTTCAAGATCAGTATGGGTCAACACTCTAAACCATTTCTAAATTAGTCATCCTCAACTCATTGATCTAAATCAATATTACTATGGGTTAACCTGTCCCTACCCTGCAGCCACTGTGACATATATACCTTCTGCATTATCCTGTCCGTAGTTGTGTATAATTTGTGGTATGAATGAAACCTTCGAACCTTCAAAGATGAAGCCTTGAATGTAGGGAGTTTTACCTCGCGAGTGATCTTTCAAGTTATGGAGCACCTCCGCTCAAATATCGAGAGAGGGTAAAATCTGTGTGTTTTATTCTTAATGACATTTTTGCAGGTTTTCTTCTTGACATACCAGGGGTAAAGAGAAGGAGGGTTAATCCTTCCTTAACAACCAGAAAAGGAAGAACAACAAATGCCGAGATAGCCTTATTTTCCACTGAGCATTGCAGAAATAGTTGGGAAACCAAGGGGACACAAGATATATAGTGACCTCCATCGGTTCTACTGGTAGGTGTCAACTGATGCACATAGGAGTCCAACTAAGGTAATGGTCTTATAGGGGTGTGGATTGGTTTAATTGCTTATTGAGGTTGGGTATGGTGTTGTATTATTGGAAGCAGGTTCTGTCATGGCAGATGAGATTAATGTTATGGTTTGGCTTGTTATTGTGTTGTCTTGATTGAAGGAAAATTTGTAGGGCTCATGTTGCTCTTTTGTAAGTTAGTATTCAGATTTGGACAAGAGATTACAGTTTGGACAATCTCAAGTTGTACATAGCTTCTAATTATTTATATACCTTCTAAATTACCCAAAAAAATATTATTTTCTCTTTGCATGATATCAAGTACCTTTTCCCCAAATTTATATCTAAGGAACATATAGTATTACTTATCAAACCATTTATAAACTTGGATATTAAAGAAGAATTATTCATCCTCGGACTTGATAAACACCCTAGTCAGATAATTTTGATGCAAAATTCTTTCAAAAGCCTTAAAATTTGATAGGAAACATAATTGCTAGAGTTATTTTGGAGTTCCTCAACAAAGACATAATGTTGTAAGAGCCAAATAAGACCTACATTTCTTAGTGCCTGATTACAGAAGACACCTTAGTGTTTGGTTATAGGAGTAGTTACAAACCCTTTTAGGTATGGCTATTTACTTACGACTAGGACTTGGCATTTTAAAATAAAATATTTCAAATTTTATAATCACATGCAAAAGATGTAATGGATAACATATGTCTTTATTCCATTTTTCTCAAATTGAACATAATCTTTCATATCAAATAACTTAACATACCTCATGAACATAAACATTTGCAATGATGTACTAATAAATGCATTATGTATTTACACATTACATATAATTACACAAATTCCCAATTCACAAATAATCATATTCAATTCACATCATATAAATCCTTTGAAATACATTTATGTTCATAAGGACACATTCATCCTTGATCACACTATACATTTCAACATTAGACACATTATTTACTAACCACATATTCCTTAAGTAATTATCTCAATTAACAATCCATAGCTAAATTAACTTTTACTCAATTAATCTAACCTCAATTTAAGTTCATTTCACACCTTAAACAAGTCCAATTAAGTCCCATTGTACGAAATAAAAAAGACCTAACCTTATATAGTTCAATAAATGCACGAAACTAAGTTTTTCACCTTCCTAACCATTTTCCATGATTGTGGGATGAGTGAACGAAAGGTTCACTCACCCACAACCTTCAATTTGTTTCTAAAACTTAACTTCTTCACTTCCATTCGACAGACCTTCACCAAAGTCCATCAATTTCACTTCAGTTCTACTATATTTATGCTTCAATACCTCATCAAATTCATGTCTAAACCAATTTAAAAATCATTCATGAAGCATCTCACAATCCATGATCTTTCAACTATCAACATCCAAAGCAAAAGTTATCAAACAAGTATCATGTTCCAGGCCTCAATTCGTCATCAATTCAATACATATTCTATACAATTCAAGCATCAAATAATTCATATTATAGCATGCAATCAAGTTTGGCATTCCCTTACCTTCTTAACTTCAAATTCTTACTCCAAAGAATAAGCCAATCAAACCCTTCATGTAACCAACACAAGTCTAAGATCAAGGTGAAATCTTAGCACTAATAAGACATCATAGAAGATAACATAATTTACTTCTTTGATGCAATATTTGGCTAAGAATTTGGAGTGGCAATGCACTGATTTGCAGCAAAATTTTAGAGCTGAAGGAGAGGGATAGTTTCGGTGGTGATTGAGCAATAAGAGAAAGAATAACCAACAGAAACACTTTTACCTTGGTTGGACTCATTTGATGCTAGGTGTCACTCCCACCATAAGGCATATGTCTCCTTTGCATGTATCATATATGTCCTGCATTTAAGCTATCAATTGTCACACTTCCATTAAGCGATTTGTCACTTAATAAATGTTGCCAAATCCCACAATTCAATCAGGCCATTTGGCAAGTCACTTAACCAATGTTGCCAAATGTCAATGCATTAGTTATGTCAAATGTCACTAACTCATAGGATTAGTTATTCAAATTTCCATGTACCAATTTGTCTTGTCACTTAACAATTTTCCTAGTCTAATTGTATGTTTTAGTACTTCAATTTTCTAATGGTATTTAATTCCAAGTCACTAAGTATGATCCATTAAATCAAAAATTTAAGATATATACAATTCATAATCATATCACAATTTCATCACCTATCACATTTACTTTCATGAACATGTAACATTTTTCTACTAGGGTATAATTTTGGCTCTTACAATTTCACTTTCATGAACACACATTATAATCACTTGACTTAAGCAATATTTTAACGAATAAGGTTCATCCCATATGGAGTACTTGGTATCGCTCTTGATCTCTTTTTTTAGCTTTGGACAACTTAGGATATAGTTTGTTAGTATCCAAATAATTAATTAGCTATATGTGCATATCAAGGTAATAATACATTCTTAGGAAATAGTTGCTCATCAATAAAAATTTCATAGAGATGTGGTTCCTCCTATATATAGGCTAATCAACTTAAATGATTAATGACACAATTTTCTACTACAGTCTTATCTTTGATTGTAAATCAAATTTGCTTAAGAGAAGTATCCACATGATCAACCTTAGTTTTATCCACATGATCAACCTTAGTTTTGACTATATAATTAGATCAAATAATGATTTCAGTACTAAGAAAATAAGAGCAAAACTTTTTAAATGCAAAATGTCACAGCTAAAAGTTCTTTTTCAGTAGTAGAATAATTTTTCAAGCATCATTCAAAGTTATGAAAGCATATTAGATGTCATCAGGAATTTTTTCAATACTTTGATCCAATAAATTGCCTAGTTCATTATATCTTGCATTATAAGTTATCTCAAGAGGGATAATATCATATCTTTGTATGGTAACTTTCAAAATGGAAATGTTTTTTTAGAGAATTTTTTTTGATGAATCTTCATTACAAAAAGTTATATGTCTAAGAAAAGAATGAACTTTTAAAGATATCATACTATTTGAGTAGTTAAATAATTGGGGTAAAGGTAAATAAGTCTTTTAACTTTTCTAACACCTCTTTACATCTTGTTATAGCAACTTGTATAATGGCAATGCTATTTTAGAGAAGTTTTGGATGAATCTTCAATAAAAGCTTTTATTTCCAAGAAAAGAATGAACTTCTTGCACACTAGTATGATAAGGTAAAGATTGGACAACATCAACTTTAGCTTTTCCCATCTCAATTCCCCTAGAAGAAACGACATGGCGGAAAGCTATAACTTGTTCAACCATAAAGTGAAGTTGTTCATAATTCAAAACATGGTCAGTTTCTATAAACCTTTTTCAAAAAAATTTAAGCTCATGTAAATAATTATCGAGTCTTCATGAATTACAAACTTTGTCTTTCTTAGTCCTTTGGCACAATTGCAATAAGAAAATATCCTTAATAACTATATAAAAAAATGATAAGTACCACTAGCTAACCTTTGAAGAATTTGATTAATAAAAGGTAAGGGAGAGTCCTTATGACTCATCAAGTTTAATTTTCTATAATCTATGTATACTTGCCACTCATTTTAAGTACAGGTAGGTACTAACTTATCATTTTGGTTCTTGAAAATTGTTATCCTTACTTTTTTTAGGAACCCCTTAAGCCAATCTAACCTAATTGCTATTTGAAATAGGATAAATCAATTTAACTCCAAATAGTTTAAGGATTTCCTTTTTTACTAAATCCATCACTAATGAGTTTAATTTCCTTTTTGGTTGATGGTTGGATTTTCTTGCTTATTCCAATATGATATGATGTACACATATAGATAGGTTGATTCCTTTAATTTCTTTTATTTTCCAACTAATAACAATTTTATTTTCCTTTATGAATTGCACAATCTTTTCCTCTTATAAGAAACTCAGCTTACTATATATGATCACTAGTAGCAACTCCTTGTCCCTAAGGAACAAGCATTTTAAGGTAATTAGGGTGAGGCTTCAAATTTACAATGGATGCCTAAAAAACAAAAGGTGATGCCATCTCATTAGAAGATGGTAATGAAATATAATAAGCATTACCTAATGGTTGTAAATTTAAAAAACTTATTCAACATTATAAACATTTTCATATAAAAATCATTAATGTTAATCTATATTCTTCTTCCCTAAGATGTTTAACAATGTAAATATCTAATTTGTCTTCCTTTTCAAGTTCAAAGATATGTTATATTAAAGAGTCAATCATATCAATTGCATAAATATGATTGTCTTCATCATAATATTTCATAGTATCTTAAATGTTAATCTTCATGAATTTTCTATTGAATTCCACAATAAGTACTAATCCCCTTAACGGAGTTACTTGACCATAATTTTTCATATCAAATAGATAGAAGTCAGATGGGAATACAAATCATTTACTTCCACAAGTACATATTTGATTTTACCCCCAGGATAGGCAATATGTCTATCAACTAGTTGAATCATAATGTTAGTCCTATTTAAAGGCCTATGTTTCAGAGAAGCAAATATGGAATATGGCATAAAAATATTGATGCTCACAAGTCTAACATAGCCTTTTTAATCCTAATATTACTTATTTTGCAGGTAATTATAAAAATACCTAGATCTTTGCATTTCTTAGGAAGGGTCTTTTGAAAGATATTAGAAGCATTCTTACTAACCCTCACTTTTCACCTCATCCTATAAGTTGTAGTTTCCTCTTAATCTTATATAGTTCTTTCAAAAAGTTTAAACAATGAGGTACTTGTTTAATAGCATTAAAAAGGGGTAAATTTAACTTGCATTTGCAAAAATTCTCATATAGATTTTAATATCACTCATATTTTAAAGATTTTGTTAAAGCCTGAGGAAAAAGAGGTGCTAGTTGTAATAATAAAAAGGAGGGGACTTACACAAGGCATCCTACTTAGAAGATCATCTTTTGTATCAAAAGTTCTCGCTTTCTTGCTTTGCTGGTACATGAGGTGTCTTTATTGCTGTCTCGACCTCTTTACAATTCCCTAAATTGATTACACTAGAATTTTCTCTTGGGAGGATAACTTCCTTAAACGTTACACCTCTAACCATAAAATTTTATTTTCCATCTAGCTTGCCTATTATTATAAACCTTGGATACTAGCTCTCACCTATTATTGGAATCACAAAGTATTAGTAGTAAGATATCTAATAATATCTTCCAAAGGCATATTAAAATCATATGCTCTGTCAATTTTGAACCATCGATTGATCTACTTATGAATTATCATAACTCGAATAAGGATGATCCTTATATCTTAGATTGTATGTATTTGAATAGACATCATAATTCTTCTGAGTTGTCATAAAAATCTACCTATTGTATTTACTTGTTTAATAGTCTCCTCTTGAAGCATTAGACATATATCTGTTGGATGGCTCATCTCCAAATAAATCAGATAAGCTTTCATTATCTACATATACTCATAGTTATTTAATAAACAAGTGAGCTTAAATTTGGAATTTATTAATAAAGGGTAAAAATAATTACCTTATTGACACACTTAAGTGCAAGTCTAGTGTTGAATTATTGAGAATTGATTGCCTTGTTGGTGATCAAGTTCCTAGCAGTTTCTGAAATCTTATGTAGTAATACTCATTTGTTGGTGGCATCAATTATCACCCCATTGGGCTTTGTACTTGTGCATACCACGTGGCACTCCATCAAGTGCTTATGTGAATTTTTAGTTACATGAGCATGAAAAGAATAGAAAGAGATTTATCAATCCATATTTTAATTTGAAAGTAGTATTGGTCTCTAAGGTAAGAAAGGTGATGTAGAGGGATTATTGATTTTAATCGAGAGCAACAAACTCCTTCAAAGTCCTATAGTTAAACATGTCCTCTTATTTTCTAATTTCAATTCTTTATCAAATAATATATGAGTTGAATAATTAGCCTCTTATGCTCTTTTTTTAGCCTCCATCCTTAGCTTAAATCAACTTATTCCAATCTTTAGATTATATTGGAAATCAACTTGATTAACATACCTAGTAATCGATATGAATGGTTTAGAAAGCAAAGAGTAGTAACAAATAAGAAAATATTAAATTAAATTATAAAAATAACTAGAAAAACTCCTCGGTGCTAAAAGTTGATGTGTTTTCTGATACACCTAAAAGAAATAAAACTTTCTCTTAAGAACTGAAATTAAATCAATTTCAATTAAAATCTTAAAAATTTTATGATGCAAAAGAATATTAAAGGGACTGAAATATATGTTGTTACCGTATTTAATTCTATTTTAAATATAGAAACTATTATTGAATAAAAATGTCTAATTTTTGTTTTTTTTTTCAAGTTGAGTACATTATCATTATTAATATTCCACTAACAAATGGGTTGTGATGTATATGGATAATTTAGACAAATATAAATCATAATAATTATCAAAATAATGACACCCTAACTTTTTGTTTTTTTCTTTTTTACATGAATTGAGGAGAATTGCCAAGTTAATGTGTAATCTTCATCCTTAAGATGTCACCAACTGTTTCGAATCCTATCTTTTTGAATAAGAATTGTCACTCTCAATCTTGATCTAGGATTAGCACTTGAGACCTAAATCTTAGTAGAGTGGCAGTCTAAGAGCTTCCAAGTTGTTACCGTATTGCATCTTAACAATTCAGCAATCATAATACGGATCAGCTACCTGCCAGCCCTTATAAGTACTGATCCAAACAAAAAGCTTGAAAAGTGATTGAACTATATATCTATATGGTGATACAAAGTTGGTATCGTATGCAATATCGTTGATTTGAGTGTCCAGCATAAAACTGGTAAAGCTTATGTTTCAACATTATCCGTTTCCTATTCTACTTCCTATAGTTTCATCTGAAAATGACTATCAAATGATGAAGTCATGTACATGGAACAACTTGGAGGAGAATAAAATTGTGTTAAGCAAGTTGGATTCCTTGTTCTCAACCAAAAATATTGTCTGCCGTTATATGTTAAACAGTTGC
Source organism: Erythroxylum rufum (assembly GCA_027478365.1). NCBI lineage: Eukaryota > Viridiplantae > Streptophyta > Magnoliopsida > Malpighiales > Erythroxylaceae > Erythroxylum > Erythroxylum rufum. The sequence continues at coordinate 43,633,232 of JANIHZ010000005.1, forward strand.
CCTGTAACTATCCATGTGTGGGTCTTTGGACTTGAGCTTTTCCCTATCTCGTAGTGAGTGAAATTTTATCAGTAAATAGCCGCAAACCACAACCACCAACCCTAATTCTAAGACAATTTAACCTTACAATTGCAACTCTTTTGGTTTATAAAGTAGCTAGATAATAATCTAAAGTGGCGTTTGGTTGGGAACTCTACCGCAAATCTTCTAGCACCGGAAGAAAATGACATAACGCCCACCAGGCCCCCATCCCCACCTTCAAGTACAACTATATACCTTTTGTGAGTGTATAACAAGTATCAATCAGAGGCCTCCATTAGCTTCTAAAACTTTCTCTTATTTCCGTCACTCTCTGCGTTTCCCTTTTCTTTGTTTTTTTTTTTTAAATCCTCATCAAAGGATAACAATGAAGAAGGTAAATTTGATACTAAGGAAGTGCAAGAGCTTGTCAAGGCAACTGGGTAGATCTTCATCGTATAGCAGTTTGAGGTCCATGTCTACCAGAGAAAACCTATGGCTGGAGAAGCCAGATCAGTATGAAAATTACGAGACAATATTTGTGGGCAGCACAAGAAAAAGGTACGTGATCAGTTCCAAGTATTTGAGCCATCCACTGGTGAATGCTCTTATTGAGAAGACATCTTCGAAGCAAAAGTTAGGATCAGAGGAGGTTTTGGTTGTGAAATGTGAGGTAGTTCTTTTTGATCATCTCTTGTGGATGCTTGAGAATGCAGACCCAAATCTTAGCTTGGGTTCACTGGAGGAATTAGCTGATCTCTACGCCTTTTGATTGATAAAATGCCGCACACCAAGTTTCATTCTCAGAAGTAAAGAAGGTTGATGGGAGGATTTGAATCAGTATTATGCATGTCATCTCAAAAGTGATTTCGGCATGGTGATCGCAGTATGGCTCATAATCGATTAACTGATGTATAATATATATGATTCTTTTTTTATCTGTTCGTATTCTAACTAAAACCTGTTTTTTCTGAACTTAATTGCTAGGTTTACTCAAGTACATGATGATCCTTTACTATGTTATTTCATGATTCTTCGTCGTTTTTACATTCTAATGAACATCCCCCAGGGTCCCTTTTTTATTGGAAAAGTAAAATGTTACATTTTATAAGTGTTTTAATCTCTACAAGAGTTATTTGATACCCTGTGTTTATTTATAATTTCGTAAACGATAGATTTTCTTAGAGCCAACTAACTAGTTATCCCCGACCATATATTGGCTGAAAAATGAATCTACTAATGCAATCTTAGTTCAATCCAATTATTGTTTACAATTATTAGCCAAATCTATCTTTAAGCTGATTGAATTTGTGCTTTAAATTTTTAAATTTATTAATTTTAAGCTAGGGAGCTTCCTAACATCTTTAGGATGTTAAAGTAAACCTTTTGATAAAATGTTTTGTTGGCCTCTCCTCCCTTTTGGTTCCTTGTCGATCTCTATAGCCCTTCTTCATCCTAAACCCCCTCTCTTCCATTTATTCTTCACTTGGATCCAATTGTTTTAGCTTCTCCATTCATCCTTTATCCTGACTTTCTTTTGGAACATCACCACACTCGCTTCTGTTCCTTGCTTGCTGGCAAGGGCTTTCTATCTTTGATTAGCTTCCCACCCACTTTTGTTAACAACTTTTCGAAACTTTATGTAACCTAGTTTTTCTTTCCTTGTATGGCATCGACTATCATTTAGACTGGCCTCAAATAGAGCTCTGTATAAATCTCTCCCTTTTGCCCTTTAAATCTCCTCCCATAAGAATGTACCTAATTTGGCTCCTGCCTTAGAAACAGGTGACAACTCCAAAGCCATGCCCCCTCCTAGCTCCCGGTGGTTAGTTGTTGGAGATAAATCCTCTTTGGTGCTTCACTTCAACCTTCTCACTTTAAAAAGATGGCTTATTGATAATGTCTCCGTCATTAGAAATACTCAAAAGAGGAGCTAATGCATTGTCTTCAACCATAGTGGGTTTATGAGAAATGACTAGCTTTTCCAGTAGTGAAGTCACCTTTTCCTCTTTAGTTCAACAATAAAGGAGCTACAAATGAGATCATTGAGCTAGGCCTATGGCATGTTAACAACAATCTTATTTTCCTATAAATGTGGAAGACGAACATTAAAATGGAGGAGATTTAACAAAAACATGTTCCTATTTGGATAAACTTTCTTCAAATTCCTTTAGAAAATCAATTTAGAAATAGCTTGAGCCTTCTTGTTAGCTTCATCAGTAAACCTATTTGTATGGATAAAGCTACTTCAACGAAGAAACGTGTAAGCTAGAATCCATATCAATGTGAATCCAACTAATCAACTTCTAAATGAAATCTCTCTACCTAGGATTGTGAAGATGATAAATTGGAGGAAGATACTATTATGTTCTTCTACCATTAGAAACATTATTCTACATTGGTTATGTAACATAGCACTCTTATAGAGCATATGCCTGACATACCGAAGGATATTCAGGAACATACTCTACAAGTGGGCATTTTAAGACGATCATATTTCCAAATTTTTATGGCATCACATATCAACTCACTACATATTTTAATCATTTCAAATCAAAAGCATTTCAAATCTTCATTTTGAATCACAATCATTTTGTCTCATTTCACAAACATATACAGTCTCGAATGTCATTTCATTTCTAAAATTCACATGTACATTATAAAGTAGTTGAGAGATACAATTTTTGGTACAATATAACTAAGACATTTGCAGGTACAACTGATCCCGACACTGACCCATGTCCAAATACGAAAGCTACTTCAACTAGACTAGCTAGATCCTAAAAATCAACGTTGCAATTTTGATGAGTTTTGCGAACTCAGTTAGTGAACCATCATCGATATGGTCACTCAAAACAGAACATAAACATCACAAGTATATAACACAGTTGAATCAGTATATCACATCATTCAAAATCAAATCCCATATATCACATCATTCAGAATTTAGTACCTGATCATAATATAGATCATATGTCAACAAGCCCATTATGAATATAAACATTTCATATAATCATTTCAGAATAATCCAATCATTCATTTCAACCATTCATATCATTAACATATACACAAACATTGCATATCATTATATCAACTCAATTTAGTCATTCTTTGCAATCATTCACATGATAGATGTAATGATATAAATATGTAAATGCATATGAGAATCCACTTTCATTTTTATTTTGTTATGATTGAGGGCTTATTTACTATCCCACATTCATTGTGGATACCAGGCTTATTTCATATACTATCCCTTATCCATTGTGAATACCAGGCTCATTAATCATTGAGCCTGTGGCTCTTTGTGAACATTTCCTGAGCTTTAAACTTTTTTTTTTTACGTTGGTCACTCAGGTCACAACTCCTTTATCTATTATTATGCATATTCATGTGATGGAATGCATCATTTCACATAATATGCTATCAATGAATTTCATTCAGTGTGCACAGTTATTTAGCATATTCATTAGATTTGAGTTCAGCATTCAACATACAGTTGAGAACAACTTTTCCATATTCACATACATTTAGAAAGCACTTCCAATACAGTCTTGAATATCAAACTTCAGAATTATCATAATCATATCAGTAACAATTCAATATCTAGCAGTTAATTAAAAACAATTCAAATATGGTGAGTAAGCATCTAGGTTAACTCACAGTACGCTCCAGATAAGCTATTGCCTTGGTGAATCGACAATGTTTAGATGTTGGCGATCACTTGTCTATCTATCTTCTTAGAATACACACACAGAGTTCACAATTCATTAAGTTATCAATCATATGATTATTCAATCATTCACATGTATATAGATCATGTTTCAATGCATGCTCAATTGACTATCCCGTGTATATATCCTTATTCATAAATCTTGATCATTCATTCGTTATAGCTTATACATATCTAGTTTGCAATTAGGTTTATGCCTTAAGTAAGTTTGGTTACCCTCAATTCATCAATCATACATTCATCAATCCTTTCCAAGCATTAAGTATTCACACAATTTCCCAAATTTCATTCAATCATACCTAATTCATTTCTTATATCCTTTCAATCACATTTGCATTCACATGAACATCTTTATACCATTAACAACTCATACTTCTCAAATTTATATACATTGATATCAATCATTCCATTCTTTAATTTATAACCTTAATTAAAAACTTAAACTTATCAAACGCTTAATCACTTAATCAAGCAACTTTCTAGGTTCATTTCAAGCCCCAATCAAGTCCAATTACACTATTATAAAATGTCTTAACCTTATATAGTCCAATAATTGCCCAAAACCATCCTTTTCTCCTTCCGAAGTATTTCCCACGACTGTGGGAAGGAGCCTTATAAATCCCATACCTTCACTAAATTCCATCAATTTCACTTCAATTCTACCGTATTCATGCTTCAATCCCTTATCAAATTCTTGTCTAGACCTAATTCAAAAATCATTCATTAGACAACTCACAATCATTATCTTTCACACATCAAATTTAAAACATAAACTATCATTCACTATTAATCATGTATCCTAGTTCCGTTTCCATTTCAAGATCACTATATTAGCATCTTTCTTTAACATAAATTCAAATTCATTATACCTTAAATCCTAATCTAATTCATTTATAAAACAATTCATAACCTACTATTCATACATCAAGAACATAACAGAAAAGTATCCAAGTCATGTAAAAATTTCCAGCATAATTCATCATCAATATCATCTACAATTCATCCCGATTTCATGATATAAATTTCTGTTATAACATTCCATAAATAAATTACTTTTCTAACTCAAATTCCAGCTCAAAGATCAAGCTAATTTAGCTCTCCATACATACAAGATCATCCAAGAATAGAATGGAAGTAGATTGGTTCCAACAAAGGTAAGGAGATGATAACAGATTATAGCTATCTTTGAGCATAATCTTATATGAATCTTAAAGTGACTGTAAAGAGAAGTAAAGTAGAATTTCAAAGCTATAGGGTTATGAATGTATTTCGGAAATGTGAGGAAGGAGGAAGAATGAATTCCAATAAAAACATCTAAGGACAACCTTGTTAGTATAAGTCGACTTGTATGTGATGTAAGTCGACTTATCTTGTCACGATACCCATAAGGCGACTTGTCTAGTG
>JANIHZ010000005.1:43697680-43708090 GCA_027478365.1 Erythroxylum rufum
CTAATCTTCAAAGTCATCAAAACCAATAAATTCTTTTTCTCATCAATTTCCTTAAAGCACCAAAAACATCTATAACACAATACATATACAAAAACACTCATTTAAAATTCATTTTTATATTTCTAATTTCCACCAAAAGTTTGGGGTCCAACATTGGGGACATCCACCCTTGGAGTGGGGACAACTTGTAGTGTGGCAATGGTGCCACTAGTGGCCGCCCGCTTACACAACATCATGTCCTCATGTGTCTCCTCTAAACTTTTCTTAAACTCATCCACTTGAACTTATAAAAGGGACAAGGTTTCAAGTACCTTTGCTTAAAAATGTAGCATTCTTTTGACGTCGTGCCTCTATGTTGGCCTCGTGGATGCTTTACATGCTTCCTCGAAGCTCCTCCCTTTGGTCCTCTACACGACCATCGAGCTTGTCCATGCTTTGCTCCACATGATCAAGACGCTCCCTAGCGTCGGCCACGACTAACTCTACCCTTGCCATAGTGGTCTCTATGGAAGCAAGAACGTCGTGAGACTTGGAGCGTGCACGTGCCCTTTTTGACACCACGGGCTCCTCCTCCCTTTCCCTCGCCTCTTCAAACACAATGTCAGATGAAGACATGCTGCTAACCTTTCAAGAACGTAGGCTCTGATACCACTTGTCACGGAATTGCTTGAAACCTCTCAAGATCGTGTGACCTTAGTTGCTATTCTTGATCCTTGGAGAGCAACTAAGTCTTAAGCCAAAATGGAAGAGAAAGTGTAACCGAAAATTTCAGTTACTCAGATTACAATCAGGGAACCTAGCTAATGGAGTAGATTCTGATGACTACTATCGAAACAAACCAGAAAATAGAGAGTATTTGGAAGAGAAATTGTATATATTCAGATATCTTTATTACAATAATGAATTTCCTTATATACCGGAAATTCCAGCACCTTCATACTTCCTTTCTCTTACTACCCATTTCTTGCTAACAAAAATTCTAACAGAATTGCTAACAAACTAACAACCGCAGATTGTAATGATCATCTAGTACCAACATGTGGCTTGTTGGGCTTGGGCTTCTTTATTTACCTTATGTTTGGATAATTCTGCTGTAACAATACCCTGCCCTTGAAGAAGATCCTTGTCCTTAAAATCGACTCTGGTTCCTTGTTGGCAAATGAGGGTGCTGATGAATCTGGAACATGAATTATAGCTGTTCCCAGTGGATTAGAACACCATTTTAACTGAGATACGTGAAATACATCGTGTATTGTTGTTGTCGAAGACAACTCCAATTTATAAGCAACATTCCCAATCTTCTCTAATACCTTATACGGGCCATAGAACTTCGGAGCTAATTTGTGATTGAACTCTGTTTGTAAGGCTGCAGTTTTAGAAACACATACTGACCCGGTTGAAATTGCCTATCAGATCTATGAGAATCGCTATATTGGATCATCCTATTAGTAGCGCGACAGAGGTGGAACTCCAATAGCTTCATCATTTCTTCCCTCTTCACTAAGCTTCTATCAACCGTAAACAACAAAGATTCTCCTAGTAAATACGGTAAATGCAATGGAGGTGGCTGCCCATACAAGAGTTTGTAAGGAGTGGCCCTGGTAGCGGTGTGGAAATTTGTGTTATACCACTATTCACCTAGAGCCAGCCATTTGGACCATGTCTTGGGTTTCTCTGTACACATACATCGCAGATAAGTCTCAAGACATTTGTTGACGATTTTCGTTTGTCAGTCCGACTGTGGGTGATAAGTTGATGATAAATGGATAGAAACTACTTGCAAAGTTATTAACTCCGACTAAAAAGAACTCAAGAAGATGGGATCCCTGTCACTAGTTAGTGTTTCGGGCCACCCATGAAGTTTGAAGACTATATCCATGAATGTTTGAGCAACATCGAGTGCAGTATAAGGGTGCGAAAGAGGCATGAAATGAGCAGCCTTGCTAAGTCTATCTACTACCACAAAAATCACTTGTTTACCATTCGAAATTGGTAATCCCTCCACAAAGTCCATACTGATATCAGCCCATACTTGCTTGGGAGTTGGCAAAGGTTGCAACAACCCAGGATGCAGCTAAATCAGGTTTGCTCTGCTGGAAAATGTTACAATTTCTAATGTAAGTGGAAGTATCTGCAGCTAATCCTTTCCAATAAAACAGAGATTTCAGTTGTGCTACCATTGCATCGCGTCCTGAATTACCTCCCAACGCCGAATCATGCATCCAATGTAATAGCTGAAGCTTGAGACTATCAACAGCTCCTATAACTAGTTTGCCCTTTCTACGTAATTCTCCTCTAATCCACGTAAATTTTGGGTGGCTACGAGAGTCTTGTTGTAGATCATCAATCAACTTAGCCATCTTCGGATCTGTTTGCCAGGCTTTCTTTATTTTTGCATATAAATCTAAATTATCAACTTGCAACATGAGTAACAGAAATTCACTACCAGGCTTCCTCGACAATGCATTTGCTGCAATATTGTGTTTTCCTTCCTTGTAATGTATTTCAACGTCAAAGCCCATCAATTTGGCTACCCAAGCTTGTTGAAATGGAGTGTTTAACTTCTGATCCAGAATGTGCTTGACACTTTTTTGATCAGTTTTGATGATAAAATGGTTGTGAGATAAATAAGCACCCCATTTCTGCACTGTGTGAAGAACAGCAAGTAATTCCCTTTTATAAACTGGAAGAGCTTGATGCTTTGGCCCTAAAGCTTTGCTAATAAAAGCTATCGGATGGTTGTCTTGCATCAACATAGCTCCTATCCCACACCCTGATGCATCTGTTTCGACCACAAATGTTTTGTGGAAATCTGGTAGCGCCAAAACTGGAGTTGTAGTAAGGGCTTCCTTCAATCTTTGAAAGGCTTGATAAGCAGCGAGGGACCAACGAAAGCCATCCTTATGGAGCATAGCAGTGAGAGGTTTGGCTATTATTCCAAAATTACGAACAAATTTTCTGTAGTAACCTGTAAAACTAAGAAAACTACGCATATCTCGCACGTTAGAGGGAATAGGCCAATTCGCCACTGTTTGTAATTTCCTAGGTTCAGTTGCCACATCATATTTAGATATCATATGTGTTGGACCCCGATCTTTAAGTGAAAATTTAGAGATATTAAATGAAATTGAATGAGTGTTTTTGTATATGTATTGTGTTTTAGATGAAATTGCGCTTTAAGAAAATTAATGAGAAAAGAATTGTTTAGTTTTGATATCTTGAATATTTGAGTGGATTTGCATGGGTTATGAAAGTTAAAGTGAATGAGTTGATTGAAATAGAAGTTGAAAATTAAGAAATAAAGAGAAAAAGTGTGAGAATTTGAAGAATTAAGAAAGTTTGACTTTTTGGGAATGAATAGTTGACTTTTTGATTTAGGAAGAATTCGAGAAAATGATGTTCATGAAAATTGTAGCTTCTGTTGAAAGCTTTCTTTCACCATAAAGTATGACATTTTTTGATGCCGGGATCGAAAGTTATGATTTTTCGAAGTTAAATATATTTTGCTTTGTGTTTAGAAAAAGTTCATATGGTAAGTTTGCGTGTGCTATGCTTTGAGGCCAATCTCCGTACTAATGTGGTCTGAATTGGAGTAAGTGATCTGCATGAAAGTCATAGAAGATTTTCCTAGCTTTTACAATGATGTCTCGTATGTTATTTGTGGATATGAGAATTGGAAGATATAAAATTGGAAAGTTTGGATGTGGTACAGGATGGCCAATTTTCTGGCATTATCTTTAATTGCAAAATTGACTTAGCTAGAGGTTGAAATTGCCTTTAAGTTCTTCATGAAAGTTTTAGATTATGTCTTGATCTTTCCATTGATGTGAAGTATACAATTTTTGGACCATAGAATGTGAAGTTATGATTTTTGGAATTTTCTGTTACTGTTTTGAGATGACAAGTATAGGACAGAAACTTTGATTTGAATTTTGACTCCCTTAGAGACCAAATTGATTTTTCTATCCTTCATGGAAGTTGTAGAGTTTCCTTTGAGCTTTCTATTGATACAAAATTTGTCAAATTTGGAGTTCAGGATCAAGAGTTTTGAATTTTTGAAATTCAGTGGGTTTAAAAAAAAGAAAAACAAAATCGAAGCCAGAGCCATTTCGCGATCGCGAGCTGGCTCTTTTCCTCCGAGGCTCGCACTTGCGAGCCGTCGCGACTACAAGCTGGTGCTGCTGTTTCTCCTCGGCTCCCGATCACGAGCCGGCTAAGGTTTCTCCACGGCTCGCTATCGCGAGCCGGTCGCAACCGCGAGCCAGCTATTGTTTAATTTTTGTTTATTTGAAAATTTTCCATTCTTTTACTTTTATCCTTTCCGTCTGACATCCGATTGACTTGATTTTTGAAGCGTTAGATTCCTAAGACATTCTTCTATCTGTCCATGGAGGATTTTGAGATTAAATTGAGGATGACTAAATTAATCAAAGTGAGTGGGATAATTTTCTGAACATGGTCCAGTACTTTGAGAAATTCTTGATCTGTAGAGATCCGATTGAACTGACTCTTATTGCAAAATAAAATAGAGACAGGAAGCTACAAGTCATGTGAAGGAATCAAATTTCAATTTAGCCCCTAAGACTTCCAATTTCAGAATTGAAGTCAGGTTTAGTGTGCAGTCTTGGATTAGAAAAATCTGAAAGTATTGTGGCTATACTTTTTGCTCTAGTTATCCAAATGAGGTGATTCATGATTTGGATTAAACTAGAGAAGTAGGGCTACAAATGTTCTGAAGGACTTGATTTCAATTTAGTCTTTAAGAATGCCAATTTTCGGATGAAAGTAAAGTGCTAGAAAATGTGTTAGCATAAAACCGAAATGTTTGAAGTATAACTTTTGGTGTAGTGAACCAAATTAAATGATTTTGGTGGCGTTATGAAATTGAGGCAATAAGGAACTTTTCTCTAGAAGGAAGTTTTAGCAAATTCCTTCAATTTGATGATTTGAAAAATGACCTAAACTAAGCATGATTTAATGTTTTTGGGACTTTGTTATATTTTATGATTTTGGGGACTTAATTAACATGTTAATGTGAATAATTAGCATGTTAATTGAGTAAGAGCATATGGGATAAATTGTTTAGATTAAAAGAAATTAAAGTGTTAGAAGTGCATAAGGGCAAAATTGGAAGAGTACTTAGGGTTTTTAAGTTAGAAGGCTAACATGGAGGGGCATAAGGGTCTTTTACCATTCATTAAATGACATGGCATATGGGTGGTTGTTTTTAAGAGAGGAAGCACGACACTTACAAGGAGAAAGAGCAAAAGAATAAAAGAAGAAGAAAGAAGAGTGGGGTTTCGGATGAGAGAAGAGGAAAAAAGAAAGAGAAGCTAGGTTTTCGAATTTTTGGGTCTTCAAGCAAGATTTTGGTGTTGTTTCAAGGGAAAAAGGTGGAGGAGCACAAGAGCTTCCTTCCAAGCCAAGAAAATCCGAAAATGGTGAAGAAATGAGGTAAGAGAAATTTTTTAGCTTTGAAATTTTAATGAGTTTTTGGGTTAGATTGCTTGGAAATGGTATGGGTTTGTGATTTCCAAGCTCAATTTTGGAGATTACATGGTTTAATTGGTTCAATTTTGGATGTTTAATTAATTAGGGTTTATGTCTTGAATTAGGGGAAATTAAGGAAGCAATGGAGAAATTGATGCTTTGGACAAGTTTCTAGCAAGGATTGTGGTGGGTGATATGTTTATATATTGAATTATAAGTCAATTGTGTGATTTTGAAAATAAAAAAATGCTTATAAATTATTGTTTTTGAATGATTTAAATTAATTGATTTCGGAATGATTTACAAATTGTTAAATTCATTGTTTTCGAATGATTGGAAAAAAAATTGCTACAATTGTTTCGGATGATTTTGATAAAATCGATACAATTGTTACTTTCTTAGTTTTGAAAGAGAAATTGAAGTATTCTTTGACTTTGAGGTTTAAAAAAAATCCTTTGGATTTGAATGCTTAAAAAATGGTTATGGGATTTTGCAATTGTCGAATTTATGAATGGATTTTTTTTGAATTAGGATTATGCATTTGATATATGAATTTGTGTGATATATGAGACATTATGAAGTGACATTATGTTGAAATGATCAGAAAAATTTTGGTGTGAATTTTGGTTGAAATTGTTTGATATGGCATATTATGAAAATTAAGTTTTTGAAATATGCTGTCGGGCAATCCGACTTTCAAGTATGAATTATATGTTATATAGGTTTGGTTAGGTCCCATAAGTTGAGTCAGTGCACTGGTCTCGTTTTCTATAGGCTTCGCCCGCCTGCCCGCTAGTGGCACTGAAGCTCCGATTACGGACTCCCATAAGTTCACGGCTACACTAGACCGCTATGCGTAAAAGTGTAGTACGTTCTGTTCACGGCTGCACAGGATCGCTATGCGGAAATGTGCAATACGTTCTATTTTAGACCGACCCAAACCAATTTGATGTATTTATGTGCTTTGATTTGGTTGATAATGTGATGTATTTTATAATGTGATGCATTCATGCTTTAAATTTGTTCATGATTTGTGAAGAATTTGAAGTTTTTGAGAAATGATGAATTGTGGATTTTCTGCCGTGAAATTATTTGAAATTGATTATGAATGATTTGAAAAGTTTGAAAAAAATAAGCTTTAGTTGATTTTCCTATTGTTAAATTTTAAAATGGCAAAAGTTTTGGAAAAACTTTTTCTGCTTATTTTTCTATTATAAACATGTTATTCACGAGCTGTCAAGCTCACCTCCTTTCATCCCCATCTCTAGGTATTCGAGCAGGAGATTGGATAAAAGAGAGTCAAGACTTTTGTTCGAGTTTGTTTATTTTGTGATTTATGTATTTGGAACTTTGGTATTGGTTTTGTACATGGCTTGAAATGCCATTAATGGTTTGTAAGCATTTATTTCATGATGTATATGAATTATGAATTTATGTATGAATTTGAGTTATGATTTGGTATATCGTAGTAAGTTATGAATGGGATTGATTCTGATTATGGATTTTGGATTGAGACTTATTAAAGTATTTAGGTATAGATTTGTGTTTGTCTGTGTTGGGATTCCGAACAAGAGGTCCGATGAATTGTGTTGATGGAATGGGACTTAGAAGTGTGTTTAAAACCTTTGCAGATTGTTGGGTTTTATAAAATGCAGCCGTTATGCTGCCCAATTTTTGTTAAGAATGAGTTTTGTTAAAGAGGAAATTGAGATATTGCATGATTAAGAAGAATTGTATGAATTAAGTTTTGATCGAGCATGAATTTCCCAATGGGAAATGAAGTTGCTTTGTATGAGTTAGAATAAGATGAAAAAGAAAGAAAAAAAATTATACCGAATTTCGGATTGGTTTAGTCTTAGGGTTTCCAATGGGACGCGATGTTTTTCTAAGGCTTGCGCTTTCGGATGTCGGAATTTGTTCCAGTTCATGTCGAAATGTTTGTTTCTATTTGCTTCCGATTCGTTCCGCTTTCAAATTTATTTCCACATTTTTGTCATTCGATTTCCCTTCGTTCGCCTTCGATTCGTTTTTGTTTCCTTTTTCGAATTTCTGTTTTCGTCCGTTCTTTCGAATTCGAATCTGTTCGTTTTTGCTTTCTGCCGCTTTGTTTTCGTTTTTCGTTTGTCTTCTTTCCGGTTGGGGTTGTCTCGAGATCGGGTCCCAATATAGATTGTATCAGAGCCTAGTATTAGGATCTTACTTGGGCTATATGTTTGTTAAGATTGAATTTGTGAGAATGTGATGAACATGGAAATGTATTGTCATAAATTATGTGAAGAACCAAAGTGATTGTTTGATTAAGGTTAAGAATTATGATTGATTTTAGGTTTATGATTATGAAATTGATATTAGAATTTCTTGATGAATTGGGATGAATTGATTTTGAATATACATTTGTGAGATGAAATGAGTAATGTTTGAAAGATGAGATAAAGGATAGAAATATATGTATGGAAGATTAATAGGTTGATTTTGAATCATGATTTGGTCCACGTTAAGGGACATTAAGAATTGGACCATTGATTTGTGAAAATGTGTTAAGAAATATTTGATTTGTGGATATAGTGTTTGGATATGATATAGGTGGAATTTGATACAAGAAGTGAAAAACATTAAGAATATGTGTGATGAGAAATTAGATAAGACAGTAATTTGACTATTATTAAGAGGATATGTTACTTGATGATTAAGTATGAATTTCGATGATGAAATTCTTTTAAGAGGGGGAGAAATGTTGGACCCCGAATTTTTAGTGAAAATTAGAAATGCTAAAATGAAATAAAATGAGTGTTTTGTATATGAATTGTGTTATAGATGTATTTGTGCCTTAAGGAAATTGATGAGAAAAGAATTGATTAGTTTTGATGACTTTGAGATTTGAGAAGATTTGTATGGGTTATGAGAGTAAAGTGATTGAAATGATTGAAATGGAAGTTGAAAATTAAGAAATAAAGAGAAAAAGTGTGAGAATTTGGAGAATTTAGTAAGTTTGACTTTTTGGGGATAAATAGTTGACTTTTTGATTTAAGCAGTTTTTGAGAAAATGATCTTCATGAAACTTGTAGCTTCTATTGAGAGCTTTCTGTCGCTATAAAGTATGACAGTTTTCGATATCGGGATCGAAAGTTATGATTTTTCGAAGTTAAGTATATTTTGCTTTGTGTTTGGAAAATGTTCATAGGGCAAGTTTGTGAGTATGTTGTGCTTTAAGACCAATCGTCAGACTTATATGTTTTGAATTGAGTTAAGTGGTCTACAGGAAAGTTGTAGCTTGCCTTTCAATCTTTCCAACGCTATAAAGTATGCAATTTTTGGACTTGGGAATTGAAAGATATGAAATTGTGAAGTTGCTGTGTTGGTAAGTGAAGCTGATGTGTTGATAAGCCATCCTAAGTGTAGGAATGGTGTTCAGAAACTTCAAGGGCAAAAATGTACTGATCTAGATCGATTTAGCCAAAGTGGTCTTAATGAAAGTTGTAGCTTATATTCCCAGATTTTTGTCGCCATAAAGTGTACAATTTTTTGATATAGGAGCTAGAAGTTATGATCGATTAAAGTTTTGATGTTGTTTAGAATTGATTTTGAGGACAGCAACTTTGAGTGAAGTTTTTTTGTTTGTAAGTTTTGGATGAAAGTTTTAGATTATGTTTTGCACTTTCCATTGATGTAAAGTATGGAATTTTTGGACTATGGAATAGGAAGTTATGATTTTTAGAAGTTTCTGTTACTGTTTGGAATGATCTTTAGTGGACAGAAACTTTGAAGTGGTTTTTTACCCTCTTAAAGGCCAAATTGATTTTTCCGTCCTTCATGGTAGTTGTAGATCTTCCTTTGAGTTTTCTATTGATAGTAAAATTTTCAAATTTGGAGTTGGGGATCAAGAGTTATGATTTTTGGAAAATTCGGTTATATATATATATTTGAAGTTCTGCTATTTTGCTTATAATCCGACCCTTTTTCAATCTTTTGCTTATAAATTTTCCGTCTGACATCCGATTGATTTGGTTTTTAGAGAGTTGGATTTCTAAGACATCTCTCTATCTGTTAATGGAGAATTATGAATTTTTTTAAGATTAAATTGAAGATGATTGATTTAATCAAAGTGAGTTGGATAATTTTCTGAACATGGTTCAGTATTTTGGGAATTCTTGATCTGTGGAGATCGAAATGAGTTGATTCTTGTTGCAAAGTAAAATAGAGACTTGGGACTACAATTCCTATGAATAAATTGAATTTCAATTTTGTCCCTAAGATTTTCAATTTCTGAATTGAAGTTAGGTTTAGTAATCAGTCTTGGATTAGTAAGTGCTGAAAGTATTTTGGCTACAACTTCTGCTCTAGTCATCCAAATTAGGTTATTATTGATTTGGATTAAACTAGCAAAGTAGGGCTACAAATGTTCTGAAGGAAATGAATTTCAATTCAGTTCCTAAGATGTTCAATTTCTGGAGTGAAGTTAGGTGTAGTGTTCAGTCCTGGTTTTGTAATGGTCTGAAAGTGTTTTGGCCATAATTTCTTCAAATCTGAACCGAATTGAGCGTTTTTGGTGTCGTTAGAAACGTAAGAAATAGAGGAACATTTTTATAGAAGGCATTTTTGTCATTGCCTCATTTACCTGATCAAAATAATCAGTCATGATGTCAATTTTTAAGGCCAAAAGGAAGGGTATTATTGGAAGATCACTTAAGGTTTTAAGTTCTAAGGCTAATATGGAAGGGCAAGCTGGTCATTTTGTGTTCACTAAAGGCTAGTAAGGTGGGCTGTCGTGTAAGTTAAAGAAAGGCACGAAAATTACAAGAAGAAAGAACAAAGAAAAGAGGAAAAGAGTGAGCTTCGGATGGTGAGAGAAGAAGAAGAAGAACATCGTGGAAAGCTAGGGAAAAGGGAGATTTTCGTGGAAAAGAAGAAGAAATCAAGGGT
>JANIHZ010000005.1:43768273-43783848 GCA_027478365.1 Erythroxylum rufum
TATGATGATAATTAAGATAAAATTTTTAAGATTTAAACAAGTTCTCACCTAGGAGAATCTTATAAAATCTCTCACTAAACCATTGTTCCAGTAGTAGCACGATCATCATATAGAGATATTTTATAAGATACTTAAACGATTGACTTAGTATAAGTGGAAGATTATCGGTTTATACCTTATAACCAATTAGTTTATTATAGGTTATATGATATAATTATTTAAAGACATTTTTTATTTTATGCATTTTTTAGTTAATAAATGTACGAGACACATTCTATAGGATAAATATATGTTGTAAATAAAATTATAATTACAAAATTTATATTGAATTTATGTATAACCCCTTAATTGTTTTTATTCATTATTCTATTGAGACAGGATATTAATAGAGTAAAAAGACTGTACATATTATGTTTCTTCCTTTGAAGGAAGTAATCAATCTCATAGACTAAAGTATGTAGATACCTAAACAAAGACTAAGGTGTAGATATATTTGAAAAAATTTCTAGGAGCTTATTAGAGATCAAGTTCACTAAACTAACTCAATATGAGAATTCTATTTGAAGCATTTTTTAAAATATAAATAAAATTTATTTACTAAAGCTAAGCTTCTACAACATTACATCGGATCAAGCTTTACACCTGTTCCCTTGGTAACTAAGTGAATTACTTCAAGGCATTAAGCTAAAACATATGCCTCTAACCTATAAGTTCTATATGTTCCTCATCCCAAAGCTAGCTTTTACGTGATCTCCATATTCCATGAGTATTTCCTTTATCTAATTGATTGTTTTATCAGCTAGGACATACTTCTCCACTTCAATATCTTTATAAATTCTAGCATTTGTTTCCCTCCATACAGTTCATAAGGAATAAATGAAAGTCATCTTAAATATGATGTCATCCTATTTTAAGAAACGTACTATTTTCTTAGCCCATTCTAATATCCTTTATTAGTCCTTTGGCCCACAATAAACTTATATCATATGTTGTACTCTAGACCAACTAGTTTATGAGTAGCTGCACTGGGAAAATAGGTGAATAATGGTTTTAAGATAAGATTTACATAACAAAAATAAAGGGTATATATTGTTAGAACCTATGTCTTTAGTCTTGATCCTCTACTTAACCACTAAGCCGTTGATGAATGAAGCTTTAGGAATGAGGCTTTTGTCCTATATCAGATCAAAACAAGGTAACTTAGCTAAGTGAGACTTGAAGATCTGAACATATAAAGCATTTGTAAACTTATGTGAGCTACCTCCCATCCATACAATCATATCCTCCTCCAAGTAAACTAGATTATATTGAGGTATATGACTAGTGATACTGATAAACCCTATAAAATTACATAACTAGTTATCTCCTTGAATGATAAAACACACCTTAGCTTTTAGAGGGAATATGATAGTAAGATGATTTGACTAACTCTTTTTGTATAAAAGACTGAAATCAATCAAGTTATCAAACCAAAAATACGTGTTATTGCCATTCCATCATGGTTTTTAATTAGGGGGTAAATGCACTGTCTCATCCTTAGCCTCTGAATGAGGCTCAATAAATGCTCCCTATTTATGCTTATTTACCAAAAGTTGGCTCCATTTATGTATTATTCATTAATCCATTTTGACCATAAGGTGTCTTTATCATTAAGTAGCCTCCATACCCTCTTAGGAAAAAGGACATTTTACATTACTTATATAGGGATTAAGCCAAGATGTAAACATAATTCATCCCATTTCACCTTTGCTCATTTTAAAATCTTCAACTTTTCCTACTGTAAGAATTTTTTTATGCATCTTTCAATCTCATTAATTATCCTTCTTGGTATAAAAAGATGAGCACTCTAATGAATATGGACATTTCTCAAGATGAGGAGATTATTTAGAGTTTTCCATCAATAGACAAGAATCTATTATGCTAAACATTAATTATAATCTTGAAAGTTTCCAACAAAGGGATGCAATTCACATATTTGGACTTTTTAGTAGTAATAGGCACTCCAAGATATTTGAACGGAGGTTAAGATTTTACTTAATTTCTTAATAGTTTAAATATCATAAGAGACATATAAGCTGATCTTATAGGAATTCACTCTTAGTTTAGACATATCAGAGAACTCCTTCAATATTCTCATAAGTAATCTAAAGGATTAAGAATTAGTTCCCAAGATTTGAAACCTAGGAGGGATTCTCATTGATTAGGATGCTAAAGAAGGATGAGAAAATACACTCTTTAATCCAACTAACAAACAAGGTACGAAACTTAAAAGCTTACAAACATTAATGATGAAATCCCAATTAACTATATCAAAAGCTTTAAAGAAAATCACCTTCAAAACACAACCCTTAATTGTCCTTTTAAAGTCATAATCTTTTATAAATTCTTGCACTAGGAGAATGTTATCATTGAATGGCATACCATTTATAAAGGCACCTTGAGATTGATTAATTAGACCCTTGAGTAATACCTTTAGTTTGCTAGCTATAATAATGGATATGCTTTTGTAAGATGTGTTACAGTATGGAATAGGATGATAATCATACATGGAGCTTAGGTTTATAATCTTGGGAATTAGGCATATATGAGTATTTTTTAATTCCTTCAGCAATCCTTGAGTTTGAAAAAATTCTTGGACATGTTCTTCTAATAATGCTCTAGTAATGTTCTAGATTAATTGAAAGAAATGAGCACTATAACCATCGAGAATAGGAAATTTGGAAATAATCAATCTAAATAAGTTTTCTTTAATCCCTTGGTTTAAGATAGGTCTAGTTAGATACTCCTTCATTTCCTACTTTAGCCTATCTTTAATAATCATTCTCAACCCCCAGCTTGATCTATCCTCACTAAGACTAGAACATGTTAGCTTTTTGAAGTACTCAAAAGCAGTTACCTTAATTTCTGTGTAGGGTACTACATTTTCATTATACAAGATTGTGATCTTATTTTCTTTTCCTTTTTGGAAGGATGATATTATTGAAGAATTTGGTATATTTGTAACATTCAGCTTACGTTTTATTAGTTCTTAGGTTTTCTTAGTTTGTTAGAGGTTCAAAGTAGAATTGAATTTAAGTTTTTCAAGAAACCCTTCAGTCCTTCCTTACTCGTTAAAGTTTCCTCATCAACTGGAAAGCTTTGTATCCTCTCACCTAAGGATCTTAATTTACCCTCACATTTTCATCAAACTCCTTCGTTTTTTATAAAAAGTTGAAGAATCTAATGAATGCCCTTGAATATTGTCATCTGAATAGCTTTTGTACCTTAATTTTGGAATGATTTAAGTACACTAAAGCACCAAAATATGCAAAGGAATTAGGAAAATTAGTTAGCTAAAGTTGATTCACCATTTCTCTATCCAATTTTTTCCTATCATTCCTTGCTACCTATTGTTCCAAGTGAAGAAATTCCTAATCTATCTCAAATCCACCACTCATATCTGATACACCACCTATTTTAACTCAATTCTATTTGAAGCATTACTTGTATGTATATGAAAATTCTTATTGTGATGATTGTACAAGTGATTTTTTGACTTAAAATCTTTTAAATATCTCATATATGGATTTTTATATTTTGATACTACTTATAACTTATTTATCATTATCAATGATAGCTTAATTAGTAGTTATTAGATATAGTATGAACAAAGCAGAGGTAGTTGAGTAATTAATATAAGATTCGTAACCCTAAAATGATTAGGAAAATTGTTCTTTTATTATTGATTAGTATTGATTCAGAAAGTCCTTTGATAAGGTAGAATGACATTTGAATAATAGTTTTCAAATGTCAATAATAAAATCAATTATTAATGATAGAGAACTAATATGATTGTACTTAGATAAAGTAGAAAATATTTTCATACTTTATATCTCATTGGAACATTATACGATGACAAGATTGAATTATACAAAAAAATCATGCATAGAAAGGTTAGTCAAAAATCACTTTGATATTACTAATATTTGGGTGATTATGATACATTGCTAGATATCATTCTTGATTTATGGATATAAATTATTTAATTAGATAATTACAGATAAAATAAAGTAGTTTAATTTATCTAATCCTAAATATAAATTAGGGATATAATTTATATCAACTGTTAACATATTTAAGAGTCTAATTGGTCATAAATAAAGAGTGATTAAAGAGAAAAAAGGCAATATAATCAATTTAGACTTGATTGTAAAATTTGAGAAACTTTAGAGGTTAAATATGAAATATTTAGTAAGGATCAATGTGAGATATTATATCTTAATTGGGCATAACTAGTATTTCATTAGAATTAATTACAATTATAATTAAAGTTTAATTTAATTTAAATTATAATTAAATTAAATTACTAAAAGGTGTAAACTCTATTATAAATATGCATAGCTTTAAAAGAGTTAAAATTTCTAATTTAACCTGCTTTATACTACTTATATTGTTCTATTAACCAATCTTTCTAAAAATTTTGAATAAATTTTCATAAAAGGAAACATAAGTACAAGTTTGTTGATATAGGTCGACAAAGAAAATTTGAATTTTACAACTCAAACCAATGCATACAAATGATTCTATGAAGAATTATGCTAAAGTATAAGGATTACATCAAATTAAGTGATGTTCTAGCTTGTAAGGTGACTTTGATTGCACTTATGCTTATCTTTCAATGTGTATATGTGGCACTTGAATTTCTTAATTAGCTTCCTTATTACTACCTCCTTTCTTTAGAAATTGATTGGAAAAGGCTATCTTGCTCCTTTCATCCTATAAAGAAGTGATAAGATATGAGAGGGCTACTCAATAGATTTATGCATCACCTCCATTGTTGTGTTTGATCTTAGGGCTCTAATCCATTATCTCAAGCCATGTTCTTAGTGGATTAACTATTTGGTATCTCCCTACGATCTCATTCCAAGAAAATTTAGATAAATTACACTAAAATAGTAAGTGAATAGTGTTTCAACTGATGACCTGCATAAGATGCACCAGTTGGGAATGTTCACAAATCTTACAACCCTATCTAAGGTGTGTGTAGATTGAGGAAGAGAGTTTTTAATCCAAACCAGTTTATACCAAGCAACTCTAGGTATTGGTGGATTAAAGAGGTTCCTATATGATATATTGGTGAAGTTTTCATAATTTGAATCTTTCTAGATAAGTTTGTCTTGGTGTTCAGGTTCGGGAGAAAAGCTTGTAAGAAATTATATAATGTTTGAGGTTGGAAGGATATTACTAATGGAGCTGTAGTTGATAAGTACTTGTGATAACGTGGCATTTAGTGGGCAATATGCCTTGAGAGGTGAAAGAAGGCTTAAGTTTTCTAGAGGGTCAAATGGTGTCCAATTATCATAGCAAAAAGAAGAGTTGAGACCTTCACCATGAAGCATTGCATTCTTATCTTGTCTTTTAGTCCAGTCAAAAACTTCATTCTAAATTACGCATTCAAGGCTAGTTTAAAGTTCTAGAGGTTATGCCATATAGTAAGCATGAACCCATTTGACCCATAATGCATTCTTATCTTTTTCTAATCTCCAAATCAGCTTTGAAGCATCACCATGTTGGTAGTTTTGGGTGATTTAACTCCTAGACCACCTTGTGCTTGTGGATAACATATACCTGACCATTTAATTATTGGTTTTATTTCCTTCTCCTTGAAGCTGAACCAAAGAAATCTCCCAAGTAATCTCTCTATGATTTTCATTATGGCATTATGGAAAACCAGATGTGATGACTAGTAGATATTAATGGAGCTAAGAACTCAACTGAACTCTGCTAACTAGGGATAGAGACTTAGAGCTCCAATTATTCAACCTATTATGTATCTTTTTAACTATAGGCTTAAAATCAATATAAGATGGTTTTATTGATGATATAGGTATACCAATATATATAATAAGAAGATGAACATGTTTAAAGCCAATAATGGACGACAACTTTAGATGCTGATCAGTGGCACTTGCAGATAAGTACAATCCTCTCTTTGAATAGTTAGCTTTTAATCCTAAGAGCTTTGAGACTATATTTAGAGCAATGATGATTGAGGAAATGATTTATCATCATATTTGGAAAAGACAAAGAGATCATCAACAAAATTCAAACACATAATTTTAAGCTTCTTATATTTATAATGATAGTTGAAGTAGTTGTTTCTCTCTACAACTCTTCTGACCAGCTTGTTTAAAGACCTCCATCACAATTAAGAAAAGGTAAGGGAATATAGGATCCTTATGCCTTAATCCTTTAACACCTTTTATTACATTGTAAATTCACCATTAATTAGAATATTAAAGGATATTGTTGTACATCATTGTTTTATCCATACTCTATATACAATGGAAAATCCATAACCTTCAACTGTACTGAGTATAAAGTTCCAATCCACTGTATCATAGATTTTTTAAAAATCTATTTTAAGGGAATAATTCCATCTACTTATTTTGTTAGTGTAATGCTTAAAAGGTTCTTAAACTAAGGGAATGTTGTTCCCAATTTGCCTCCCATATATATAAGCTCCTTATGACTGACTAATATGAGCTTATAACACTGATTTAAGTCTATCTACAATTATTGTACAAATGACTTTGTATGTTGTTTCATAACATGGAATAGGAAAAAAATTACTTAAGGATTTGTGTTCATTTCCTTTTGGGATAAGGTATATGACAGTTCCGTTAATCTCTTTCAAAAATTGCTTCTTTATAAAGAATTTATGTATAGCTTCCACTATTACATTTTTTTTTGCTAACGACTAAGTTTTAAGTAAAAAATTGGCATGAAAGCCAACTGGTTTAAGTGTTTTAAAAGGCCTCAAAGACTTTAATGAGTTCTTAACTTCCTCAACTATGACAGGATTGGATAGAATTTCCACTCCTTAAAAAAATAGATGATCCTTAATGATCTCTTTAATAATGGAGATAGAGGAAATGGAAGAAGAAGGAGAGACTAAAGATTTAGAGAAATACTCTTTAGCTTCCTCAAGGAATCGGCTTTGCTTGGTCAAAATGGTATCATCTTTGACAATTGTGACAATTCTATTACAAGCTTTCCTGGAAATGATAGATTTGTGGAAGAAGGAAGAATTTCTATCCCCCTCCTTTAACCATAAACTTCTTGATCTTTGTTTCATTAAGGAGTGATCAAAAGTTCAAAGATCGAGTGAAGTTGGGTAGAGCTTGCTTTTCAAATTTTTGTAACAAAGGGTTGGGTGGATTATTGTTGAGATCAGTTTGTGCTTTTCTTAGAGCAATTCTTACAGTATTGAGAAGACGATAGATGCTTCCCACATTTTTTCTATACAGTACCTTAAGCACTTTCCTTATGTATGTTAACTTTCTAGTTAGTATGAACTGCTTGGTACCATAGACATTTGAGATAAACTTTTTAACCACAACATCAGAAAATCCAAAGAGCTCAACAAGTAAGTCATTGAATCTGAAAGGAGATTTAGTGGATGGACTTACAAGTGATGTACATTGATGATTAGGGAGTGATCTAAAAGACTTGGATTATGAAAATATAGCTTTAGAATGAGGAAATGTTTGGAACCAATCCAAATTAGGCAAACCTTTATCAAGTTTTTCCCTTAGGTACAAATGCTCCTTCTATTTACCGCTCCATATATAGAAGCAGCTACCAAAAGGTATATCAATCATTTGACTGTCATTCAAGCATTTTCTTAACTTATCATAACAGGTTGGAATGATTATTCCCATTAGCTTTATTTGGATACATAATTGAATTGAGATCACCAACCAATGTCCATGGTGTTTTAATATTGGTTAAAATTTCTTTGATCTTTGACCATTAAAATTTTTTTTGGAAAGGGTAATTGAAAGCATAGATGGATGATATGGAAATTATAAGATTTTAGGCTTTCAATTTCACTTCCATTTGAATCATTTGGTCACACACCAGGAAGCTCAGAAATTTTATTTTGTCCTCATTGAACAAGACTAGAATTCTTCCATTGGGATGATATGAGTAGTGTGTGATTATTCTCTATTAGCTTGAGAAGAGCTTTAGCAAGCTACAACTTCCGATTTTCATCCTAGATTCTAAAACGCCTATACTGTAAGGCTTATTATGTAAAATAAAGTCCCTAAGAACATATTATTTAAAAGGGGCATTGGTTCCCCTTTGGAATAAATGCATTATGGTTCTCTTCTACTTACGGAGCCGACGGTGTGGTATCTATTGTGTTATTATTAGAATTCAATTCCTCATTTTTCCTGATTGTGCTCAATGTTAGGAATAACATACTCTTCATTTATTTCTTATTCCTCTGCCATTAGTTCCATAAAATGGCATAACTTGAACATTTTCCCCATAGGTCTCCCTTTATCTTCATATTGTTAGGCTTCCATACATATGTGATTTTCACTACATCTTCCACTAGCTTATAATTGTCATTTTGTTTTAGAATTGGTATTTCTTCAGGGAGATCTTTAATTGCATCGACTATCATACAAATTCTAGCAAATTTGATTCTTTTGGTTTAAGTTATGGCTTCATCCAATTGTACAGGTTTGTCTACAAAACTACAATGTGACCTAGACCTGTTGATGCCCAATACTCCAAAGGAATGCCATGAACGCACATCCAAATAGGATGTTGGATTGCTTGCTTTCTTCTATGTTTAAGCCAGGTCGCCAAGTTTAAAGTAAAGAGGGCTTGTTATGCTATGCATGAGATTATATCCCACCTGAATTTTTCAATAAGTGTATATATGTTAATAAGCACACATAATAAGATGTGTGCTTATTATACATAGATGTGATTTTACGCAAGACAAATTGATACTGTGACCGATGATTTCCTCTGTATTATAATGTAAACTTTTAAAAGGTATGAAATTAACTTATCTAATTTTGTACTTATTTTCCAAATGCACCAACAGAACGTAAAGTTATAATAGCATATACAACTTTATGTTAGAAACATAAGCACTTACGTCAGGATTCCTGTAATTTTTAGCATGATTGTTTTTAATGGTTGAACCTGAAAATATAAAAAACTAGAAAAAGATTAAATGAGCTAAGATCTTTATTCACGACTGATATTATTATTTGGCAATGAAGAAATGTCACTTTTGAGTATAGTATTAAAACCTAAGCATGAAAGATGTCATTTCCTTATTAAAACCCACATAACGGAAACGCAATTTAAAAAGGAAGACAAAACGCTAGGCTTTTAAAAAAGCTGAAGAGCATTTGATCAAGAGGACGTGTATCTGAAGCGGATCGGATGAGGCTCACCTCTGTTGGTTCCTGGCATCCGTCGTTAGTGCTCCATTTTCCAACTTCTATAATTGAATAAAAAACTCATTTTCACTCTTTCCTCGTAGACTATGGAACTAATGGCCTTATGGGCAACCTTGGGCGGTCAAACCCTTTTTCCTTTTTGTGTGTTTAATCTTTATGCAAATGTTATGTTAAGATATAAACCTCAGTGAGTTCGATCATGGTCAGAAAGAACATAAATAAGACCATGGTTTTTGTATATATAATATATTCCACCTCAAGTACCTTTCGACACTTACGTGTGACACCTTTGTTACATCAAATGATTAAAGGTTTTCTTTTTTAAGAGAGGGGTCGCCAGGATATATTCTAGTTGAACGTAGAGGTCAATTCCCTACTGTGGGATGCGGCAAAAGTTGTGATTGCAGTATCTGGGAAAAGCAACATTATAGGAAGAGCAATTAAGAATTGTTGGCCATGATAAAAAGTCAGGTCGGATTATATTACTATATAAAATAACTACACATATTTCGGCTAATTTACTTCTATACGTTTATAACAAGGGTTTGAGAGAGAAAACCCTTTTCTTTCTTTTTTTAAATTTATTTGATTATTTATTTTATTTTAAAATTTTTAGAATTTTGTATCAATTTTAGTTGAGAAATTTGGATGTTTCTCACATTTCAACCAACACATTATGAACACAAAAATTTCATGTAGTCATCTCAAATAATCCAATCACTCATCTCAATCATTCAGTTCAACATGTACACAAACGTTTCATATTATTATTTCAACACAATTCAGTAATTCTTCACAACTATCCACATGACACATACATGATATATATAAATGAAAATGAACATGTGACTTCATTTTCTTTTTATTTTGTTGTAACCGAGTACTAATTTAACTGTCTCGTATCTGTTGTGGATGTTGGGCTTATTAATCATTGAGCATGTGGCTCTTTGTGTACATTTATGAGCTTTAAGCTCCTCTTCACACTGGTCACTCCGGTCACAACTCCTTTATCTGATCATGTATGTCAATGTCTTGACATGCATCAAATCACTTAATATGTCATCAACAACTTTCATTCAGTGTACACAGGCATTTATCGCATTCATCAGATCTAAGTTCGGCATTCAACATTTAGTTGAGCACTCATTTCCCACATTCACATACAAGTAGATAGCACTTCCAATACATTCCCAAATATTAAACTCTTCGGACTATCAATGTCCAGAATTATCACAATCTCATAGGTAACAATTTAATAATTGGAATTTAAACAAAAACAAATCAAATATAATGAGAAAACATCTAAGTTGACTCACAGTATGTTCCAGATTAGCTATTGCCTTAACGATCCAGCAATGTTTGGATGTTGTGGATCAATTTGTGCTTCTATATCATGCAATGCACACATATCTACACATTACTAACTTGTTTAATCAAATGAGTACTCAATCATACACATGTATATGTGTTATGTTTAATGAATGCTCAATTGACTATCCTGGGTATATAATCTTATTCACAAATCTTGCTCATTCATTCATCATAGCTTGTATTTATCCTGTTTACAATTAGGCTTATGCCTTAAGAAAACTTGGTTACTTTAGATTCATCAATCATTCATTCCCTAATCCTTTTCTATTATTACATATTCACACAATTTCCCAATTCTCATTCATTCATACCTAATTCACATCTCTCACATCCTTTGGATCATATTTGCATCCATAAGAACACCTTCATTCCTTTAACAACTCACAATTTTAGATTTAGATACATTGTTCCAACAACAATCTAGGTTTATTTCAAGCCTCAATCAAGTCCAAATACACCAAGGTAAAGTAGCTTATCCTTAGTTGGTTCAACAATCACACCAAATAGAGTTTTTCATTTCAGAGCATTTCCCAAAATCGTGGGGGTACCTTTCCATGATCGTGGAAAGACAAAACAGAAAGCTTCTCACTTCAATGCAATGGCCACGATCATGGGAAGGAGCTTATGTAGCTTCCATGATCGTGAGCTTCCCATGATCGTGGGATGGGTGAATAGAAAGTTCACCATTTATTTCCTTTAATTTTTTTTCGGATTCTAACACCATCATAATAGTCCATTGATTATACCTCAATTATACCTTAATTATACTTCAAATCCTAATCTAAAATCATCGATTGAATAGCCTCTGACTTACGATTTCATACATCAAAACAAAACGAATTCATCCATAAAATTTCCAGCACAACTTCATCATCAATACCACAACCAAGTTCATCCCTAAATAATCATCATGAATGTTATGCTAACATGTGTTACAATAGATGAATAAATCAATTACTTGTTTAGCTCAAAACCTCCTCAATCATCAAGCTAATTTAGCCCTCCAAACATGCAAGGATAAAGCATACTCCAAGAACAAGATGGAATGACAAGGATTTCTAAACACAAGATGAAGGCTACATAATTTTGGCAAAATTCAATATGGAGGTGGTGTGAGAGTGCCATTGTTGTGAAGAAAGAAGATGGTAGCAAGTAACCAAAACATGAAAGAAGATTTCTTTCAAACGTAAAGGTCCTGGGGTACAAGTGTGTGGAGAGGGGTGAGACACATGTCATGCCACTTATCTAATAAAGAGCTATGTCATGTGTCTTCTTCTCATGCTCAATTGTCATCTAATGTTTGGTCCATTTGTCACATAATTCCTAGGCCACTTGTCACCCATGTACTTAATCCATTTATCTCCCAATTAGCGAAGTCATTTGTCACTTATTCCCAATGCCACATGTCACCATTTCATAAGCCTAATCAGCTTAAATTCTCATGTATCAATTTATCTTGTCTTTTAACATTTTTCCTATACTTGATGCATATATCACTTATCAATCACTCTATTGTAACAATAAATTCCCATGTCACTAATTATAATCCATCAAACAAAATTTAAGTCATAATTAACACACAATTACATTATAATCATTTAAGATCTTTCATACCCTGGGATATGTCAAATGAGTGCATATATTATTTTTATAATGTCTCTAAATCATGATTCATATATAGATGCGAATATGATGCATGCAAATGAAATGCACTTTATGAATTCTCATATGATATGACTCAGTATAACTATTAAATTCTTAAGTGTAAAAACGGGTTATTACATATTTTGTATTAATTTTCTATGTTATTTTCAATATAATACTCAACTTGTTCATATTTTTGAGTGTCGTCGCAATGAAGACCTTGATATTAAATTAAGAGAACCTTATTATTTATATATGGAGTTATCCTAATCAAATTAGGAGTAAAGAGACAAATATGTAGTTAGTTTAGGCATTATTCCTATTTTGTAATAACTTTTTAAATAAATTTATGGTAACTATAAAAAGAAAAAAGATATGAAACATTGTCTACTCTTTTTATTTCATCTCTTTTATTAGGTTCTCTAAGTCCTTCCACTTCTAGTCTTTTACAAATATTTGGCCTTCTCTGACTTCTTCTCTGTTAGGCCCTTCTACTTTGAATCCACTTTTCTTCGTTTAAAAACTTTCTTAGTCTAAACTGGTAGGAGATATCCCTTCTTTCCAATCACTAAAGTTATTACGTCCCCTTTTGAATGACAACAACCCTCTGGTTTCTTAACATGTGATGATTATATTACATTTTTAGTATGATTTTATAGAGTATTATGCTTGTATTTTGATGTTTCATTGGATTTGGTACTTGAATTGACTTACATTTGATTTTAGATCTTGTTTAAGTCCTTTAAAGGAAAAAGAATGAATTTGAGAATATAAGTCAATGTGAAGCTACTTTAGTACAAGTTTAAGCAAAGGATTCAAAATATAATACCAACATAATGTTCTGTTGCTTCCCATGTTCAATCAAGCCACATTTTGTTTCTTAGAGAGTTATGTACTTAACTAACACGTCTCTCGTTGTTCTTTTGTGTTAAAAAGGGGGCATTCTATTTCTTTAAGCACTTGTGACAACTTATTATATTATGGTCATGTTTTCCAATATACAAGAAATATGGCCCTATGTCCAGCCCTCATTAGTGTTGTTTTGTTATGTAAGAAGTTGAGAGAGTTATTAACCAACATAGGGGGCCAACGTAGTCTCATTTTCTAGGTTATATTGGTTGAAAATTTTAAGGTTTCATTTTAAAAGACAAACATAAGAGAAGAAAAAAAGGAGAGACATCTGAAAGGATCAAAAGCCAATCAAAAGGCAAAGGGAAAATAAGTGGGATTAAGAAGAAAACAATATTAGGGAAGAACTAGAAGATCCATAAGATTCGTTCATAATACTTAAGATTCAAGCTATGAGAAATCAATCTTCTTCCTTGTGTTCTTTCTTATTTATTATAGAGTTTCTTTATTATATTATAAATTAACTGAGATTTATATTTAGATGAGATGAACTATAGGACTTGTTATTTTAGATTGAATTCTTTAATTTAATACAAGATTTTAGTTTTCTTCAATATTCTATTAAGTTGAATTGAGGCATGATAATGTTTTGATTCAATATTAGATTTTGTACATATCAAGAGATTATATGTATTAATATATTACAACATAAATAATTAGAGTTATATGGATTGCTAGAGATAAAGACTATATAATTCTTCTAGGTTATAGTCAACCAATTATGAAAATTCACAAAGCGAGTTAATGTTTTTTTAAGGTTTTGATTTGAAAGAGTTTTCAATTGATCAACTTAAATATTTGAGTAATGTTGCTCAAGAGAGAATATACTTGTAACTTAGGAACTCATACTAGTCCAAGTAACTAGATTAAACATTATATCATTGTTTAATGATATAAAAATCGTTCATGATAGAAATAATGAGCCTAATATAGTTCTAACACTTATCCATGTTTTGACCATATTGGTTCCATGTTGTCTCAATTTATTTTAATTTGTTTACTAAACCAACATGACCATACGCTCTCTATATAATCCCCATGTTTCATGAACATTGACCCATGTCCACCCTGTGTTCGTATATTTAGCCAACACATCTCTATATAGCCTCGATGTAAGTCCTATATTCTTATAACACTAACTCATTCCTCATTCGTGTCATAAACAAGACATATAATACCCTATTATGTAAGGCTTGTGTTATGTCAATGTTTAAGGCTATAAATAGTGCTCATGATAGAAATCATGAGCCTAATATGGTTCTAACACTTATTCATGTTTTCATCACGTTGGTTTCATATTTTCTCTATTTCTTTTAACGTTTGTTTACTAAACCAATATGAGACCATACTCTCTCCATATATTCCCCATGTTTTAAGAACACTGACCTATTTCCACCCCATGTTTGCATATTTAGCCACCCCATCTCTATATAGGGTCAGAGTAAGTCCTGTGTTCCTGTAACATCGACTCATTCCTCATTTGTGTTGTAAACAAGAAATATAATACCCTACTATGTAAGGCTTATGTTATGTCATTGTTTAATTCTATAAATAACATTTATGACAGAGATTATGAGCCTCTCCTCTTGATTTTCTCTTAGAAATCATATCTCCCTCTTATTTTTTAGAAAAAATTTGACTTAACCAACTCGATTCTTCCATGCTTTCACTCACCAAATATGAGGTTTAGAGTTTTATGCATCATTTTTCAAGAAACACCATTTTTTTGCAAATTAGGATTTTGGTAAAATTTTGATATTTTGTTCTAATTTTTTCATCATCAATTGCTTGAATAAAAGTATAGCTTTTCCCCTAGCACTTACTTTCCACATTAGTGTCAATTATGGATTAATTGGAGGAGATTTTTATGACTTCTATTTTTGAAAATTCTAGATTCCATTATAGGGAGCCCATATCAGGTTAATTTGGATGAGTTAAAGATTGAATTTAAGTTTTGAAGGTTTATTTGATTACTTTATAGATGAAATTGATTAATCGTGAATTTTATTACATGCCTTAGTTTTTTTCCTTATTTGTTTAGATTGGTTTACCATTTTCAAATTTAATTGTGTTATGATTGGTTAATAAATGATTGGAGTTAGGATTTGTGCATGAATTAATATGGGAGGTTGGTTGTATTTAAAAGTACACTCATGATAAATTTGCGCTATTATTTTTCTATGAACAGATTGAGAAGAGTTGAATGTTAAAAGTTATGTTCCAGGGTATACATTTTGTGGGTTTATATAAGTTCATCAGGTCTAAATTATATATAGGCACTTTGTCATTTTTATGGTTACGAAATTGTCAATACTCTTAGTATTAGGTGTTAACTCACCTTACACTTATCTTTTTGTGCAAGTGTGAAAACATATTTATTATTTTTATAAGATAATTACC
>JANIHZ010000005.1:43814180-43826040 GCA_027478365.1 Erythroxylum rufum
TTCTAAAGTATGCGTTTTCGGATATCGGAGTTAAGTGTTTCTTCCTTAAGCATTTTGTTTTCTTTGACTCCTAACCTTTCGATTTCTTTAGTTTCCCCACGCGTTTTCGATTCCTTCGCTTTTTGATCCGATTTGATTTTTCTTCGGATTTCGCTCACTTTGACTTTCGCTTTGTGATTCGTTCTTTCGCTTTTACCCCTTTTTGTTTTTCGATTTTTTGATTCCGAGGTGGGTTCCGGAAACGGGTCCCAACAGATAAAGTTGTTATCTATCTAATTTCAGTTTAGCTAGTTTATTAAGCAAACTTAAGATCAACCAAATCTGAATGGGATCCTATTTTACTATAGAGATTAGAGTAATCTTTCCAAATAATGGTGAGGGCTATTATTTCAAATAAAATAGTGGGAGTATCAAATAAATGTTTAAGTTCCTTATCTTATTTGGTTGTTATGACATATAACCAATACTTGTTTTTCTTACATTTATATTTTGTTTTAAGTAGAATTTTCATTATTTAGTAAAGTTGATTCTAAGTGATACATAAAATAGAGTTAAAAGGTATAGTACCTTGATGGAATTATTCCATACAATTTAGCCTAATAAAAGCATAAATATGGAGTACAATTAAAGACTTTGCTATAATATGATAATAATTGTCCTTAGAAGGAAAAATGAATGCATGACTTTTCTTTTCAATATATGATATGATAGAGACCATGTTTGTTTCTAATCCATGTTTTTGAGTATTTGATACTGAATTCAAATTCAATATCACTACAATGTTCAAAGCATGATAAGAAATATATTGTTAAGTAAAAGTAGTTAATTCAATTTTATACACATAGTTTGTATTTATTGGATCAAAGTAGACTTATACTTAACATAGGTGGCAAGAATACAAAGTTGGATAACCATGACTTTTCTTTTATGCCATATTGATTAAAAAACATAATAAGAATAAAAAGTAATATATAAGGATATGTATCAATTTGATTATGTTTCGTATTAAACTTATGAGACTTGTTGGGTTAAAAAATGACTAAATCAACCTTTGGTGAAAGGATGATGATAGTATTGAAACTGTTAAATCTTATATAGGTTTTGTATTGAATGGAATAATAATTCATAAAAAGATGATTATTATGTTTCATTAGAAGTACCAAGGACTTTATATGATATAGCCATATGTATTAAATAAAATTTTGATTTAAGATTTTGAAAAGTTTAAATTGTTTAAATCTAAGTAGAAATTAAGCATTAAGAATGATAAAGCACTTTGATGAGATCGATTCAGTGATTTTTAAATTTTTTAGTTATTTATAAGGAATGAGAAACACCTTCACAACTAAATTTGATAAAAGTATGGATTTGTGTAAGGAGGAATATTCAATATGAGATATTGTATGATGTAATATTATTTCTTATATAGTTATATCTAGTACAATAACTTTCCTTCAATAGTTCTAATTAAATTAATTCGCAATATTTCATATTAGATATAGAATGTTAAAATTTTGAAAAAGTTGTAGTTAATGATTTTGGGATGTGATGCTTAGCTGAAGAATATATTATCGAATAAGTTCAA
Organism: Erythroxylum rufum; assembly: GCA_027478365.1. Lineage (NCBI taxonomy): Eukaryota > Viridiplantae > Streptophyta > Magnoliopsida > Malpighiales > Erythroxylaceae > Erythroxylum > Erythroxylum rufum. Next base: position 43,815,766 of record JANIHZ010000005.1, read on the forward strand.
AACTAAATTGGATAATAAAAGGTTATGAGATATCTAAAAGTTTGGATATAATCTTATAGACCCGTTAAACCCATTGAACAAGTTGTTTGTTTCAATGTATACTTACAGAAGAATGGTTCTCAAGATAAGTAGTTGGAGTAAGATGAAATTTGAAAAGTTCAAATCGTATGACAATATGTCCAATTGGAACTATTGCCTTTGTTGATACATTTGATGTATAGCCAAAAGGTTACAAGATATTGAAAGATTCACTTTCATGATGAACTAAACGAGTTTATTTTGGAGATGATTGTGAATTTATCATATCTAAAAGAAGGTTAGTGGGAGTATAATTGTCCTCTTAAATGAGAGTATGTAGAGGCATATTGCTTAAAGAGAACAACAATTCATATTTTCAATTGTTGAAAATATAATTGTCCTAGAGCAACTTTTGTTAGATATGAATGTGATCTCCTTTACTCTAAGTCCTGATTATCATATCATTAATGTATGTCTCTATACTTGCCCAATAAAGGTTTAAACTACTATTGACTAATCTCTGAATTGTTAACTCTAAGTTCTTTACTTTAAAGGCATCATTAGATAGCAATAAGTGCTTTTATGGATGATAAACAAGGTCTTCTTTATATCTGAACCATATATAAGACTCTAGTTATAACTAGAATATGCATTTGTGAAGCTTAACTATTTATGACGTGTTATTGCATCCATTAGTTGGTCGATTTTAGGCAGAAGGTAATTGTCTTTCAAACAATCCTTGCTCAAGTTTGTGAAATCCATATACATGCACCATTTTCCACTCAATTTTTTGACCACTATATTGATTGACCATTTTGAATATTATATGTCATTTATAAAGTTGTCTTATAACAATTTTTTCATTTCCTCCTCAACCACAAATTTTAAGGAAAAAATCCATTTATTTTACTTGATAGGTCTAAATTTAGGATCAATATTCAACTTATGCACCATAACCTTAGGGTTAATTCCTTCTATGTTTTTAGGTTACTAAGTGACAATGTCTACATACTCCCTCATCAATGAATCCACCAATTCTTTTTAAATTACATTTCCTACCTTCACAGTCTTCACTTCTTTAGAATCTCCTATATTTACATTTACTACTTATATTGTAGGCTCTCCTTTTTTGCTCTCTCCTTAATTCCCCTTAATCAATTTTTTGAATATGGAAGCTCTTGTCATCCTTTAGGGATGTTAAATAACAATGTTTGTTCTCCTTCTTCAAGTCCTCGTACACCTTGATTACAACATTTTAAATTGGTAACTTCATCAATAATTAATAGAAGAACAACACAGCCTTGAAGGAGAAAAGGTGGGGCCTTCCCAAAATAATGTTATAAGCCAAATATCTATCAATAACGTGGAATTCTATAGAACCAAGGGACTGCATGTGATCTTATTCAATGTGTGTGTTTCTCTCCCACTAAAAAAAATGAAAAGAGAAAAAACAAAATCAATGTAGACCTGATTTATGCTTTAGTAAATTCTAAAGTTATTTGCAAAATTACCACTTTCAATTAGGATCCTTCTCACCTTCGAGTTAGCCAAAGATGTCGTTATAATCATTGCAATTGCATATCATTAGATAATTTTCTCTATCAAATTTCTCTTTCTCCTAGACTTAATAATGATATTGAGAAAAATTCTTTAACATGTACATAAACTTCTTCAATTGAGTTATGGTATCTTTGAATGTCTACCTACAATAGTATTGATAACCTTAGCCTTGGATGATGCTTACTAGATCTGCTTACTAATCTACCACCATGCTCCTCTATATGGGACTAATTGTGACATCTTTTCTGACTTGTAGATTTGAAACTATTAGTCTAATTGTCCTTAAAAGCTTGTATTATGTGGAAAAAGAAAGAGGAGTCCTTATGTCTCCTTTTATTACTAAAAAGTGACTCTTAAATTTAGACTAGAGTTGTTTAAAGCTCAAAATAAACCCTTTAGAATAGTTTAATAATCCTTTATAGCCCTTGCCAAAAGTTGAGAAGACCTTACACTTTAAGATGTCTAAAGCTCCTTCTAAGTCCATGATTTCTTAGTAATTTTTTTGGAAAACTAAAATAATTTGTCATTAAATAAAAAGAAACCATGCAGAATTTGCAGTGTACCAGATACAACACCATGTAACATCTCTCTATATAACTATTAGTATTGCAATACATTATGGGAATTATAATACTCGGGCATCCTCAGGCATTGGCAAGTATTAAAGTCAATACTTCTAGAACCCTACCACCGCCACCATGCCTTAGCCACCAGTACTGCCACCAGCTCCCCTACCGCCATCGCCACCAGCAACACCCTCCACATACTCTAGCCACTGCCAACAGACTTCTCAATAGCTTAACTCTGCCAACATATAGCATCTTTTCACACGCCAAAAAAGAACCTATAGCCTTCACAGACACAGACACAGACATTCCACCACCATCCCCACTTTCCACACACACCTGTAATTGCAAAATCTCAAACTTACCTCCATACCTCCACAATCTCAAACTCACCAGCCCTCTTCTTTCATTTCTAGATCTTGTTCAAACCTACAAGAAAAACCAGAAGAATTAGTTCCAATATGAACACTGATTTTCTAACCCTTCTTTCCACTATAAAACAAAACACCACTCCTAACCCTAAATCAACCCCTCCCTCCCCCACTAAACTTTCTGCAGCAACCCCCCGCTTCCCCAACATTTTCTACAACTATCCCTCTCCCTAATACTGCTGACCAACTCAAGGGTTTTACATCTACTACTGTTGGAAACATGGCTAGAGGACCTAGGAAAACATGGAAATAAGTCGTGGGTGATAACTCAGACTCCTATCTGGTTTTCAGCTCTCCAGTTGAGATTGAGGGTAAGCTAATGGTGGCTCCTAGCCTAGATGTTTTACAACAAGGAGCCAAGACCTAGGAAACTATTCTTGTTGGATTTTTCATAGATAAAAGACCTGCTTTTCTTGTAATACAAGCATGGGCAACAAGAAATTGGAAAGGAAGAGGACTAATGGAGGTAATGCTAACTGAAGAGGATAATATAATCTTTATCTTTTCTTCCAAATCGGATGCTCAAAAGGTAATAGAAGAGGGCCCTTGGCATATCTCTTAACTCCCCTTATTTCTACAAAATTGGCAACCGGGCATAGAGTTATAAAAAAATTAGAATGAAGAGCATTCCCTTATGGGTGAATATCCACAATATCCCCTTAGAATATTGGGCTAAAAAGGGGTTGAGCATGCTTGTGAGCCATTTAGGGAAACTTATATGCATGGATGAGAATACTGCTTTGAGGAAAAGAGTAAGATTTGCTCGGTTATGTGTGAGTATGGACATCTCCAAGGAAATGAAAGATAGTATCCCTATCCTAAGGTTAGCTGATGAGAACTCTCTTAAAGAAGACAAAGTATTAGTGACTTACCAATGGAAACCATCTCTTACAGCTCGAGGTAAGTAATGGAAACCTACGGGTAGAGTATTCATAAAAGGAGACTATTGGGAAGTGATGGGAATGGATTAGAATGAGTCTGAAGATTACAAAAAGATGGAGGAGGTAGAACAAGTAGTGGAAAACCATGGGATGGTTTAGTCAGTAAATGTATCTCCGAAAATAAAGGAGTGTAATTCGAAGGAGAATAGCTTTGTTTCGGTACAACAAGAAGAAGTTCAAAATAAACTATCAGAAGATGTCTGCAAGCTTTCAATGAATAGAAGAGGAAATGAGCTAGAAACTAGTGCCACTAATTCAAATGAGGGAGCTTCGACTAGTCAATAGATTGAAGAAAGTCTTCCAAAGGTTGATTTGAAAAATGGTAGTAATTAAGAGGACCAGTTTGAATAGGTCACAACTTGGAAATGTATTAGGAGCAATAGGAAAAGCCCCAAAGGGAAAACAAATTGCCTATAACTTTGATTGTATGAAATGTGCGCAGAATAAACAATCCTTCAAAGCTTAATGCTTTAAGGGATTTTGTTCTAAAAGAAAAGCCTAGGGTTTTTTGTATGTTGGAGACAAAAATTAGAGAAGTTAACTAGAATAAATTGGTTTATCTAGGTAACAATTGGCAGTTCATTACAAATCATCACAGTCATGTTTATGGAAGGATTATTATAGCTTATGATGGTGAATTTTTGAAAGTGGAGGTTCTAGAATCAAGGCAACAACATATACACACTAAGCTTTATTTTAAAATGGAGAATTCTTGGGTCTTAGCTACCTTTATCTATGGATTCAACACAACATTCCAAAGATTTGACCTCTAGAATGGCCTAAGAAGGATTAAGACTTCGGTAAATTCCCTTTGGGTGGTGTGTAGGGACTTTAACTCCACTGTGTTCAGATTAGAGGCTGAAGGTAATTGTAATCTATTCAACTACTCCCATTATTTGCTTGATTGTATGCAGGAGGTGGAACTTATAGACTGAAAATCTGAAGGCAATAAGTTTATGTGGTCTAATAAGAAAAGTTGTACTTGGCACATCAGAAAAAACTGGATAGGGCTTTGGTAAATGTGGAATGGCTAAATACCTTTTCAAGAAGCACTACAAATTTCCTAAACTTTGGCATCTCTGACCATACTCCTATAAAGATTGATAACTTATTCACTACCTCCAGAGTACATCATCCTTTCAAATTTAACAACTATCTGGCTAACGTGGAAGGATTTCAAGAAGCAATAGTGAAGGAATTAGGTTATGGTTGTTATGGAACTAAGCAGTACATATGTATCCAAAAACTTAAGGCTATAAAATAGGAGCTGAAGATCCTTAATTGCAAGAGAGGTTAGAATCTTTCTAAGGAGGTTGAAATAATAAGAGATAAACTCTCTTCTATTAAAATCACTGGTAGAAAATCCCTTAGATGGTGTTCTAACTATAGCAGAAAATGAAGCTCTGAAGAATTACGTGGAAGTGGTGGATAACCAATGTTCTTTATTGAAGCAGAGAGCTAGAATTAATTGGCTGAAAGATGGAGATAGATGTACTAAGTTCTTCTTCAATTCTATGTTAACTCGAAAGAATACCAACAGAATCTCCTCTATTAAAACTAAAGTAGGTGTGGAAGTTTTCGGACAAGATGACTTAGCTAAAGAAGCCAAGTCCTTCTACAACAATCTACTGGGTTCAGAAGCTACCCCGTTAGAGCAGGATTATGATCTTGGACAATTTGTCACTACTAAAATTCTTGAGAATGAAGTTGCTTGGTTAATAAGACTTGTCACAGATTAAGAAATTGAGAAGGTTGTCTTTTAACATGAATGGTTTTAAAGCCCTAGGACCTGATGGCTTGAATGGGTATTTCTATCAGAAAACTTGGAATAGTTTGGGGGGGATAGTCAAGGAGGCAGTGCACGAGTTTTTTTAAGAGGGGTTCTACTGAAAGCAATAATCAAGACCTATCTTTGCTTGATGCTTAAAAATTTCAGCCCAAATACTTGGAGTGACTACAGACCTATTTCGTGTACAAACTTCCTATACAAGATCATTGCCAAGATTTTGGCTAATAGGATGAAGGAGGTCCTAAAATTTCTCATTAGTGAGAATCAAGGTGCATTTATGGCTAACAGAGATATAGGGGACAATATCCTTATAGTGCAGGAGCTTTTAAAAGGATAAAATCGCAAGAGAAGTTCTCATAATTACACCATTAAAATTGATTGACAGAAAGATTTTGACAGTGTGACTTGGAGCTTCCTACTAAAAACAATGGAGATAATGAACTTTCCCATAAAGTTCATAAAATGGATTCAACAATGCATTTCTACTGCTTCCTATGGGATTTTGATAAATGGGAGTCCCACGGAGATGTTTAAAGGAAAAAAAGGTCTTAGGCAAAGGGATCCTTTATCCCCTTACCTATTTCTAATGTGCTTGGAGGTTTTCACTCAATTACTGAAGCACAACACCTCAATAGACCCTAAATTTAGATTCCACTCCAAATATAAGAAAATTTCTCTAACTAGCTTATGTTTTGCAGATGACCTTATTCTCTTAAGCAGGGCTAATGTCTACTTAGTCACTCTATTAATGAGATCTCTCAACTTATTTAAAGAGCTGTTGGGGTTGTGTGTGAACCAAAGCAAGAGCTATCTCATTCTCTCTAAAAGTATTATTCATCTCTCAAATGCTTTGTCTCACACTATGGGTATGGAAACTAAAGATCCTCCTCTCCTCTACTTGGGGATTCCTATCTCATCAAGGAGGCTTAGGTTCTGTGAATGCATTCCTTTAATTGAAAAAATCCAGAAAAGATTGGGGGCATGGTCAAATAGAGCACTATCTTATGGAGGGAAAATTCAGCTACTGAAATCGGTGATCATGTCTATGCATACTTACTGGTGTTCATATCTTTTTCTCTCAAAAGGGCTGATTAAAACGATAAACAACTGATGAAACAATTTCTATGGGGAAAAGAGAATGGAGAGAGAGGAATAACCAAAGATAGTTGGAAGAAAATCTGCCAACCGAGAGAGGAAGGAGGATTAGGACTGGAGTCAATATCTAGTAAAAACAGATTTCTTATATCCAAGAGGATTTGGAGAATTCTAAGTGAAAAATAGACTATGTGGTCCAATTGGACTCATTCTTACCTATTAAAGGGAGGGAGTTTTTGGGCTCTAAAAATCAATAATAGCTATACTTGGTTTTTTAACCAACTTCTTAGATTATGGGAAGATATATATCAGCATATTTGCCAGATTGGGACAGGGGAAAGAATTTCCTTATGGTATGACAACTGGACAAGGAATGGACATTTAATACAAAATCAACTGGAAAGATCCCTATTAAACCGATTCCTTAAGGATACTAAGCTCCAAGAAATTGTCAAGAATGGGAATCGGTCCCTTTCTTCAGATGAGACTAGATTGTTGCTCTTGCCTCAATTTAGAAGCCAGGGGGAGAGGGATATCTAGGTATTCCTGTCTTAGAGATTACTAATAAGGAAGTTAGAAGAATGAGGGAGGGGACTGCTAACCGTGTAGGATGGGACACATTGATATGGAATAAGTACTGAGACCTAATGTTAGCTTTCTGCTCTGGCTAACTATGTTGAATAGACTTAGTACTATAGATAGATTGAATTTCCTAACCTCCTCTAAGATATGTATCCTATGCAAACAAGAGGATGAAACTAGAGATCACCTCTTCTTTGATTGTGTCTTTTTAAGAGAAGTTTGGGAAAAGATCTCTAATTTATGTGCCTCTGATTACTCAGACTCATAGATATTCTACAGGGTATACCAAACTTGTAGATGTCTAAACATGATGAGGATATTCTGCTACTTTCGGTGGCTATATATGCTCAAGTATTCTGGAATGAGAGGAATAATAGAAGATTTAAAGATAAGGCTAATTCGTTAATATCTCTTATAGATCTCACTACTACCGGCATAAGGGAGCAATTGATCATTAATCAGTTGAACCTACACTATAGTATGAGAATGGAACTTATATAGTGATTATAATATTAGCCTATCAGAACTCTCCAAAGTTCTAACTACTTAATTCATACTGTATGAAGGAAATTCAGCCACAGCTCAACACAAGCATTATAGCACCCCACTCCCATCTGACACATGCACGTGCACCCTTCATACACACGTGCACATGCTCGATAGAAATGGTGCGTTAACCATTTCACCTTCACTATATCACATGGCATCGTAAGTAAAACCATAAATAACACATTGTCTGAAAACCAAAATTTTCCTTATTTCATTCCTCAAACTATAATTCACACTATATCATTAACCATCATCCATATTTTACAATGTCAATCTAGAGTGTTTACAGCTTAGTCTACATAATATGCTACATACATAAGGAAACCAAATAAAAATTAAAGCAAACTATTTCTTCAGTTCTAGCTGACCGACCTTTGAGCCATAATTTGTACCAAAATGTAGTCTTAGCAGCTAAGTCATCGCTCTCTTAAACCTAAAATTGTCAACGTTGCAATTTTGATAAGTTTTGCGAATTTAGTAGAGTAACCATCCTCGATGGTTCACTCTTGTCATACAACACAACAATTCATATTATCATGTAATTCACAACAACTTGATCACATCAAGTAATATTATGAATCACTTGTTCACATATCTCATAATTCAAACACAAGTTCATACCATTCATTATCACATGTTCATACAAGGGAAGTCATCATAACAATGTATTTATTCAAAATATTCATGTCATATTTGAATGCAATGTTTATAAGACTCAATTCATTTATTACGTTGTTGTGACTGAGTGTCTTTTTCATTGTCCCGTATCCGTTCTGGATACTAGACTCTTTCATATTGTCCCTTATCCGTTGAGGATACAGGGCTCTTTAAGCACATTGAGCTTTAGGCTCTAATCACGAATGTCTGAGCTTTAAGCTCTTTTTTTTACTAGCAACATCAGTCACAACTACCTTTATATTACATGCATTGAAATGAAATGCATGCCATAATTCAGTCATCACATTCAATCACTTTTAATCGCATTCATTTTCGTATTTGCGCATTAATGGTAATCATCAGGCTAGGTCTGGCATTCAACTTTTCAGTTGAGAATCAAATACTCAATCTCATTCATATATAAGTAGCACTTCCAACAATGTTTACATGCATCAAACGCCTCGGACAATTGTTTTCCAAAATTCAGAACACAATTAGCACATATCAAATTCAATTCAGTAACAAATAGAATAAATTAAGGTGAGACCATCTTAGGTTACTCACAATTGCTCCCTTTTTGCTTATTGCCTTGAAGTTCCGGCAATATCTGGAAGCAGTCGCTCTAGTTGCTCTTCTATATGCATTCAAATACAATTTCATGTTACCACATTGTTCATATAACTGAATATGCATTTTTATAAATGTATCATGCAACATGCATGCTCAATGACTTATGCCCGGGTATAATTTTGTAATAAACCGATGCAAAGATCAATTGTACTCCAAACGTGTCAAAATTTATACACTCATTAACTATTCTAGCTTTCTTTTCAACACAGACTTTCGGGTCTACTTTACATGATCATTATGATAAGGAAAATGGTATATTTCTGTAACACTTTCTTCTAGACAATTGTTTCCCTGTGCCTTAAGTTTCTAATGATACCAAGATCATACAATTTGGTTCATTATTCTATGAGTTATGCTCAAAATACTATAGACTGAGTACATTTGAAATTTTGGCTAGTGCATGATCATGCACTCAAAGTTGTACAACTTATATCTCTTAATTCCAATGTCTAAAATGTACAAATTGTATACCAATTGAAAGCTAACGGAATAAGCTACAACTTTTGTGAAGAAACCTTTGTCTGATTTGGCCTACATCAATACAGTTTATTCGATAACTACAGGCCATAATTTCTGTCACAGGTAATGCTACAGTCTAAGTCAAAACTCAATTTCAAGCTAAATTTCAAGACCGTTAAGGACATAATTAAAATTCAATTTCTCATAAAATTGTATCCAAATGTCTCTAGTTCAATTTAAATCAAAAATCATCTCATTTGGAAATCTACATATCAAAATACAGCTAAAATACCAAAGCATATTTAGTAAAAACATTCTAGTTATCAGATTCCAACACACCTCAACATTTTCGTCCTAAACTCATCAACCAGTCTCTTCCAAATTAATTCAGATGGCTATAAATTTTGCTGGAGATAAAGAACAATGTGTTATGAGCTTGTTGGTTTAAATCCCATGTCATTTTGAGGTTAGAAGAAGAAGTTATAGTAAAAAGAATAAAGGATCTTCAACTGTTAACTATGTCTTCAATGTCACAGTCACGCAATCCCTCTTTTCTTCTCCAGATTCACAAAACACAGGTTTTCTTCTCTTCTTTCATTTTTTTCCAGATTTCTCACTCCTACCTTTTACAACTAACACATCTTATCCATAAATTATCTTTTCTACTTCCATTTCAGTTCAACTTAACACAAACAATTCAAAATCCAAGATTAAACATTAAACTTCAAAAATCGATCATCGCTCACGCATATTTCATACTTTCTGCATATTTTTTTCATTTCCTGCTCAAACTTTCTGTTGGATCTTGATTTTCCTGAAATTCCTATAAATTGCTTAAATTGGTTATTTGTGTTTATTTAGTGGTTTAATTTTTTTTTATTTTAGAATTGGTCCTTAATTAGAAATTGGAAGAATTAGGAATTGGAATTAAAATGAAGTATTAGGGTTAAATTAGAATCAAGTTAGATTTAATGTAGATTAATTTAGCTTAAGTGGTG
>JANIHZ010000005.1:43829899-43840758 GCA_027478365.1 Erythroxylum rufum
ATATAAGATATTGAATCTTATTTGGGCATAATTGGTATTTAATTAGAATTATTTGTAATTCTAATTAAAGTTTAATTAAAATTAATATTTAATTTCAATTAAATTACCGAAATGTCCAAAAGCTTATTATAAATAGGCTTGAGCTCTATGGAGCTAGCACTTCATACTTAACCCTCTCTGTAAAAGTTACAGAGTTCTCTCAACTCATTATGTAGATACCGTTAGAGGCCGGATACTTGTGCGACTACGATGGTTGAGACAGATCGATTTCAGAAATGGTTCGAGGGATGCATTAAGATAAAGATCAAGCTTCGGAATAAGGTAAAAATTAAATTTCTGTTTTATTTTGACTCGTGTTAATCATTTTATAGAATTAAATAGATCTTGATTTTTGAGAAATCAAAAGTCACAAAAGAGTTTCGTGATTATTTCGTTACATCGGATTAGATCCCGACCCGATTTCTTAACAGGTATAAGAAGATTGTCTAGTGTCAGACGCCATGACATCTCTTTAGAAATCTCATTGTAACCTCTTTACTGGTTCTCTCCATAATCACCTCCAAGCTGGTCGCTATCTTATTTGCTTCGGCTTCTCCAAATTTATTCTACCTCCCATCAATGTTCATCCTTCACCTTTGACATGCTTAACTTTGTTCCTACTGATTTTTCACTCATCTATTGTCTTTTAGTTCAAAGCTAGCCACTCCTCTCTTTTGTTTATGGTTCTCCTTCTTTTTCCTTCTTCCCAAGATTTAATATTTAATAATATAATTGCAGGATAACAATTTAATAGTTAATGATTCTCAGGGGAATTCATCACCTAGACACTATTATTTGATATTAAATTTTCTAAGTAATTTTCTTTATCTTGCATTTATTTTTGTTTCCAATCTTAGTTTAATTTTTTAGATTTATTTTTAATTATAAAACCAAATCTGGTTCTAGGCTAGATAATAGAAAAGTGTAATCATTATTACTTATCGTCTTCGTTGGATTAACCCGTACTTACTTATGCTAGCTGTAGCTATATTGTGCACTTGTAGTAAATTTAATATTGACCTTAACCCTAGTCAATCATCCACTATGTTTGGACTTTTCTTAATAAAAGAATTCGTTTTCATGTTATGAAAACTTAAGCAGCTAGCAACTAGATCAAATTTGGCCTTCTTGATGTCATAGTTAACAATCAAGACATATTTTTCTTCAAATTCAACTATCTTGATGTAGTGGATGCAGTCATAAAGTAATCTTTCCTTTTTCAAGCATGGAGACCTGCTGTTAAATTGTAGGAGATCAAGTAGACCTCTCTGTTTTGAGTTATCTAGTGAGTTCAATTAATAGACCTCAATGTTTTTATTAAGCTACTGTCGAAACAAAAAATGATACATTTTTCTAGAATATGTGTGGATTTAATTTTTCTAGAATAGGTGCTCAACCAAACTAGTAAAAACATATCAACCAATTGGAAAATTGTTCAAAACAGACAACTTTGAGGAACTAATGGGTGAAGTTTAAGATTAGGTTGATATTAGCGACACTAGTGATGATTATGATTCTCATAACTTGGTAGCTAGTGATAAGCATAATACTGATAGTGTTGATCATCCCATAGGCATTAATAATCCTATAGATAACACATAAATAGTTAAATCCTACTGTAAAGGAAAGAGCAATCGAAGTTTTTATACCTGAATTGGAAATCACAACTCAAGCACTGAGTATTGAAGTTTAGTTCAAAGCTTTCTGGTAGAAAGAAAAATACTTCTTCTACTACTTTTTAATGTTAATCTGTTCATGGAACATTAGGGTTATGAATTATCCTACAAAAAAGTAAGTGATCAGAGACTTTATTATCAAAAATAAGCTTGACTTGAAGGATATTCTAAAAATTAGAATGAAGAAGAACATTAGTAGCCTCTTGTATCTTTTGTCTAATAACTGGAGGTCCATCTCTAATAAGGATTATCACCCCATTGGAAGGATTCTAGTTATCTATAATAGTGACAAGATTGACTTAATTGGTTCCACCACTGCTGGCCAATTGATTCACTTACAAGTCTTTTCCAAACGTCTCTACAATGTTATTTCTGTCATTTATGTTCTCAATCATAGCTTTCAAAGACTTTCTTTGTGAAGTAAGATAAAAGAGCTAGCATATGGTATCTACAAGTTTCTGATTAACCTTAGGGGGCAATTTTTCACTTGGAGCAATAAGGACAATAATGGGACTTTCATAAGGAAAAACCTTGATAGAGGCTTATCCAATTTGCTTTGGTTGCAACATTTTCCCAACACTAAGGTCTCTTTTCCCAATACAATCATTTTTTATCACTCTTTTATGGTTGTTAAGTTTGAACTAGACTACGCTCTTCTCAAGTATCCTTTTTGATTCAATAACTTCTTAACTTCCATATCTAGTTTTCAAGATGTTGTTATAAGAGGCTTTGCCTCTCATTTCTATGGATCCAAGAAATTTCAATATTCCATGAAAATTAAAATAATATGATTAACAAGGTAAATATAGGGGATGTTCATCATTTTTTAAACATTACCCAAGCTACTCTTAATAAAGCTCAAAATAATATATACATCAATCTCACTTGTCCAAGGCTCCAAGAGTCAGAAAATTGTGAATTGAACAACTATTGAGAAGTAGTTAACTTCGATTACTCTCTATTGAAACTAAGACATAGGATTAAGTGTATTTTTGATGGTTCCAAGAATACAGCTTTCTTTCATAGACTTATCACTACAAGGAAAGCCCCAAACAAAATTGTTACACTTAAAAGAAATGAATATTTGTTTCAAACCCAAAGTCATTTAATCTATGAAGCTACTTGTCATTCTCAATCACTAGTAGGCTCTCGTTCTTTTGCCTACTCCTCTATAACATTTATCGAAGATATAGTTCAACAAAAAATGTCTACTCAGGAAATGGAAGCTCTGGCCTCTCTTGTTACTTGATCTAAAATTTAAAATGCCTACTGGTCTCTAGCTCTTCATAAAGCTCTAGGATTAGATGGCTTCAACATAAACTTCTTCACTAGAAAAGTGGTGCATTGTAGGCAATATGGTCTCTGAAGCAACCTTGAAGTTTTTTAATAGTGGCAAGCTTCTCAAGGCTGTAAATAACACATTCATTACTTTAGTTCTTAAAGGGAAAGAGCACAAGTATTTAAAAGACTACTGACCCATCTCATGCTACAACTCTATTCACAAAATCATTTCCAAAGTGATTGCTTTAAAATTATAGCCTATATTTCTTGGATTTATTGATTCATCTCAATCTGCTTACATCCTTAAGAGAAAAATTGGAGATAATATTGTATTAGCTTAAGAACTACACCAGAAAGAACAGCAAGAAAAATTGTGCATTAAAAATTGATTTTCAAAAACTTATGGCATGGTTGACTGGTAATTCATTCTCAACATTCTCAAAGCCTTTGGTTGCCCTGATATTTTCAAACAATGGATTCACCAATGTATCTCAACTGTTTCATTCAAAATTTTAGTGAATGGTGAGGCTACTAAACATATCAATGCTGCTAGAGGTATTAAACAAGGTGAACCCATCTTCCCATACTTATTCTCTTTGGTCTCTGAAATTTTATGTAGACTGCTTAAAAGTAATGCCACCAGAAAAGGATTATTAAAATTTCATTCTAAATGTAAGAAGCTTAATTTAGTTAGCCTAAGTTTTGTTGATGATATATTTGTCTTCTCAAAAGCTAACATTTGCTTTGTGACATCCATTTGCAAAGCTCTCAAAGTTTTCAATAACATTTCAAGCCTTATTATCAATAAGGATAAGTCCAGCTTGTTTACTTTAGAAGGTGCAACTCAATCTGTAGTTAGATTGTCACTAATTACTAGCTTCAAGTTGAATCACTTACCTATTAAGTATATGAGTATTCTTATCTCCTCAACTAAACCTGTACTATTAGAATTCAAGTCTCCTATTGAAAAAATCAAGCGCAAGATTGAAAGTTAGTCCTGCAGATCACGTTCCCTACCTAGCAAATGTCAACTGACATATATGTACTTTCTTCTCTAAGTACATACTGGGCCTTTCATATTGTTTTTCCATAAGCTGTTATCAAGACTGTAGAAAAACTTTTTCGAAACTTCTTATGATCAGCTAGTAGTAGTAACACTAAAATCAACTAAATAAGCTGGTCTGAGGTTCACTTGCCTAAAAGTCATGGAGGTCCTACTATTTTACCTATCAAAAACCTCAATTATGTTCTCTTACTTAAAAGGCTATAGAGACTCATCCAAGATCAACAAACATTGTGGGTTAAATGGGTGTATACATACTACATCAAGGATAAAAACATCTAGGCTACTAAGATTCCAACAACTTCACTTGAAGATTTAGAACATCTATTTTGTTAATTTCATTATACTAGGTACCTATGATAAGCGGCTCTTAAGCTCTACAATATTCAGCAATCCCCCTGTTCTTTGGACTAGTATTATTAAATGGAATCTGAACACCAAAATGAAGTTTGAAGGGGATCTTTAGATTAGCTTTTAGCTACTTAATCTTTGGTTTATGGAATGGAAGAAATCAAATATCTTTACTAATAATGTCATTACCAAAGAAAGTCATTTACAAGTTATACATGGCATAATTAGAGTACACGTCTTTGTCTACAAGTAAAAACATTCATTAAGCCAACAACAACTTACGAAGTGGAGAGTCAATTAACACTTTCTTGTTCTACGTGAGATTATGATCATAGTCTTATTTAACATACCAAACTTTTGATTTCTTGTACACTTGATATTCATCCTTCTTGGATGCTCTTGTATTTATTGAAAACATTATTGTTCAGCCTTTTTTGGCTAATATATTCATTATTTTAAAAAAAAGATGGAGTAAGTATAAGTATCAAGTTCTATTTAAACTATTGTTTACGAGAGTAGTGTATGAAATTTTGAGAGATAGAAACCTGCAATTATTTTGTGATCAAACCAAACAGTAAGAGGCACTTTTTCCAAGAATTAGCATTTGTATAGATTTAGATTGTATTACAAGTTGTAAGAGTTGAAGTGCTGGATGATTCCTTTAATTTCCTTGTACCTTTGTAAGACATTTTGATTCCCAATACAATTCCATTAATTTCTAAAAAATAAACTGGTTAAACATACGATTCTTCTCTTTATTATGTAGTTCGTTGCTATGAAGTTTTCAGCTTGAACTTATTTTTAATTTATTTTTTTATTGGTAACCATCAGAAAATCAGATCCTCTGTCCAATTTTACTCTGTCTTATTCTGTCTCATACAATCTCAGTCATTTATTTTGTAGGACTCACGCAGGTCCCATGCAGACCCTATATAAATAAATGGCTGAGATTTATTGAACGCAATAAGACACAATAATATTAGACAAAAGATCTGAACTCAACCATCAGAAACTGCCAATATCAAATCATTACATCACTATAAGTTCTCCATCTCAAAGTCACGTTAAAAACCACCTACCGACGTACTAATGCACATGAAAATGATCCGGTGACACGAAAAGAAATAAGAATATAATTAAAATTTCTTGATTGTGAATACGCTTGATATTGGCTGGAGATCGGTGAGAAATTAGAGAGTCGAGGCATATGTCTCTTTCTATAGCCATTGAACACAAGGGGTCAACAATAAAGTACAACAAAATTTGTGATTGGTAATAGGAACTCTTCTTTCACGCAATCATGCAGTGCCACACGTAATCATATGCATTATTTTGGCTCTTCAACGCACTTCCCGCCTGGAAAGAAGATCCTGCCCATGTTCACCGGCGACGAAGTCCTTGTCTTCAGGGTCAAGCTATTAGTGCTATAGCTGGCTAGAATTAGTACATGATAAGCAGAGAAATAGATATCACTGAACTAGTAAAAGGCAGGTAACTAATTTCATGTTTTTGGCATGGCTAAGTTATATCTAGGCATAGGTAACTAAACATAAAAATAGCAATTTAGCATCAAATCCATTCTCTCTAATTACTTCTTTAAGTGCTGTTAAGGAGTTATAATTGTGTATATGACTCTTAGAGAACTTTGGTAATGACTGAATCCAAAATGGCACAGAAGAATGCACAGTTCAAAAGCCATGTAATATACAAGCCATATAGTTAGGGTTTTCACTGATCTTGGAGCCCAGGGATCGATCGATGTTTATGTTTAGACTTTAGGGGGGTATTGGCTTCTCATTAAATTTTGTGAAGGGTACAGACTTTCATTAGAGATTGTCAAACTATATTTAATGCCGGCCCCTAGATTCTAGCGTTCCACATTACTAATGCTTAATCAAATTCTTTCAGCTAATTAGATTCTTTATCTTTGAGTTGTTAAATCACCTTCTCTTCCCCTTGACTATTCCAATATTTTTGTCACCACCTAGTAGCTTAAAACACCGTCTACATACCTCCCTTGGCCTGCACTCTTGTGGGCACTTGAAACGGTTGCTTAATGAGAGAATGGCTCTTTCTCTACTCAAACTCACAACCATTCGCTCGCTACTCATCCCTCTCCTCCTCCTCCTTCATGCTCAAATGGGCCTATCGACCGACATGGAAGACTATGAAGAGTATTTTCTTGACACCCCAATTTTACCACAAATTCGATCAAGAAGCCGATTCTTGGCAGGTCTAAACCGTATAAAGAAAGGTGAACACTGTAATGCAAGTGGTTATAACATATGTAATGGGGTCCCTGCAAACAATGGCACGAGCCTGCTCTACTGCTGCAAAAAACACTGCAGGAACGTTATCAGAGACGAGAACAACTGCGGAAAATGTGGGAAGAAGTGCAAGTTCAGCGAGCACTGCTGTAATGGACGTTGTATTAATGCTATGAAGGATCAGAATAATTGCGGCAAGTGCAATCACAAATGTGGTCGGGGGCTTAAATGTGAGTATGGATCTTGTGGGTATGCTTAGAAAACTTACTACTGGTAAGTAGTAGATATTACTGATACAAAAAATTCTATTAAGGATTTGGAAATAAGGAATGCTAGTTTCATACACTTGACCGCTACCGCTTGAGGGTGTACCGTTAGATTATACGGTGTTTTTGTATCTAAAGAGTTGGGTTTCGAAACAGAACTTTGTACTGTCAACGATGATGAATGTTATAGAACAGTTCACCTTTTCTGGGAATGATGAGTACCTTGTGTCATGTAATATTTCTCCAACAAAATAAACGTGACTAATTCTAGCACTTCACTCTCATTTGCAGACTTTCATGGTCCCCAAGTTGGAATATGACCTCTCCCAATTGGTCGTATATTTGGACTAGAAGTTCTAGAGCCGAAGATACCATTGCAAGCTGCTCTTGTAATAAGAGCCATCACGTCAATGCTTCCGTTGTAAGGGAAGACATTTAGCAAATCATTTTACTGTAATACAAGGAAAACACCATGCTAGAGGACGGAAATAGGACTTGATCGCGTCACTGACAACGCACGAAGACACCATGGCAAAGCTAATGACTACGACCATGCACGTAGATGTTCCTAATTTCCTATCATATCCACTTGCAAGACTGCAGTATATAGAGAAATATTGGCGGAGTTGAGCCCGGATTATTCTAAGTTAATGCAAAAGGATCTTATTGTTCTCTTTGCCTAAACTTTAAATATTCGATATCCCACCTAAAATGAGAACATAAAAATTCTTGTTCTTATAGACGTCTCTCCGATTGTGAGGCTTCTTAATTGATCATTGCAAGCCTTGTTCTAAGAATAAGCCTGAATTCCAAAATGCAACCATGTATTTATATTGGAGAATGTAGAAAGAGTAGTTTGGAAGATGCAAGTACTGCATTTTGTATTCTTGTTTTCCTTAATATTTTTTATGGTTACATATTCCGACCAATTACTCGTAGAGCATGGTAATTTAGTAATTTTATATTTGTACCCTCTTTAATTAAGCGCGGCTTCAGATCAATTTTGTGCTACTAATGATTACCTGCCTTTATTTATCGCTAAATTTGCCGTAGGTCATAACAAAAGTTGTTTTTTGTTGGACATAAAAGAATATATTCATTACGAAGAATTCTTAGTTCTATGTTAGCTCTTTATCTAACATAGAACTAAAAGCAAGTGCAACAAAGATACTACCCCTAAAACTAGGATGTTAAACAAAAACAGAGCCTAGTGCAAATACGAAAGTTTGAAGCTTGAACTGATCACCTTATCCCATAAGAGTTTGTATGTTTAAGATAATATTACATTGTGAAATTTAGCTAGAGCTAATTCTCTGTTCCAATAAGGTTCCTTTGAGTGTAGACATATATATATGTCCAGTTAGTGAACCTTACATAACCTTGCATTCCTCTTCTTCTAAATTGTGTAAGTGGTAGGCTCAAATGCTATCTTAAAGAAAGCATGATGTCTTGGAGAAAGATGGTGAGGATGGATTTTCCATTGACTCATTCCCTCCCGTTCAAAAATAAGAAAAAAGTGGTTATAATTTTACTGTATGCTCCACCAAAGGACTTTTAATTACGAACAAATGAAAAGAAGGTGGTAGGTGTTTTTTCTTTTTTGAGCTTACAAAGTGTGTATAGGATTAGAAATGATTTCACCTTTGTTTCTATTCATAGTTTTATGTTTGTATTTCAATGCAAGTCAAAGGATAAAGGAGATTTCGGGGGAACTATTTTTGAACCACACAAGATGAAACCCATTTACTTTAGGTTGGCAAAATTTCCAAAAGAATGTCTTCTCTGTATGACCTTATCAAATCTGAGGCAACATGGACAATAAGAAAGGACACCACTCAAGAGACAGGAGCATCTTCTTGCCTCACATGACCACTTATCCCATTTAATCAAAGCTTTAACTTTAGCCTTTTGAGGATACATACATCTGAAGTGCTAAAAGGTTGGTACCAGATGCAAAGAACTAAAATCACTCCAATTATTATACCATAACCAAGCATCTTCATCGTTCCCTATCATAAGTTTAAATTCACTATATATAGATAGTCTCTAACTTTGAAGATTTAATGTATAAAGTTTTAAAAAGTTGGTCACTTAACTAAAAATTTTAAAACTTGGAGTATTCGATTTAAAATCTTAAAAGGTTAGGCTCTAAGATTAATGATCCCTTTTTAAATACTCATTATTTACTCGAAATTCAATAATAATGTCGCAATTGTTAACATTTCATACTATAATGATAAGGACTTATTTATAATAAATATCATTAAGTATGAATATATTAATCACTAATTTTTGAATATTTGATATTGATATAAAAATGTAATCCTCGTAATATTAAGAACTTATTTGCTTAAAATTGGAGATATTTAAAACTTATTTTTATGTTTTTTTAAAAAGCAAAGTTGAATTAAATTAAGCCATAAAAGACACTCAAGGAGAAATAGTACCAATACAACACATTACAAAATACAAGAGACACAGCTACTACAAGTTTACAACGAAAACATAAATCAAAGCATAAGAGCTACAATTTGAGAAATGTGTTTATACTTTCCAAATAGTGTCGAGGAATTGTAGGTCCAAATCTTCGTGATTATAGATGCTAATGTGAGATCTAATCAGTTGCATTAGAGATGCATTGAAATGCTCAGTGGTGAGGCATTTATTAGGAAAGATTTTGTTGTTCATTTCATCCCATATAGCTATGACCAGGAAAGATAGTGAAATACAAAAACACCATTTGATCGTTTTGTTTTGGAATCTCTGATCAGTACACCAATGCTTAATTTGTCTTAAGTCATTTGGAAATTCACTGATCAAACACTTCTGCATCAATTCTTTCCAAGGATTACTGATATAATTGCACTTATAGAAGAGATGATATGAAGTATCCTTAGCTATTTTACATAGAGAACACCAATTTGTAAGATGAGTAAACCTTGTAACCTTATCAACAATAGGTAGCTTGTTTAACATGGCAAGCCAAAGTATTGTGGATGCTTTAGGTTGTTGGTGATTAGATCAGAATATGGTTGTCTAAGGAAGGATTGGCAAGTTTTTAGCAATCACTTATTTGCAAGACAGCTCAATGAAAATACCATTTATGGTGTGCTTCCATATGATGCTATCATTGTCCGAATTAACTCAAGTCTGCAA
Organism: Erythroxylum rufum; assembly: GCA_027478365.1. NCBI lineage: Eukaryota > Viridiplantae > Streptophyta > Magnoliopsida > Malpighiales > Erythroxylaceae > Erythroxylum > Erythroxylum rufum. The sequence goes on from JANIHZ010000005.1 coordinate 43,839,999, forward strand.
AATTTTAGTCATTAGACTAGTTGGAATTAGAGAAAGAATGATTAGATCCTTTCTTGTAATAGTATGATCCACTGTATCTTGTTGTTTTATAAAAGGTCTTACAACAAGATCTTCAACCAATCCTTCCAATGGTCTTACTAAAAGCTAATTATCAGACCAAAATTGAGATAGCCTAATGCTATCCTTATCAAAACTGCTTTTATAACCACCATTTATTCTCTGTGGAAAGAAAGGAATTGCAGGGTATACAAGGACACTACCAAAGATAAATATCAAGTTGTGGATCGAAGCCTAAATTGGATTAGAGTTGTGATCATGGCCAAAAGAATGAAACATTACCTTACCCCTAAAATCAAAACGAATTGGCATATGTGAATTGAACTTTTAATTCCTACATAGAATCATCATCTTTTTTCCTTAATTTTTTTATAACTTGTATTAGAAGCTAGGCGAAAGCCTTCAGTTTGACTTTAGTGTAATGTTGTAATAGGCTATTATTAACAAAAATTCATTAAATTTTCAAAAAATAGGTTGATAAAGAGAGGTCACATTTTCCCCCTCGGCTTAAGAATATCTTTCATAGTTGTAGAGGACAAATTATCCGAGTTAACCCTCCATAAGTTCTTGTTTTTAATGAAATAGAAGTGGATCCATCTACATGATAGAGCCTGCTTATTAATAAGTGTTGGACCAATGGTGGTTGACAAATCTAATCCTACTTATGTTTTGATAATAATAAAATGTATAGAATTGGTTAAGA
>JANIHZ010000005.1:43842162-43852513 GCA_027478365.1 Erythroxylum rufum
AAATCGAAAAATCTAGAGAAAGGAAGGAAAAATCATGGGAAGAAGAAGAAATCAAGCTTCTTGATGTAAGTTCATCATCTTCTTCTTGCTTTAGTGAAGAAATGGGTTGTTGTGTATAAATGAAGAAATTTTAGAGAGAGAAAGGGATTTTGTGTTGGGAATGCTTGGAGGAAGAAGATGGTTAAGAGAAACTCATTTGATTTTTGGGTTTCTAAGCTAAGTTTTGGGTTTTCTAACCTAAATGGAATATGGGTAGGTTAAGTTTGAGCTTGATTTGTGTTAATTCCATCTTGTTGTGATTATATAAATTTGGGGATTTCCAATTGAATGGGAATTGAATGAGAATTTTGGTTGTGTTAGGAAACCAAGAACAACCTACCCAAGATTGAGGGAAGGGCCAAATTAAGTTTGGATTTTCAAAAGTTTTAAGGTGGATAATTTATTTATAGTATTATGTGATTATGCAAACTCTTGCTTATGTGTGTGAACGTTGATTTCTTAAAATTTAATTGTTGTGATTTGATGGGAAATGTATGATGCATTGTGATTATGTTATACCTTGAAAGAGGTTATAACACTTTGAATTAAATGAAAAGAAGGAAAAAAAGCATGAAATTGTGAGCATATAATAAAATGAATATGTGCTTTTGTTTGGACGAGAGAGGAACAATTTTGTTCATCAAATTCACGTAGACAAGAGCCTTCTCCCGGCTGCCCGCTTGTGGCGTATGAGCTCCGAAAATGGACTCATTTTGTTTATGGTGAAAACTTCCATTTCTCCATTTCGTACCCATGGGACCCCTCGAGTCATTTGGTTGTGCATTGCATCTTTGAATTGTTAAGTATGATGCATATGAATGATTTGCTTAATGGATAAAGTCTAGGCTATGTGTTATGTATTAACTGCTTAATTATGAGTTTTGAGCTAAATTGGTGAATGATTGAATTACTAGACATTTAAATACATATGCTTGAATTTGTGGTAATTGCCTATGGCTCTAAATATATTAGCCACTGAGCTGTGTAGCTCAACCCATCATTTTCCCTCCTCAGATGCAAAACGAAAAGATTAGTGATCCTTACAAGGCAATTGGACAAACTCCAAGATAGTTAGCTTTTGTACTAAGCTAGTTCAAACACCTTTGTATAGCTTATTAAACATGCCAAACATTGAGCATTTGTTTGTATTTGTTTTAAGTTTATGATGTGTATGTTGATATGTAAATAAAGCTTGTTCAAATATGTACTTTGCTTACTAATGAGAATGAGAATTTAAGGATTTCCTTTTTGTGCATGATTATGCTACTTTATAGGTTGAGTATGATAGTTGTGGAAGAGGAATGTGAATGTGCATATTCTTCTTTGTTGAAATTGCAAATGGGTGTTTGTTTTAGAATAGCATGTTAGAAATTGGAAAGGTTGTATAGGATGAATTTCTTGAAGTGAGGTTTAAGAGTTACCGAAAGGTACCTAGTAGTGGGTTGATATGAAGAGATATGGCATTTTGCAAGCTTTTATAGATGTAGAAGTTGTGTTTGGAGCTCCAAGGAAAAACTGTATCGATCTAGGTAGAATTAGCTAAAATTTTCTCTATAAAAGTTGTAGCTTATCTTTCTAACTTTCTAATGATATAACTTGTTTTTGAGTCTTCAACAAAGTTTTAGGTCTAGAAGTCTTCTTTAAAACAGTCTTTGAATGACCTGAATCCAATATTTGTACCGAAAGTTATGCCCTTTTTACCAAAACAGGTCGGAGAAGAAAAGCTCGTGATCGCGACTCCGCGGCTCTCCCCCATACCTAAACACCTCTCACTCTTTTGGCCATAACTTTGTCGTCTGACCTCCAAATGACCTGATTTTTTAAGCATTAGATTCCTAACTCATTCCTCTATATCTCCATAAAAACTTATAGTTTTGAGATTAATTTGAAAAGGATTGATTGAATCAAAGTGAGAGAATCGGTCAAAGGAGTATGGGTTGGATATTTTTACTGAACATGGTTCAGTATTTTGGTGATATCTTGATCTGTAGAGGTCCAAATGAGATTCTTCTTGTTTTTAAATAAACTATAGACATGGAGCTACAAATTATCTAAAGGAATCTAATTTTAATTCAGTCCTTAAAACTTTCAATTTCTGGAGTGAAGTTCGGTATAGTATGCAGTCTTGGTTTAATAATAGTCCAAAAATGTTTGGGCTATAGCTTTCAGATTTCTAACCCAAATTGAATGTTCTTGGTGTCATTAGAAACTTAAGACAATGGGGAACAAATTTTCTGAAGAAGTCTAACTAAAATTCCAATTGGAAGTTTCCCAAAATCTGTTTTGAAATAGAAGAATGAGTTTGTTCACGTTTTGTATCTCCGAATGTTGGGCTCCGGAAATAGGGTCCAACATTGTTTGGTATCAGAGATTAGGCTTTTTCCTAGGCTTAGAATGCATAGTAGGATGAATTGTTATGTTATGTGATTAATTGTTGCATTGTGAATTGATTGATTTCATTAAGTGACATGCATATCATGCATACATATAGGAACTAAGATTAAAATGAAATGTAAGCTAATCATTGGTGTTTTCATTGAAGGAGTAAGATGCCACCTCGTAGAAGGATACGAGGAGTTTTGCAAGGATCAATTGCACCTGACTCTCTGCTAAGGGAGGACAGTACCGATGAGTCAATAGCCCTAAGAAATGCTGAGGCTTCCTTAGGGCAAAGTAGTGAGCCCATTCGATCACAGACACAAGAGTCGCCTGTTCCGTCAGAGCAAGTGCTTACTTTGGATCCGAGATTGTTTCAGGCATTTACTCAAGCCTTTGTCCAGGCTATAGGTCAGATGCCACAGGCTTCTGCTTCGGCCTCAGTTAAGAAAGGGAAACAATTTGACAGGTTGAGGAAGTATGGAGCAGTAGACTTTTATGGGACCACTGATCCTGAAGAACCCGAGACCTAGTTGAGAAAGATAGAGAGGGTATTGGAGCAGATGGATTGTGAAGATGATGAGAAGGTTGTATATGCTACAAGTCTACTTCAGGGGGATGCTGTTGGACCCCGAACTTTTCTTGGAAGATTAGAACTATTGAATAAGAAAATTTGGTGACTAGTCAAGAGTAAAGAACAAATGAATGAAAGTTTTGAACCAAGAAATGATAGACAAGAGTGAAGTATAGAACGAGAAATGTGGATAGATTCATGATTTGCTACGATGTTTTTGGTGGATAAGAGCTTTTGGAAATAGGAAGAATCACGGTGAAAGTTAGAAGTAAAATGAAAGCAATATTTGTGTGATAAGTTGGTGAAGGATATGTACATATATGTATGTTCTATTATTCGTGTTTATGATTATTCATGGATTATAATCTCTTTAGGGAGGATATTGATTTGAAATGAAGTGGAGAATAAGGATTAAATGAAGTAGACAGATGATCTTGATATGAGTTATGTTAAGGAAAGATTTAGAAACAAAATTGGCAGTGATCTGTAAAATATTCACTGAGTGTTCTTCGGTTTGTTAGCCATAACGTTTTCTCTAGTTGTCTAAACGAGATGATTCTTAATTTGGATTAAACTAGAAATATATGGCTACATTTTATATGAAGACATCAAATTTCAATTCTGTCTCTAAGAATCTCAAAAGTTGTCATGAAGTTAAGGATTGGGTGCAGTACGTTGGTGTATGAATGGAAAATTCATCTTTGGACTTTAGGGGCAAATTTGAGATAGATATAAATAGATTTTGGCAAAGTTGCCTTCTGGAAAGTTGTAGATCTTTCTTTTATCTTTCCAATATGGTATGAAAATTTTTGACATCTGAGCTGAAAGTTATGATCTTTATAAGTGGAGACATTCTGGAAAGAAAAGTAAGACGATGCAAAAGTAAGAAGGAAGAAAATATCGTCTCAGTTACTATTCATTGCTTATGTCTCAAAATGACGTCATCATCGTCTTAGTATGACGTCAACATCGTCTTAGTTTGACTGTCTTAGTTTGACCGTCTTAGTTTTCGATCGTCTCAGTTACTGTTCATTGCTTCTGTCTCAAAATGACGTCATCATCGCCTTAGTACAATGTCAGCATCGTCTTAGTTTGACCGTCTTAGTTTCCTATTGTCTTAGTTACTGTTTATCGTCTCAGTTACTATTTATCATCATCTTCTGTTCCATTTTTTACCCCTCAAACGATAGATTGGTCTTCTATGTCTCATGAGAGTTGTAGCTCTTGAAGTCTTCTCTCCAACTATATAAAGAACACCTTAATCTGATATCTGTAGGGAAAGTTATGACAATTTTCCCAACCTTGTATCGTTTGATGATGTCACTTCCGTCTCAAAATGATGTTATATCTTCTGTTCTATTTTTTGACCCCCCAGATGAAAGAATTTGTCTTCAAGGTCTTCATGAGAGTTGTATTCCTTGAAGTGTTCTTTCCAACCATATAAAGAACACCTTAATCCGATATCTTTAAGGAAAGTTATGGCAATTTTCCCAACCTTATATCGTCTGATGATGTCACTTCCATCTCAAAATGATGTCTTATCATCTGTTCTATTTTTTTACCCTTCAGATGAAAGAATTTGTGCTCTAAATCTTCATGAGAGTTGTATTTCATAAAGTCTTCTTTCCAACCATATAGTGAACACCTTAATCTGATATTTGTAGGGAAAGTTATGGCAATTTTTCCAACCTTATATCGTCTGATGATGTCACTTCTATCTCAAAATGACATCATATCTTCTATTCTATTTTTCGACCCCCCAGATGAAATAATTTGTCTTCAAGGTCTTCATAGGAGTTGTATCTATTGAAGTTTTCTTTCCAACCATATAAAGAACACCTTAATCCGATATCATTAGGGAAAGTTATGGTAATTTTTCCAACCTTGTATCGTCTGATGATGTCACTTTTGTCCCAAAATGACATCATATCGTCTGTTCTATTTTTAACCCCTCAGATGAACGAATTTTCCTTTTGGTCTTCATGAAATTTTAGCTCGTAAATTTCTCTTTCAAACCATCCAAAGAACACCTCAATCAAAAATTTCTACAGAAATTTATGGCTATTTCCCCAAAATAGATTCAATATGATTGAGGTCATAAACATGGTTGCATTTTTTATCATAACTTCTTCACTAGACCTCCAAATGACTTGATTCTTGAACCATTGGATTCGTAAGACTTTTCTCTCTACATATCCACCAAAAATTGAAGCTATCTGAAATGAAGTGAGAAAGATTGAGTGAGAAACATAGGACGGGTATAGTGAGTGTGCTCTTAAAGGACGACATGATCTGGTGTTATTCCACTGAACTTACTTCAGTATGTTGATGATTTCTGGAGCTCTACTAATCTAAATGAGATGATTCTGATTTGTGGTAAAATAGAGACATGGAGCTACAAATGGTATGAAGAAATTGGAATCTAATTCAGTCTTTAAGATGTTTAAAATTTCATATGGAAGTTGTGCATAGTATACTGCTATGGACAAGAGCAGTCCAAGAATATTGGAAGTATATCTTTTGAATCACTGAACCAAATTGAATGATTTTGGAGGCATTAGAAACTTAAGACGAGGGGGAACACTTTCTAGAAGAAAGTATTTAGAACAGAATATTCAAGGTTATTTTTGGCAAGACACATAAGTTTAAAAGAACATAAGCTTATAAGGAAGGATAAAATGGACTTTTTGGACTCATTAAAGGCATAATTGGAAGAAGAAATATTGTCTTGCTTATAAATAAAGGAGAAAAACGTGAATGAGAAGATTCAAGAGAAGCAAAATGTGTGGGTCAGAAGAGAGTGTCATGAAGAGAGAGAAATATAAAGAGAAGAAGAAAAAGAAATAAAGAAGAGAAAACAAGCTAGGGTTTTAATTCCTTAGCCTTTAAGAGAGATTTTGAAGCGTTCAAGATGAGAAAAAGGAAGAGGAAGGAAAGAGCTTCCATTTGAGCTAAAGATCTCTTCATTTGTTGAAGAATCAAGGTAAGATCATTTTGAATCTTTTGGATTTTTGAAAAGATTCTAGTTATGGAGTTTAGAAAAATGCTTGGGTTTAACTATTTTAGAATCAATTTTTTAGATTTTGCATTGTGGGATTTTCAATTGAATTCCTATTAGATGAGAATTTGGATATTATGAGATCATATGAGGTTAGAAAAGAGTTGACAAGGAATTAAATTATGATATAAAGTAACCAAGTGTTCTTGAAGTTTGAGCTTATAAAAAGGGTAAAGATTGAAAGGAGCATTTAGTTTTATCATGTACAAATGAAGTGTAAGTCTAAGTTCAGTTAGACATGTATGAATTTTGAAAAGGGAATGAGCATAAAATGTGTTCTAGAACATACCCGGGATTGTCATTAAGCATGCATTGTAAATAGTCCATTTGTTATCCTTGTGTAATTATTGATGAGTGCGTAATGTATGTGTCTTACATAAATGGGTTATGCAGGTCAAGTGTCCGTATTCAGGCATTCCAGAATTTGGAAGCAAATGCTATTTTGGAGCGTACTGTGAGTATACCTAGATGGTCTCACTTCATTGTTTGCTTTATTTGAATTTTGTATACATTGATCTCTATATGATGAATGTGTGTATAAATGTGTATATGAATGTGATTGATCTGAATTATTGAAGTGCTCATTGTATGTGAATATGATGAACCAAGTCTTTTTGGAATGTGCATTGCATGCAAGATGATAAGTGAATGCTCAACTACATGTTGAATACCAGACTACGGTCCGATGATAAGTGAATGTGATCAAATAAGTGCATGAAATGTAAGTGACGCATTCCATCTCATGAATGCAGGAAATATAAAGGAGTTGTGATTTGAGTCGCTTATATGAAGCGCTTCCACGTAGAGCTTTGCTTCGTGAACTCTGATTCTACATGTAGAGCTATGCTCCGTGAACTTTGTTTTGACTGAGCCCTATAGGCTAGCATTCTGTTCTGACTGAGCCCTACGGGCCAGTACTCTATGTATATGAGAGGCACTCAGTCACAACAATAAGAATGAATGTGAGTCCCATCTAAATGGCATATGCATAATATAAATGTTTAAGTGCACTAAATGAGATATTGGAATTCTGTATGATGTTTGATATATGTGTTACGTGACTGGGTGAACCATCGATGATGGTCACTCATTGAGTTCGCAAAACCTAACCAAAATTTGCAAATATTTTTCAGGATTCAGAAGAATACCACATTAGGCCAACGGGAGTACACCTACATCATTCAAGTGAAGGATAGAGGTCAGGATCAGTTCGCGTCTGCATTGCATTTCTCTATTTTGTATTGAATTGTTATTCGACAACTTTTGTATAAATTTGTATTTTGAAATGACTCAAGTGTTTTGTAATTGTGAAAGGGCCCAAATGGCTATTGAAAATTGTGTTAAGTGAAAATGTTTATGAGTGAATGAGGGCCCAAGTTAAGTATCAATTTCCACATATATTGTGTTGTGATTTCATAAAAAAAAGTATAACGATTTCTGAGCAATTGAGTGTTTAGCACGCCACCCTCGTAGGGCACGAACTCGGATATCACCATCAATGTCGGGTTCGGGTCATTGCTGGAATGGGGTGTTACAAGATATTTTTAGCTTGTGCCGAAATTGTCTACATAAAATTAAGATGACCTAGGGATATTATAGATGAATAATTGATGTTTGGTAGTTTTAGAAACCCTAGGAATTAATTTATAATTAATATAAGTGGAGCATAGCATTTCTATTGTGACTATAGAAAGGCATGTGTACTAGAATTAAAGTATTTATTTTAGACATGAAAATAATTGAATTTTAGTGTTCCTAATCGAATCACGTTCATAATTCAAAATAAATGAGACTAACACTAGTACCTGATTTGGTTCAAGAGTTGAATCAAATCACGAACTTTAGATGTATAGTAAAGTCACAACATAAATTGAACCTCCTTTGTGTGATACATCCATTAGATGCATTTTAAGGGTGGTTATGGACATAGGCTCAATTTTATTGAGTTGTCCATAATCTAAATATATGTATGTGATATATATACAATATTATCCAAGTATTGATGAGGCCAAAGAACAAATCACTCAACCGAAATATTACAGTTCTTTTAGAGTTGGGTTGTTGGGCAAACCCAAACTTGCTCTACACGATTATGTTCAAACCGTGGAAAATAGATTTTTGGACTAATGGGTTGGTCCTAACTAGAAGCATTGATTTTTTGGGCAAACCCCAGGTTAATGTGGATAGAGGTGAAGTTGGGTTGTATACATCAGATGTATACGAATTAAGAGTTGATAACCCAATGAGTGTGTTAAATCAACAGTTAATGGAACAAGTTGATAGTTGCATAACTGAAGGAAATTGGTATGAATGATACCTACCTATTGACCTAAGGTGGCTTGTTGGGCAAGCCCAAGGTCATTCTTAGCAATATTGGATATCGACCTATTAGGAAAACTATAAGTTTTCTCGAATTTGTAATGAGGGCTATAGATTTGAATAAAAATAATGGGACCCATAATGCATGTGATTAAAGTCCTTATTGATATGCATTAGTGTGCATTCTAACACTTTCCCTCATTCTTCTAGGTTATTGAATACCCACGATGTCTTTGTCTAGTATGAACCTACATTCTCTATTAGACTCCAATAATCTCATGGGACCTAACTTCTTAGATTGGCTGCAGAATTTGAGAATTGTTCTCAAATTTGAGAAACTAGAATATATCCTAGATGAATCACTCCCCGATCCCCCTACTGTCGATGCATCTAATGAGAATAAAAAAGCTTACAATAAGCCATTTGATGATAATGAGCTAGCTAGCTGTAGCCTCTATGTCACAAGAACTGTAAAACCAGCATAAGGCTATGGATGCTCATACCATAGTCTACCATTGATAGTTATGCATTATTATGTGTTTTTCTATGTATTTGGTATGTGTTTCTTGCATGATAGGTTAATATTATTGTGTTTTAGGACTTGTTTTGTGTGTTTTTGTTTAGTTTGATCTTCATGGCTGTTCTTTTGTGTTTGATATTAGTTTAGGGTAGGAATTGATCATTTTGGTGTAAGAATGGAGGGTGGACATCTTTGTGATTGAGTTAGGGACCAAGAGAAGAGAAGAGAAGAGAAGTGGAGCTACTGAAAAACAAGAACCCACGATCGTAGAAAAGGGCATGTTTTCCATGATCATGGGAAATCTATGGAGAAAGTTTCTGTGAAGTTAACCCACAATTGTGGGAAGCACAAGTATAATTCCCACGATTGTGGGAACTGGAAGGCGAAGAGACTCTTAAGTTTCATTTATTGAATTAGGTTTTTATGATGTTAGACATAGAATCTCGAGAGTTGGCAGAGGTCTTGGAACATGCTTCCTGGAGCCAAAAGATAGATTGAGAGCCTAGAGATAGGGGGAGATTCAAGGTTTCATTCCCCGTGGGCAAAGAGCACCCCGTCATCCAAATTTTCCATATTGGGCAAAGAAGATGAGGAGCTGCCCCGTCCAGTCTTATTTCAATTTTTTTTCTCTTCTAGCATGTTTATCATGGATTATTTGATTGTTGGGGATGTTATAGATATTATAATTAACTAAAACAATATTTAGGGTCTGTTGTTAAATTATTTGTGAACCTTTGGTTATTGATTTAATGATATACATGTTTGTGTTGTTTATTATGCTTAAACCTTGCAATAAATCGAGAGAGTGAGTTTGGTAATCTATGTTAATTGTACAACGAGAATTGTCGATTAATAGACCTATAAATAACATGTTATTGATTTATTAGGAAGAGATTTTAATAGATCGATACACTAAAGATAACTTTATATCTAGTTGAATATTTATGAAAGGCTTTACACATTCAGAAATCCCAAAGTTATTTCTAATTTATTTAACTAGTGAAATTTAGTTACACCTTGATAGAGGGTAGCTAGAATTTTAGGAAATCTTCGGCCAAGCATAAATTGAATCAATTAATGAGAGGGGAGCAAATAGGGATAATGACAAGTCCGAATGTTTAATCTTGATTTTCTCTAAGTCTTAGTTTACAATTTTGGTTTGGGTTGCATTGTTCCTTGATACTTTCAGTTTGTCTTTATTTTACTTATCTTTTTAAATTCAATTAAAACGATTTCTTAAACAAAGAACAACCTGAATTAAGTGGTGCCTAAGTGATCGCGGCTCTGTCGTTCGATTAAATTAATCGACCTTGGAAACCGGTCAAAATAAAATATTTCCAAGATTGCAGCAAGCTGAACCTCGGGTCGTCTCTCTCTAAGGAATCACGTGCGAAATTGATCCTAAATTAGCCTAAGTTGACTCATGCAAAGAAAGCAATTAAAAAGGGGTTTTTGGATAGTTGAT
>JANIHZ010000005.1:44145993-44173725 GCA_027478365.1 Erythroxylum rufum
AAATTTTAGCTGATTCCTAAAATTTTTATAATTAACGTTTCAATTTTTATTAAATCCACTAGGACTGAACAAAACATTACCAGACTTCATCTTACATCTATCATATTAAAATTTTTTCTTCTATCGTCTTAACGCTTCGTCTTACTTTTATCGTTATATTGTCTAAATATTTCTTCCTTTAATTGTCTAACAAGTTCATCTTACACAAAATTAAAATTCCATTTCTTGAATTATTGTTATTGTAATTGATTTTAACTGCTATATATATTATATCTCCGTCTCTATATATATAGCAAAATAACACGGAAGAATACAGGACGATATCAGAGACAAATTATAAACTTTATAGATTAAACTATTTATAAAATTTTATGTTGTTATAAATGATCTTATTGCTGGTTTCAATTTTAATTAAATACACTGGGCATTTTCACTGCGCATTTGCGCAGAGATAATCTGCTAGTTGGAGATAGAGGAGGACTTTAACAATTCTTTGGAGTTTTCAAGATTAAAGAACATGATTAATTTATCTTGTTTTCTTTATTGCTTTTATGCTGATGTTCTTTATGTTATTATAAACTAATTGGGATATAGATTTAGGTGGGTAGAACTTAGGATGTGATATACTTCATCTTATACTTTGACTAATCAAACTACAAATTTTCTTGTGATTTACTTATACTTTTATATTAAATGAATCAAAGGAGAAAAAGTGTAAGATTCAACATATGATTCATACATTGAGATTCGAGACATGAGATGTATGTTTAGGTTACAATGTGAATAAAGAGAGTTGACTATGAGAAATTCAAAAGAAGGACATAAGTTCTTCCTAGGTTAGGGTAAAAACTATCAAGAGAGTTCATAGAATGATTTAAAGCATTCTTAGGTAATCGAGATTTAAAAGAGATTTTAGTTGATTAAACTTTGAATAGGGATTATATGTGATGATAAAGAATATAATCTAAGTTAGGAAGTCTTACTAGTCTAAGATGCTAAAATAATTTGTTAATCAAAGGTGAAAGTGAATATAATGAAGTCCTAAGGGAACCTAGCCTAAATTTAGTGAATTAATAGTTTTGTACACTCTTGTTCATTTTTTGCATTCATATTTAGATTTTGTTATTTATTTTATTTTCTTTATTCATCTAACAATAAAAGGTTTATCTAGCTTGTTAAGTTTGTATGTAATGGGTAGTTTAGTGACAATTCTCTTGGGATTGACACATCCTTGTAAGTGCTAACTACAACTACATCATAAATTTTCCATAAAACAAATATACCAAAATCGTAGGAAACCAAATTTGTTATTTGATACTGTGATTTAACTATTTTCGTAAGAAATTGGGCCCTTATGCAAAATTATATGTTTTGAATATGGATACCTTTTTTAATTTTAAATTTATGAAACTTGAATTTCACATTTTTTAGATCACATGTAAGATATGTATAAGCATTAAGATGATAAAGGTACATATGATTGAGTTTAATCCAAATTGCTCATCGTTTATACATGAACCTAAAGGAAAAACAAGTAATTACTCCTTATTTCATGATTAATAGAGCTTTTCCTGGTAATTTAATATGATTGTTAGGTATGGTATACATAGAAATAAGTGTGGTGGAATTGGTGGTATATATAATGAAGGTAATATGAAAAGTGAAATTTCTGCCAATTAAAAAAAAAAGGAAGAAGGGGAAAAGAACAGGAAAAGTGAAAATTGTCAAAAATTAATTTATGTGGATACTTATACTTGAAAAGAATGAAGGAAAAAGGATTGTTGCAAAAATATGAGGAGTTAGTAGACTAATTTATAGATATAGCTGTTAATTCAGTTACTCTTACTTTATTAATTATGATTATTTTGTTTCTCCTATTCTCTTTCTTTTATTAGCCTATTAATCCCTTTTAGGCCCATTACAACTTTTTGTTATTGTTTGTACATAACTAATTAAATGGTGCAGTTTATATGACTTTCAAACTTATGGTAAGTTCAATTTCATAAGAAGATGATGGGAGCACCTCACCAAAAATTCAAACACTTATATGAATGAGTGATATCATAAAAGGGCATGTAAAATTAAAGTATATGAGCTTGATGAAGGAGGTAGAATAGTGTTTACTTTGTCTTGTTTGTGTACTGATCTACTTAAGAAGTGTTACGAGTATAAGTTTTACAATTCAATTAAGACTTATCCTTGTATATTTTGTGTTGTTAGCTATGAAGCAAACTAATGAGTTTAGATTGATGTTTCTGGTAGCATTTAATTAAACCCTTAAGAGACTATAACTCTTCCACTAGGGACACCTAGGGGTTTAAAGATTTGTGACGTATGCTAAATGTGATAGTATATTGTGGAATTGTTTTTGTTTTAGTTAGTAGAGTCTAGGTTAATAGTTAGGTTTTTGCTTGTTATTGATTACTTGACGATAAACAACGAGTAAAGTGGCAAGAAATTTGATAATTCTATATTTTAAATATTATTAGGAATTAAATTAATTATTATTTAAATTAGTTACTATTATATGATATTTTCATATGTTTTGCTCATTGTCTTGTATGCGTTGATTTGAAGGAGAAAATGTTTTGAGTGCAAATTTCTTTATACTTATCTGATCAGGGAGATATTATAGTCATTTAGAAGCTAACTTGAAGGGAAAAATTTTTGTAGAAAACATCAAAGGTCAAGTCTAGTTCAAATATGTTAGAAAAATAGAAAAGTTTTTGGAGAAGACATAATATGTCTAAGACATGATGAAAGAGACAAATGTCAGTAATATAATAGATGAAAGAAGTTGAAAGTAGAACAAAATGGGTGCCAAATTTGTTTATGTAACTAGTGTTGCATTCGTCATGCTTTTATATAGAAAGTTTGTAACATTACACACTGCTAGAGATGAATAAATGTTCCAGAACTTGATGCTAATGGGTGTTGGGTCTTATGCATAATTTCTAAGGATGTATAAAAATTACAAGTTTAAGGAACTTATGGGTCTATTTTGTAACCCTATATGTAAATAACATTATTAAGTTTAACCTAAGAGGCTTTTGGAAGGTGTTTGATAACCTCCTTACTTGAATTTTCACAGTTTTAGTGTTTCTTATCATAAAAGGAGGATTAGAAGAAAGATTGGAGTAGATTGTGATAGCTTCTCAAATTATTTCTCTTATGTTACGAATGATTCATTTTTATTATGTTTAATGGCAAAAAAATCCTAGTTAAGCTTAGAGATGTGGTTGAGGATGGACATTGTTGAGTTTGGCTCCTTTGTTGTCCCATATTGGTTAGGGACAACAATTGGGGCAAGGCTTAACTTCCTTAGTTAATGCACCAATACAAAGTCAAAAATTTGTATGACAAATTTAACTCTAGTTAAATTCCTCTTTTTAGGTGAGAGTTGGAGAATTTGTTGTTGGTATTTCTTTTTGGGTGTGTTGGTGTATTGGGGGATTAGGTGGGAGGAAACATTGTGTGATTGTAAGAATTTCTCACATAGTGGATTTTCTTCTCGGTGCCCGTGGTTTTTCTCCGATTTGGAAGTTTCCACATAAATTCTCTTGTGTTGTTAATATTTCTTTATTTTCTAATTTTTTTGTCTATCAAATATCTTTAGGTATAGGTTCGAGAGGTCTAAATTTCCAACAATTGGCATCAGAGCCAAGGTGTATTTTTCTTGAAAATTCTAAGCATGCTCTATGGTCGCAGTTTTGACTGATCTTTCACATCAGAAAAGATTTTCTTAAGAAATGATCATTTGGTGCGGTAGAGTTTTAGTGTGGTAGTGTGGTAGTGTGGTAGTACATGTCTAGGAAAGTTTTGGCTAAGGAAAAACTTGGTATTTAAGTGTGTCTGTTGTAACCCACCTCTCTTTCCTGAGAACTTTCTTGGTGTACTATTCATTTTTACGGTAAAATTCATCAAGACAGAAGAGCACAGGAAAAATGTCAAGAAATAGGGTTTTGAATCCTTTTAGATTTGAGGTGGAGAAATTCGATGAGAGAATCAATTTTAGCTTGTGGCAAGTACAAGTTAGGGACATTTTGGTTCAATTGGGGTTACATAAGGCATTGAAAGGCAGACAAAACACAGATATAGTATGTTGGACGTGTGGACAATCTGAGCACATGAAGAAAAATTGTCCGAGAGATAGAGCGGGTTCGGCAAGAGACTCTGGGTCAGTCAATAGAGAGATTGACAATGTCGCTAACATTGTCTCCTTGGATGATGATTTTGTTCTCTAAAAAGGGGGCATGCCGCTAATCCCAACATTGCCATGATAGAGGATGTATTATTTTTAGTGGGTCTACAAGTTTGCACACGGGCATTGGTTTGGCATTAATGTAAGGTGTGTGGTGGAATTTATGTCAATGGCTGATGAACTTCCAGGAAAGACAAACATGAGAGTTGCACCATAATTTTTTCAGCAAGGTTATTTTCGACATGTGCCAAAGTAAAAGGCTTGGAATTGGTTTATTCTGAGTGGGTATGCTTTTATGGTGCAGCATGATGCTGTGAAGCATGATAATTCTCTATATTGAGAGTTATATTATTTTAGGAGATCTTCGTTGAGATGAAGTGTGGTTGTGGGATCAACCAAAGTCGCCAAAGTGGAGATTGTTGAGTTTGGCTCCTTTGTTGTCCCATATTGGTTGGAGACAACAATTAGGGCAAGACTCTTACCTATATAAGGAGGTTGCTACCTCCTTAGTTAATGCACCAATACAAAGTCAAAATTTTGTATGACAAATTTGGCTCTAGTTAAATTCCTCTTTTGAGTGAGAGTTGGAGAGTTTGTTGTGAGTATTTCTTTATGGGTGTGTTGGTGTATTGGGAGATTGGGTGGGAAGAAAATTTGTGTGATTGTAAGAATTTTTCATATAGTGGATTTTCTTCTCAGTGCCCGTGGTTTTTCTCCAATTTGGGAGTTTCCACATAAATTCTCTTATGTTGTTAATATTTCTTTGTTTTCTGATTTTTTTGTCTATCAAATATCCTTAGATATAGGTTCAAGAGGTCTAAATTCCCAACAGATACCTTAATTTTTTTAATACATGTTTTTATTATATGTTTGGTTGAATTTATTCTTTTATTCTTGATTGTTGAATTTTTTCTTGATCATTATAAATTCAATCTTAGGAATTATATTGAAATTAAAACAATATTATTAGGCAAAAAGCCTTCAAAAATATAAGTAGACAAACTTAGGTCCAGCTACACAAATAGTTTTTTCTTTCCCAATTATTACCTTTTAATGCAATTTTTATTTAAAAATGATTCAAAAAGGTCTTAAATTTATAAATCATTTTAATTTAATAAAAACTAAATAGATAAATTTTTATTTATTTTAAAAATCACATATAATTATGATATGATTCTTAAGTGATACATTAATCAAAATTAAGGAATAAAGCCTAAATATTTTTGTTCTTCCTCCAAAAAAAAAAAATCCACGTGTAAATATTTTTTACAAAACACAATAATTTTTACAATTGCGGTACATTAAATATGAAAAGAATGGAATTTGTATCGTTACAGAACGCTGTTTGGGTACGGACAAGCACAATTATACAAAGCAGGTCAGAACAGCACAGCACACACACGCCAACTTCTACTACTGATTGCATAGTCAGCCCGGCAACGTTATCCTCATCATCTTCCTGTGGGTCTCTTGCCATGTCTAGAGGCACTGACCGTCTCATAAAGAGTGTGAAGCGTTTCGCAGGTTCCCAGTACAAGAACTTTACCACTCGCTATGGAGACCAATTGATTGACATTTTCGAGTTCCCCATAAAGCTGGTTTTGTCCCCGTTCACTCTCGCCTTTGACATCGTTGGCTCCGCTCCTCGTGGCTTTGGTGTTCCCGAGCTCATCTCCAAGATCTCTTACACTTCCATCTTCGTACAATTCTCCGTCTTTCACTTTGTCATTGCTTTTGGGTTATGTGCTAGCTGACATATTGTGCCAATTCCTTTTTTTTCTAAGTTCTACTTTTCATTTGCTTAGATGGGTATTCAATCTTTGTCCTAATTATCTTTTTTATGGAGCTGCGATTTCGTTATTTACACGAAATGTGAGTTTACATATGCGGCGATACTGTTGTGTTATAACAATACGACAACTTGGAGATTGTTTTATTTTGACATTAGGACAATTATTTTTCCGTTAACCTGTTTGCATTAGTGTAAGTTTACAAGTCTGATTGGAGGACGTATTCTATGTTTGCTGAACTAGGTGTTGCTTAAGTTCTATCCAAATGTTGTGGATTTTGAATTCATATGTGTGTATTCTGTCTTTTTATTGAAATTTATTTTCTTAGTGGGAGAGCTAGTAAAATGCTGTTATCTTTATGTGTGAAGTTGCAGTCGACACTGGATTTTTGTGACAATTCTTTGGAATTACTGGTTTAGTGTCTGAATGGAATATGTTTTCACTTGAAAAATTGTGCACCACATTTGCCACAAATTGAAAAGTAGTACCCATATTTACCATTATGAATTATGCTAGTTAAATGGTGAGAAATGAAATATGCCTTGAATTTTTTCAAGTTTGCTTGATCAGTTATTAAGTCATTCTATGAGCTTTTACATAGAATTTGCATAAATTATTGCATTTCTATGTTAGTGTAAACATGATGGGGATTTCAATATTTTCATATAAGCATGGAGGTTGTTTCAATATTTACTTTGCGATTTGCTGTTGTATCACAGGGTGTTTGCACTTTATTGGTTCTCTGTATGCTGTAGAACCTGGAAAACCAGAAATGGGGCTTTTTTGGGATGCTAAATCCATTTATTTTTAGATTATGATTGTAACTATGCAAAACTAGCTGAGGTTTCGATCAAAATATTCAATCTATTTACATTGTGAATGCTTCTAGTTGTATTGTTTTATGTATAAGAATTTGGCAGATTCAATACTGGTGTTTTGATTGTTTTTTTCCACTTACATGCTTCATGGTTTTGTGTTTGTTGGTTAGCTTAGAGGTAGAACTTTGTTATCAATTGATAGGGATTTACTTTCCCATATTCCTTGTAGTAAAAATTGGAAAAATGCTTGGAATATCAAAGTTATTTTATGTTATGATTGCCATTGTGAATTGTCTTCCCTGTTCACTTGTTTGCAGGCAATTGCTACACTTGGTACCTATGATATTATATTGGAGCTGGGAAAGAAGGTGGTGTGTCAAAGGTACCGACACTGCAATAATATATTTCCGTTCTAGTTTCCTTTTATACTAAATTTAATTTGATTGATGTGTATAATGTTAATCTTTATATCTGGCAATACGCCGATGATCTTTTCCTATCTTAGATGAGTATTCTTCCTAAAAGTTATGACCATTCATTATAAAGAAAAATTTCACAGTAAATTATGTATTTCATAATTTGAACTTGAATAAGTGAAACTGGATATCGTACTAGATTATGGGTTATCTCTTCTTGTTCAATATCCCTCAAAGTGGGTGGTCATTCTCTCTCCCTATTTTTGGCAAAGCATGATTAGGAGGGGTACAGAGGTTGTCAATAATCATCATTTTTAAAACATATGGTGCACTTTCATGTTCACTAGTACAGTGAAATATTGTGCGGTAAATTTTAGTTGGCCGGTGATGTGCATTTTGTATTTCTTTGTTTTAAAGAACTAAAATTAAGTGTTCCTAGTGAAGTTGGTGCTTATGTAATCTGAAAGGTTTGTATTAGCCCTGTTACAAGAGGCTGTCTGTGTGAATTGCAGAAATTGTCGGACATGCAATGGATGGCAGGCATTGCGATGTACCATGTGCAGAGGATCAGGGAAGGTGCAGTACCAAGTTAAAAGTTGCACGCTAAGAAGGTACATCACTCTGGTTAAATTCATCAACTTGAGTATCTTGAAATATCCTATGTAAAAAGCAGTTGATCCAGATAGAAATCACTTATTCAGTTCTCATGTATAATCAAAACTAATGTGTCATGTCAACAGTGTAAGTAGATCCAATTCAACTATCTAGCCTAATGCAGCTAGGAGGATTGAAAGAAATAAATATAGATGTAGTAGAATATAAGTTTAATGCACATGGGCTGTAACCATATTGCCATTAAGACTCCTAACACAATAAAACACCCCCAAGGCTGAAAATAAGATGAAAGAAAGGCAAGAAGATAAGCACTTTATTGGTTAGTTTTGACGTCATAGTGGTATCTGTATTAACCACAAGTTATGGACTGGTTAGTCTATGTTTACTGATCTGCTAGGATCATTATCTACTGGATTGTTTCTTTTATGTGCAACCAAAATATTTCAGGATGAGGTTTAAGAGCAACCACTTCACCTATTGTTTCTCCTCTCACTGATTTCTTGCCTGATCTAAGCAAACAACTATATCTCATTCTTAATATTGACATATGGTCTTTTATACATCAGGTTGAGAATAACTTAATATTTGTTCCTTTCCGATTTTTTTCATTTAATGTTATATTATTATCTCCTATTTACCATTTAACTGCTTATGCATGAGAATAACTTAATATTTGTGCCTTTCCTTTTTTTTAATTTAATGTTATATTATTATCTCCTATTTAACATTTGACTACTTATGCATACTAGTTTGTTGTTTTTACATTGCATTATTAGTTTTATATTGCTCATTTCAGTGGAGAGAAGGCTACAGCAGAGTGTATTGCAGATGCCATTACCGAAAATCGCGCTGGGCTGGTGCATCTGCCCTCCACTATAGATCTTAATATGCCTTTGCCATCCAAAGACTGCCCAACTTGTGACGGAACGGTGAGACTTGAATGTCCATGCATTTGCAGCCAACATTAAGATGTCATGCCCTCCCTGTACTTAATCCCTTATGGTTTATGTTTATTTATTGACTGTGACTTATATGGCTGTGCATTTCTTCATTTCAAGCAACTAACTTTCTATTTTCTGTGGACTTGGATGCATATGGTGACTGAGACAACTTTGCATCCTTGGCCCTAAGTTGCAATACTTGCAGAACATGAAAAATCTTTTAGTTTGATATTTCCTTGCCTTGCAGGGTGTAATGAGCTGTCCTGAATGCAAAAACAAATTACAAATCAGGATCTCTGCGGATGATGTGAGTTCTATATTTTTAATTTAGTGATGCTGGATTTATTCTGTTGCTTCCTTTTGAAAAGGGATTTCTCGAATATAGTCAGGTAGCTCATCACATGTGTTTAGAACAGAAAAATAACTATGCTAATAGACTCCTTTTAGTTGATCTCTTTAAAAGCTGCAATATATCAATTTAAATATCTTTTCTTTCTGCACAACATAACAAATATGTGCAGACTGCACAGTCTCATTATTAGCACAGATGCTGTGGATTTGCAATGCTTTATTGTCTTATAAGCATTCTTTTGTAACTTCTACATGTGAGAATACGAGTTCCTGACAGTGAAATGCACCAACAGCAATCTTATCTTAGAAATTATATTTATAAATGGCTGTGTAACTTTCGTTATGTTGCTGCATGTTAACGTTCTACCCCCTTAAAATAATACAATTGCTTCCCTATTCTTGAATGGGGTGTTGTGAAGTTTTCCTCGAATCTTGAGAACAATAATGTGCAATTTATAGCTAAGGAGTTAAATGGTGGAAATCGGTAGTGAAACAGTGATTTTCTGATTTGCTGATTCGGGGAATTGTTTGGATCAAACGAAAACTGTATATAGAAGAAAAAAGTTAGTACTAAGTAGATGTAAGCAGTTTTTAATTAACAGATATTTTACTTAAAAAACTTATTATAGAGTTTGTAATGGGGAAAATTGAACAACTTAAGAGTTAATAATGCAGTAGCAATAGAAAAAGGTCATTGCATAATGTGTCTGCATAATTTAAATATGCTCTACATATCATTGCCATGAAGCTTTATAGTTTATATTCTGCCGTTACATTTGTTGAAGTTGTGCATCCTTACGAGCTTTGTACTTCTCTGCAGATCATGGAACCCCCATGGAAAGCCATTAATGTCTTGAAAAAGATGGACTATCCTTATGAGGCAAGTGTCCTCTTCCCTGTTGGTAAATATTCTAATTCCACTTGCTTAAGGTTTGGGTTGAGACTGGGTTGTATCTTTAACAGTTGAATTGAAAGCAATTGAAATCCGTACTTAATTATTTGCAATTGCAATGTCCTAAATTTACAATATGCTAGTGAGGAGGCTGGGCCTGCATTCTATGGCTTATACCACTTTTAGAATGTGAGGTACATTCTGATGGTGCACGTGTGCTAGTGCTCTTGTCTGTGCACATAGTGGAATGGCATGCTATTGCATTGCCATGGTCTCAGTGAAGCAGTGGTTTGCTAGGGAAAAAATATGCTACTCCAGAACTTTGATCAATTTTTAAGAAAGTGTATGTTTGATTGTCAAATAAAAACATGTTGTCGGGGCATGCAGATAGTTTATTTGGTATCTTCTGCTTTTTATTTACATCAACCTGTTATTTTTCATTGCAGTGTTTTATTTGTATGATGTTGGTTTTCTGAATTGAAACACTTGAAATTTTGCATGCAGGGGTGCTCTGTGGCCCCTGTAATTGTTCATTTCATTGGGGTGTTTTATTCTTCATGATAATATTTTACTTGCATGATTTGTGAATTGTTCTTTTCCTATATTGGTTGCCCGAGGTGACAAAGATAAATATTTCACTAATCAAAACAATATATGTTTTTCGTTTTCTAGTTTTGTTTATTTCCATTCTGTTTCCTCTTTATAAGTAGTAATTATTATGTTTTGCATATTCTAGTTGGCTCCATATGCTGGATCCTAAAATTGGTAATGATGTGTGATTTTTAGAAGGGAAAGCTAGAGACAATTGCTTATTGTTAACTAGGTTTTAGGCTTCCTACTTATAATAGCAGGGTAATACAAGCTAACTTTGATATTCCAAAATAGTACTATTTCGCATGGGATACTTTTATCAGAATCGATAACATAATATGCTAAATATATAGCACTTGCTCACAAGTGAACCGTAGATGCTTCAGTTTGTTACAAATTGCCTTTACAAATTGCCTTTACACTAAATTCATACAATTTTCTATGTAGATTTGAAACCTTCATCTACAAATCTTCATTCTTGGCAATTTTTATCATAAAGTGTCAACCTAAGAAGATTTTTGTTGAGATGCTTACTCAAACTATCATACACTCTTCCATCATTTGAAGAGTTTTGTAGAGACGCACCTGCTTAAATCATCACTAGCAAAATTGATTTCAGGAAGAGGTTCAATAAAATCTGCAACTGTATTGAGTTCTCCAACATTTATAAGTGAAGTTGATATCTTAGTCCAGGTTATCACTCTATCAGTTTAAAACCCGTAACTTTTCAATGAACAGCAGGGTGGTGTGAATCGTACCACGTCAGTACTGTTCACGCCCTATAGCAGCCATCGTCACTGGTTTTCTTTAGGGTTTTTAATGCTTTGATGCCATGTATAAGAGAAAATAGATAATAGAAATACTTGTTATTAACTAGGTTTTAGCCCTCTATTTATAATAGTAGGAAAATATTAGCTAATTCTGATGTTTCAAGATAGTATGATCATAATATAGAGTGCATTTCATAATTATACTAAGTGTCTTACATGATTTAACTTTGTTCATAGAATGTAGTATATGTCAGCAGATGTTGTGCAAATTTGCCATCTTATTTAAATCTAAGGATTAGTTTCCTTTGTGGTTGCTATTTCAGCATATAGTTGACAGCATGAGAGATCCGAGCATTGCTGCGTTTTGGTTGTTTTCATTACCTCAGATTGTTGGTGGACTCGACTATGATGATGATATCAGGCAGAAAATTTGGTGGCAGTACAGGGTATATTGTCAAATAGCTTCTTTATCCCTCTGTTTCCTGAACCCATTTTATGCTTTTCAAAATTTCCTGGATTATCCTTTGGTTCAAAAATCGTTTCAATATTTAATATTTGGTCTTTGCATCTCTAGCCCCTTTTAAATATATAAATGGAGTGCACATTGTAGCTGCTAAATGTTTCTGTTTTGCCTAGAACCATTTTTAAGGTTGAAGCATGTCACTGAGAGAAGCAACAAAAATATTTATTCCTGCATTTACTAGATCTTCAATATTTCAATGTTTGCTTGAAGCCACCAAACTGGATGAACTGCTGCTAACACAAGTCCTGCTGTTGTACGTGCCTCTATTTTTCCAACTCGACTGTACAGAACTGTTATCTATCCTATGAAAATTGTTAGCTCGAGCAGTATTCCATGTGAAATTTTAGGCGAGGGATTTGTGATAATCATTTATATCATGCTTCTGGCCATTGATTAGGTAAGGCTCTGGATGGCACGACATTAAACTTATTGCTGCTATCACCATAAATTGAAGTTTCCTGCCTAATCTCCTGGTTATTTTGACATGGTGCCTGAAGCCTCACCCTGAAATTTGCAGAAGTGGCCAATACTATATCTAACATGCGCTATTTTATACAAGTTGTACTTCACCATAACTTTATTAAATACCAAAATCATAAGCCAAGCTGAGTGAATAAATAATTTTTTAATAGTTACATGCATGCCAATTCCTGTAATAGTTTGGCAAAGTTTTATCCTGTTTGATTTCTGTTGGTCTAGGAATCAATGCAGTATAATCAATTACATGATGCTGTAGCCAAGCGAAAGCCTGGATGGGAGCACTTGCAAGAAGTAAGATGATGTTCTGTTATCGTATGCTAAATTAGTTGCCTTGTGCTATGAATTGTAATATATTATGCATTTTCGCTGGGTGTAATGATATTTATTATAAGATGTAAACTGTTTACTTGGAGAAAGTGCTCAATGTTGTAGTGTATGCATTACTAATTTTGACTAACCGATGTCGTTTCCTGGTTATATCTTTTTAAAGTGTTATTCTTTAACTTTATTTGTCTTGAAGCACTTGAGACATGCATATTGATTGTGTAGTGGAAAAGCTAAGGGCACATTTATGTTCACATTGCTAGAAGAGTCTGTTGGGTTTTTATTAGCACTTAGCTCTTCCTTGTTCAGGGAAATTATTTTCCAGAGTTCTGATCAGAACATATTTGCCATTTGCAGGCTTTGATCTCCATAGATCCTGTCCGTGCCAGAGAAGATCCTGTTGTTGTGAAAAATGTTTCATATTATAAGGCCAAGAAGGCACTGGAGGCAGAGGTCATGAAGCTTGATCCTCCACCACGACCACAAAACTGGGGTGTAAGTAGTAACTATTCTCACTGGAAGTCTTCCAGTTCTTAAGTTATGGCAGGTATATTTATCATGCCAATAACTGGAAGAAAAGAACGATTGGCATTTGAAAAAGCGTCTATTCGTCTATCCATTGTGGTTGGAGATACAACTTTCCACAGAGAGAGAGAGAGAGAGAGGGATGGAGAGGGACATTCAAAAGTTAATAGGATACTGAAGTGAGAAGTTTGTTCAATTAATGAGAAAATATTGATATTTTGCAGGAGTTGGACCTACCATTGAATGCTTCATCCTGGAGTGAGGAAGATCTTAAAAGTCCCCAAAAATTCTACGAGATGACTATCCTTCTTAATGCACAAAGAGAAATCGCTGATAAGATTTTGGATGCACAATGGGAAACTAAATGGCGTCAAGACAAGGTTGGTGATGTTTGCATCTTTTTTCCTCTATTATATAATTTGTCTAGGATTTACTTGACTGGAGGATTGAAGTATAACCTTCACTTGTAAATGTGCCCTGGAATTAAATAAATTGACATAAGGTCTCTATTATCGTAAAGAGTAAGAGAGATTGGAAGAATGTGGCTTAAGGTACTCATATGCTTATTTGTGTGTGTGTGTGTTTATATTTTTAATATTAGGTTATAATAGGGGTTACCAGTATCATTTCATAAATACCTTTATTTTTAACATTCTTCCTCATATTGGTGCATAAATTTCATGTGACCACGCTTGTTTTAAACATTTTCAGCTTGAGTTCCTCTCAAAGGTTTTGTAAATAGAACGGTTAGTTAATCACTTGAACGGATGAAAGAAATCACAAGTTCCTCCTCCAATAGTTTTCATAATGCAGTGACAATCAATCTCGATACCTTTGGTTCACTCATAATAGACTAAGTTTGATTTTATATGCAATACTGCTTGAGTAACAGAGTAGTTTCAAAGACATTAACTAGGCTTCTCCAATTTCTGTAAAGCCAATGTCTGACCCATAGTAACAGGTGACAAATAGTCAGGGCGCAACATATTACCCCTGAACTGGATTGGGCAATATATTCCAACAGTGTTACAAGTACTTAGATAGCCCTATTTTTCACAATAGTCTCAAAAGTTCACATTCTTTTAACATGCCCAAGTCCTTGATACATTGATTATGAATACTCAATTGGGGTAAATTACATAATTTTATAGTGGGGTGGCAGATTTGTGAACCTATGCTTCTGGGTTGATATTGCTGTGTTATATCAAATAACCAGCTTGCACGTGTGTGCTATCTTGAGACAGTTAATAGATCTCTAGATCTCTATTGTAACATCACAGAAAAATGAGTTTACTGCTCTGTTTCTTATTTACGAATGGAGTTATATAAGGTTTTCTTAGCTTTGTTGTCAAAAAGTTGGCGTTGAAAAATATATTTGTAGGCATTTGAGCACATAAAAGCCATGACACATACCTTATTCAAGGAAAAACTAATTTAGTTTCAAAGGTTGTACTTCATATTTGTATCTGAATAAGCTTTTCTCAATGCTATTCTGCACATCTTTAGAAAAAATTTTGCCACTTGCATTTGCTATTTGCCCTGTACTATATGATCTATTCTGAATTGTAGTTGAATGAAATGCTGGAGGAGAAGGTCCGACCTTTCTTGCAGAACATTGACAATGCTGTCCTTTCTAGGCCTATTGTTCTACAATCACCAAATCAGGATAAAAAGGTTTTGCCCTTATTCTTTTAGAATTTGTATAATTAAGTTGCTGTGATTGGGCTGAAAACTTTTGAGCCATGCCACGGGCAATTGGAGAATCAATTTCTTATTTGCTTTACCTATTCTTTCTTCTGTTTGTTCTATTCTAGTATAGCAGCAGATTTTGCTGATTCTTTGTAAAATCTCTTCGGAACTGGGCATTTTATTGCCCTGGTTCAATATTCATTCATGATTATATCTTATGCTCGATTTGTTTAATGAAGATGATATCATCATACCTTACCTCCTTCAGCTATTGTGAGCTTTGTGTTCCAAGAAGGGGGACCTATCATATGTCCAGTAACATGTAGCCAAGTTTTGAATATTTGTTGCTGTAGTCCGTGATGATGCATTCACTTGTGCAATGTTTGTTATGTATTTTGGTGCAGAGGAGTCGGCGGAGAAGATGGTGGTTCTTTTGAAGTTTCAAGCATTTATCTTATATGGATAAAGTAATGTGATGGTCTTATTGATCAACATATATGTTTTCCTATTCGAATTCCGCGGTTCATAGTTGCGTTATCTGCGATTGAAGGAAGAGGATTCTGTACTCGGGTATTCCCTCCTCTTCTTTGGCTTCTCAGCTAATGTTCCTGTAGCTAAACCATTGCCCCTACGTAATGCTATCATATTAATGATTTTGTTGTCTCATTATTAGCAATCATATGTTTCACTACTTCTTGCACACGCAATGAACAATGATGCTGTTATTTTTGTTCTGCAAAGTATTAAGGAAGGGTTAATGATGAGAGTGA
Source organism: Erythroxylum rufum (assembly GCA_027478365.1). Taxonomy (NCBI): domain Eukaryota; kingdom Viridiplantae; phylum Streptophyta; class Magnoliopsida; order Malpighiales; family Erythroxylaceae; genus Erythroxylum; species Erythroxylum rufum. The sequence goes on from JANIHZ010000005.1 coordinate 44,161,690, forward strand.
TGCACGAGCAAAAAAGTGATAGCTGGTTTGTGACATGTACACCTGCATAAAACTAACCAGCTAAATTTACCAAGTATGCGTTTTAGTTGATTTTTATTCTAGTATTAATCGACATTCCTAGCCATGAACGGCCTAAACTCGTAAAGTCGGTAACTAAACTAATAAACTAGTTAGTGTTTTCCTAAATTTCAAATCAACTGGTGGAGTTGAAAGATTTTAGCCCATAGAAGTCTGCATGAAATAGTTGTAAACTATTACTCCCCCTGCATTTTGGTTGTAAGTTTCACATTTTGATGTTTATGAATACAGGAAAAAAGATGAACCAACTTAAAACTGTAGAAGACAATTTTTATCCAATGGCAACCATTTCATTTTCGTTTGTCTGTGATACAACTTTGTTACAAAGAGTCCTCGAGGGGTTCCTTTTGACTTGTCCTTTGGCGTGTACGATTGATCGTTGAATATGACGATGGATTATTATCTCATTGATAAAGATCCTTTTCAACACCGACTCCAATTGTATCTTATTTACATCTGAATTGATGAATATACATGTATATATATAGCAACCAGTACAAGATAAAAGATCTCAAATATGTTTTTTTACGGCAATGTAACTTTGATTGCAACTCGACCTCTAATTCAGATGAATAAGAATGTATCAAAACCACAATCATAATATTTTATGTGCATCAACAGCTGAAACTTGTTTTAAGGTAGGAACAAATGGAGACAAATTAACACGGGGACACTTTTATTTCTTACATATCAAATGACAATTAGGAACGATGATTATAAGTAATTAATATCGTTCTACTGGAAACAAGCAAGCAAGCAAGCAAACAAACAAACAAGAACAAGGAAAATTAAGTCTTGGATACGAAACTGGGACTGGCATAGATATTCAGTTTAACAATGGGCAAGGTGGTGAGAGGAATTGAGATTAGTTAGTGAATCTTTGGCAGTGAGTGATGTGACTGCAACCACGCCTATAAGGGTTAGCTTTCTCATGTCCACGGCAATTGAAATAAGATCTGCCTTTCTTCTGGCATGGAGTTGCGCCAGCCTTGAGAGCGTCATAGCTGAAGAATCTAGTCTTCTGAGCCAGGAGTCGCTGGCTTATGTCAGACTCCATCATGATCTCCTCTTCTTTGCCGACGTGATCACCGATAAACCCGCCGCTGAAATGGGTTGCAAGATTCGTCTGAGCGTCGCATATTGTGCACTCGACCACCATGGCTATGGCCGTGAGGAGGAGCACAAGCCAAAACTTAATTCCCATTTGAAAAAGTAGCAAAATACGTAATTGAAGGTTAGAAAGAAATGATGAGACGTGATTGATGTTTTTGTTGGCGAATTAGAAAGGATAGAATAATTAAAGAGAGAGGAGCGTTGGTTTTTGTGGAAGAAATATGTGATGTTACGTAGTTTACGTGCATATTTGTTTGTGTTTTGCATGTGAGGTGCTTCTCTAAATGCAGCTGTATTTACCTCCTACACATATGGCCTGCCTTTGGTTGTGTGAAAAGACAGTCATTCCTAACACATGGTATGTAATGTAGTTGATTAAATTTCCATCCTACATTAATTTTTTAATAAGCATTTTAAATTCTTATTTTTGGGAGAACTAAAGAGAAGAGGAAGGCATTTCCGTCAACTCTTTCGATCGGTTCGCCATAGATTAGAGCACCATTGCTTTTGATTTGGTGATCGATAATTGTTCACAAATAATATTGTTTGGTGATATTGCCACTAAAGGAAAGACAAAATTAGCTTGAGCTATATAATTTGGCAATTAACTAGGAACCGTATTGTTGATATATATATTTAAAAACATTTTGCATGTGTTTTCATAACTCGAGTCCTTCAAACTAAAATTTTAATATTTACATTAACCATATATTGGTCTACTATGGTGCTTATTTTTAAAACCAACTAAGTGTTTTATATAACCTCAAACCTAAAATTAACTACTTGTTATTATATTTATTACTTAAAGTAATTAAATGCATTCAATATATAATTAACGTGGTATCCCACCTTTAGAATCCAGGAAAGGCTGGCTATATGGATTGCGACCATTCCTAAAGCTCTCTGTGAATCTGAACTAATTAACATTTAGTATTCTCATTGTCAATTAACAAGGACAACACAAAGTATTTTCATGGAATATTTATTGTGGGCAAAAGCCTAATACCATCTCAACCTTTCTCTATGCAAATTTTAGATTGTAAATAACTATTTTTCATATGTAAATTTGAGAACTAGTCACTTTTGATGTAAAATATTCCCAGATTTTATTAGTAATTAAACCCATTATTTTTATAACACTAGCTAAGACCGACAAACCTCACCTTATTTAATTAATCATAATACAATATTTCACGATCTCTTTAAGCGAGTCAAATTATTTTATAGATTGAAAGAAGCTGTTAAATTGGTCGACTAAACAAATTATAAATTAATCAACAAAATTGAATTTACCAAATATTGAAAAACTGTTCACCAAGCAAGTCATAAAAATTTCAAAGATCAATTTAAATTTTACAAAACAATTAAAGAAAAATCAATTGCACACTTCTTTCCCTTATGGTTGTTGGACACCACGAAATCTCCTACTTCCCATGGTAATTCTAACCGAAGTTCATCTATTTTTAATCCTTAGTCTTTACCATGCTTGCTTTCTGATCCATTTCTTTGGTAGTCCTGGTCAAATTTTATTCCCTCTTACATCGATTCCAGAGGTTTCAATTTCTCCTCTCAACCCTCTTCTTTGTAAGATCCTCGTTAATAATCTTGTTATTTGGTTATTTTTTTGATTGCTATGTTCTCCTGCCAACTTCATTAGACCTCTTTCGAAATCCATTTAATCCCATGCTAAGTTTATTTCCCACCCTAACCTTATTACCATTTTAGTAATGGTAATTTGTCTTTTCTACTTTAGTTACTCTTCTAACTATAATGCAAGAATTTGTTAACCTGGCATAGCCCAAGCTTGGAAAATTTAAGGGAAAATCCTAGTACTTTCATCTATCCTAGAGACTAGAAATATCCTTAGGTTTGGATGATATTGGCTTTTAAAACTATGGTTTGATGTTAAGTATTGTTCTGATAGTTTGGCCAATACTTTATGCAGTAAGCCAATGAGGCAGTATAGTGTGATCAAGCTGCCTCATATATATATGTTGTCTCGTACCTTTGCCACATTATATTAATTCACTTTAACTTTTCAACAAAAAAAGATTGAACAAAAATTCAAAGAAACATGAGTTATTATAAGAAAATTTTTGAATTGATAAAAGGTTCTTATTTATTGTGGAATGTGAAGGACTTTATTTAAATTGAATTTACCATGAACTAAGAGTAAGAAACTAGCTAGTACTTACATTAGATATGGGTAGTCTATTATCTACAAGTAAATGATCATAACTATGATACTTCCATGCAATGTTTAGGGCATAATGGTTAGAAGTAGCGTGATAAAGATTCTAATTAGCATGATTATAGGAAGGATGAGGTCGAGATTGATAACAACAATGAAAAATAGCAATTATATGGTTCTTATAGATGCATATCTAACATGGTCCATATTTCTTTCAGGCATCATTGTTATTGCTATTTGGACGAGATCGTGTTGGTTGGGAAGTATATTGTTGTGTTGAAGCGCAAATGACATGGGAAGAAGTGGAGTGGAGTTTTTTTTTTGTTGCAACAATTTTTGCAATTGAAGCACATGAGAGCTTTTTAGAAGTATCTCATAAGCCATAAGTTCTCCATTTAATTTCGAAAAAGAAATTAGGAGAAGACACAAAATTAAAGTTTTGATGATATTTTGGTAGTTTGATCTAGTATTGTGGTGGATTATAACATTGAATTTTTCTAAGAAGAGGTCCTAGCTAGACAAAGCTTACTAGCTAAAGCCTTCTCTTTTTGAAGATACCATGAGACAGTAAGATCATCCTTTTTCAACTCTTGCAATTCTATATGAATTTAAATCACCTATATTTTGAGATTGAGTTAAATGTATTTGATAAGGCTTGTCAAACATCACATAAAGATGTTAAACTGATGACGTATGAAAATACATCTTCAGTAAGCAAGGAAAATATCTATAAGAGTAAAATTTGGTCCATTTTGAACCATAAATTAAAAGCTATATTGGCTATATTGAGAAGCATCAGAGGTAGAGAGGACAGTTTGAGGTGGTGAGAGAAATTTGGATCAATAAAGTTATATAGGTTTTGGTAATTTAGAAAGGGAATAAATTAAGTCTTCAATATGAGGTAGTTTTTGGGATTCTAGTTAACTAAAAAAGTACGGTTTGTAGAGAAAGAAAAGGTAGGAAAGGTTAGTACTATTTGAACAAGTTGTGAATTATTGAAGTTTTACATCAAGAGGAAAACTATTTTAGACTCTTAATACTATAAGAAAATAGAATATGATGTATTTTTAGGGATGGCAAGAAAGCCCAAAACTGACTTGGATTAGTCTGAAGTTAATAGGATTGGTTTGAGTTGATCATGTCTCAATTTGGGTTTAATCTTTTTTTTTTTTATTTTTAGGCTTTACAATGGGCTTAGAGCTTGGATTTTACTCCTAGCTTAATCCAAAGCCCAAATCTTATTTATATATGAAATGAAGCTATTTTTAAAATAAAAATGACATTATTTCCTTATATTAAACATGAAATTAAGTTCCAACTCTCCTAACCTCTTTGTCACTCATACTCTCTCTAGCTCTCTTTTAGGCTACTTTATGTCTCCACTGCCCTATTACCACCTATGCCAATATTTCTTCGTTCTTTGCTACTTTGCCTACCTTGTGTTCCTTTTTTTTTATAGGTTAGCTACTTAGATGAGTTCCTTTTCAATTTCTTTAGGATTTTCTTTTTCTCCATTAAAGCATTAAAGGTTATTACAGAAATTATTTGTTTTTTATATTTTTCTCTGAAGGGATTATGTAAGTTTTATTATCTTCTTTATCATCATAAAATTAGACAACGACCACCCTTGTCATTTGTAAGAATATTGGAAAAAGGAAAGGACCCAACTAAACATGTGTGTGTGTTTAATACTTCTAATAGTTCTAAAGTGACTTTGAATCTTTTTACTAATCCTCTAGCCTTCTTTTATGCTCTTGAAAATATTTGTTTTGTTTTATTCACGTCTTGTAATGGCACTTTCTACTTAATAGTAATAGGAACTTAGAATGGTAATTAGTAAGGACCAAAATTAGAAGTGAAGCCAAATTCCATATTTGACAAGGATTAAATGTTGATTTATAAGAAAGAAGAGAGTATGGGAAGACAGTATAGGTCTTGATAATAATAAAATATATATTATTCAAGTCATAATATTAGATATAGAACACCTCAGAGTGTGTATATAGGACTCTACCCCATGCTTGGAAGCATATGGCTTTATTAATTCCTTGCATATGCTGATTATACATTGATGTGCTCAATCAAACACTTAATTAAAGTGATGAAATTTAACCAATGATGAACAACAATGTTACAATAGGAGAAAGCATAAAACTCAATAATCTTTCCTTTTGTTTTAAGTTAGTTATCATTATACAAATGGCAAAACAAAATCAAGATGTTTTATCTTTTCTAGAAGTGTCATTGATGTGTTTTTTAAGGAAATTTGAGCAATAGGCTTTTGGTACTCAAAATTGGACCTATAAATATAAAAGTTCAAAAATTAGTTGTTGATCACCAACTAAATGCCCTATAATAAGTAAAAACTGAAATAGATATGTTCTTTTGATGACAAGGAGGCCCATCTTATATACATAAAATTAATTCATAAATATAAAGGGAAATTATATACTATTATTATTGTATGTATATAGATTGACATAATCTCATTACTTGGTTAAGTGTTTTTCCTAAGTTATGGAACTTTTCATGATTATCTTGTTTATAATTGTTTTATATTGATTAACATAATCCTTTAACAACATAAGGCAATATAGTGGAGAGTTCTACTCTTGTACCTACCAATAGACCAAATGAAAAAAAGTTCATGCTAAAGGAATTAGTTCTTTGAAAATAAGAAATTTTGTTTCGAATCCCTTCCTCAAGAGTAGATCAAGTAATAAAGTTGATAAACTTGAATGCAAATATTGAAATAAGATGCTATTTAGGGGTTCTAAAAGTGGAACATCTCATTTAAAAAGGAATACAGGCTTCTATAATATAAGGAAGATGGTTGAAGAGGTCAAACTTTTTGGACCCCATCCTAATAAAAAGAAAGAGTGGAATAACTATAATGGATTAATATTTTAATTGATCCAAACATTTTCTAATAAAGATGATCATTTAAGATGAATATTTTCTCTCTATTGTCAATAATTAAAACTTTAGGTACTTGTCACCTCACTTTAACTAACCTTCAATATTCCAACTTGTAATACCGTAAAAGACATCTTCAAGATTTATCAGGAACATAAGAATTCAACCTTGACAACTTTGTCAACTAATGGATGTGTTTTAACTATAAGTGCATGGTACATTTGTAGCTAGAATTGGAGAATACAAGTCAGCCCATGAGAACTATCAGTTAATTAATAATTATTCAAAAACTTAATAAGATAGAAAATAATTATGAATGATTGAAGAAGAAACTAAATATTACCAAATCAAAACAATGATCAAGAACAAAGTAATATATGAATAAGCTAGATTTAGGTAAAGTTTCCCCTAAGACTTCACTATATTCAATTTCATTTTAATTTAATGAATACTTCTAATTTCTTAGACTAGTAAGAATTTTAAGTTACAATTATATTCTCTCTTAAGAATTATGACTCCTACTTTTAGATTAGTCAATTGAAATCTCTTTCAAATTGACACAACCAAAGAATGTATTAATTTAATCTTTGGACTCTCTTGAAAGATTTTAACCTAAGTAGGAAGATCTTGTGATTCTCTCTCGATTAACTTATATTTAACATTCTTCATCCATATTACGATCTAACTATACATCTTATCTTTGAAATCTCATTACAAGATTTAAATAATTAAATATTTCATTTTTGATGATAAATTTAATCAATTATAAAATATGGATATATCTCATGAAAAGTAGAAATAAATTAAAACAAAGGTAATTCAAAACATATTATAGCCTAAGGTCCATCCTACCTAAACCTATACCCTAATTAAATTATAATCAAATAAGAAATAACATATAAAATAATAAAGAAAAAAGAATAAGAAATTATTATCATGAGTCTTAAATCTTAAATCTTTAATGGATCTTATTAAATTCTAGTCTTTCTTCCAAGATTGACTTGTTCTTAATTAATAACCAATATAGAACAACTTCTAAATGATTTTTTTAATGCTTTCAAACTTTATTTTGGAAAAAGGGCTCCTTTCCTTTTCTACCTCCTTCTCTTTAAATTTGAAATCCTAATCTTTAATTAGTAACACAACCCCAATATTAATCCATGTTACTAGCAATATTGTGTTTTGCCATGTTTTGTAACTTTATTTTACTATTGACAAGGACATATAAGGGATGTGTAGGGTTTATATTTCTTGATCTAGGCACCAATATGGGGCTATATAAGTTTGCAAGGAAGAAGTAGAATAAACAATTTTAGAATATAAACTTAACACAGTTGCTTATAGGCGCCATATTTTACGATTCTTTTTTCACTTCACTCCAAAATTTTCCAATTCTTGTCCATATTTGCTCATTTTTTTTAAAGAGGTAGAGATAATATTTGAAACAAAATAGTTCTTATTTTGAGTATCAAATCCTCTAAAATCATCTATAGTATAAGCAATATGCTATAGAAATCATGCTAAAAGTAATGTATGTTTAGAATACATTACTTATCAAGGGCGAGCTGCAATTACATCATATATATGGTTGATTGACAACCAAAAGAAGGGTTATATAACAGTGATCACGCATTACATTGACAATAAATAATTATGTTATAACTAACATTTTTCATGTTTTAAATGGTAAATTTATTTGTTTCCTGAAACTACATATAAATAAAAGTTTGATAACTATTTTCACTGAGTGATTAATGTATTAGAACATTAAAACTAACTTCTCAACTATAACTTTGGATAATTAGAGCATAAATAATGTTATGATCCAAAAAGTGAAGACCAAGTTATATGTTAGGAGCTTGCTAATAGATGAGAGATTATTTCATACGCATTATTTTGTGCATATTATGAATTTGGTAATGAAGGATGGATTATAGATAATAAAGGAAAGAGTAGAGGCAATCCAAAATAGCATAGTATATTAGAGTGTAACACCTTAATGTTTTTTTTTAAAACAACACCATTACTACACATTCCATGTATAAAGAAGAGCTTTGGATTGTCCAACAAGAAGGAATTCAACATTCAAGATGATATAGTTGGAAACTAAGTATATTGTGGAATTTATTGTTGATAGTTTGCAAGTGTATAGATCATAACTAATAGCATAAAAGATATTGTTCCCATGAGGATAGTATAATAACTCAATAATTCTTACAAATAATGACATGATTTATTAAGAATTAAACTAAATAAACTTAATAAATAAACTACGAACAAACTATAAACTAGGTAACATCAAAATTGAATGATTAATGATGAAAACTAGGAATTACTTCTATCCTTATTTGTTTTCACTTTACCCTCTTGATTTAATCCTACTTGATCCTAGATATCCTATAGTTATGATTACCCTCTTTCAAGATCTAATCAAGTAATCCCAATTAAAATAGATAGAAATTGAATTGTGATCTCTCAATCTATCAAAACTCTTTCAAACTACGTAACTAGATTTGAAGCAATCCTATGGATAACTAATAAATAATTAAGATCTCTCTTCACTTGCCTATTAATTTGATGTTTATAAGTCTATTGAGGTACCCAATCTCACTATGCAACATAACCCAAGTGAATAAATCCAATATCTTAATCCAAATTGATTATAAAATAATAAAATCACAAGCATATTCTTAAATCAAGAATGCAAAGTTCAACAAATAATTCAAGAGTAATTCCTAAAAAAGGAATTGGGAAATCCAAATATGTATCCAAATATCCAAATCTAATCATCATTAACATCTACTAACAACAAGAAATAAGAAAAGAGTAGAGAATGAAATATGGAATTCTTCTCTTCTTTGCCTTGAGCTAAAAAATCTGCAACCTTGTTCTAAAGAGTTGATAGATGCATATTTGACTATGTTTATACACCCATAGTTGATGTATTTTGCTTGACATTTTATAGTTTTATTGTATATTTGGTACTTAATTTGCTCCAAGTGCATATATAGTTTATAATTGTCCTCATGGACAAAAAGAGTAGAATTCAGAGAAAAACATGCCATAAAATAAAGTTTTATAGCAAATTAGAGATACACGACTGTGTCTGTGCTTGTGTAGGTATTTTTACCCTTGTAAAATTGTGAATTCTGGAGATTTTGAATATAGATTGTCTTATACACGTCCGTGTATCAGAGGCAAATTAAAGGGAAATAACTTTTACATCAGATTTTAGAGGTCAGAAACTTAGAGAGGTGACGATAAATATCCAAAGGCAAGGAAAACATAAAATTAACATCAAAATAGATCTATAGATGGCTACATCAAATCCAAACTTGCAAGAAGAGTCAATAGAATAGAAGGGAGATTTAGGATTATAAATTCATTGTTTTTTATTAGTTTTTTGCATGTTTATATTTGATTTCATTTTATATTCTGAGCAATTAAATGCTTTTAGTGTCTAGGTTTGAAGAACCCTAGTTTGTGATACAATATGTCTTATATTTTATTCATCATAATTGTTTTGATTTATTTATTGTGATTCAATTATATGTTTTATGCAAGTTTTAATACATCCAGAATATTAGTACATGATTTGATTTCATATTATTGAGATTGAGAAATCCTTTTTATAAATAGATCTACCATAGTTGAAAAGAGTTTATTTCGAACCTAGAGTTAGATAGACATAAATCCTCTACATTAGGGTCAAACATAATAACAGAATTTATAAATCGATAATGTAATCTTAGGAACTTTAACTAGAAATGTTTCAATTAATCAACCTATATATTAGTTGTTAGCAGTCCTGAGAGAGTTACTAATATATATAGGATTTTCGCAGTCCAATAGTCAATAAAATAATTGCATGATAAAAGGTTAATTATTAAATGGTTTTAAGGAGGATTCATTACCTAGGCATTGACCTTTGATATTGAATTTGCTAAGTAATTTCCTTTGTCTTCTGTGTTCATTATTGTTTCTAGTTTTATTTTTATTTTTAATTAAAAACCAAACATCAAATTCGTAGGCTAGATAATTGGAGAAGGGTAATTGCTAATACTTACTGTCTTTATGGGGTCGACCCGTACTTATCTATACTAGCTACAGTTACGTTATGCACTTGAAATTAATTTAAAAATTAATAACAAAAAATTATCAACTAAGTTTTTTGGCGTCATTGGTGGGGCTGATATTATTAAAAAGCCTAGATTTTATTAATCTAACCATTATTTTTGTATTTATTTTATTTTGTTAATTTAATTAACTTTTGAACTTCTCTACATTGATAGTGTGTTTGTGGTTTATTTTAGAGATTGAGATTTAACGTCATCACCATAACTCACTATGGAAGGATGGAGTAATCAATACTCTTATGGGAGCTATGATGAGTCTTCACAATATGTAACATCACCATTTAAGAAAGAGCAGTTTCCTCACATGTTTTTGGAAGCTTAATCTATGTCCATACCTTGTTGTGACATTTGTGGGATTAAATATTACAATCATAAATGTTGAGCACCAATCTATATGTGGGAGTGAGCAAACATATATAGTTAACCTCAAGGTGCATCATACAAGAATATACATATTTCAAAGTGGAGAAAATCTTTATGCTTCAACTGAATATGTACAACAAGAGCAACAATACGAAAGTATTATAGATAAACTATTAGAATCTCTTGCCAAGTGTGTAGATAGCCAAGGTGTAGTTGAGGAGAGATTTTCTTCACCTAAATATAGTGAGCATAATACCTCGTACTAATGGAGCCCCCTATTGTCTTAGAGTGAAGAAGAGATGATGGTCGATTATATAAATTAAGATACATTTCAAGAAGGCGAGGAGCTAACTGCTATTTTGAAAGATAACCAACTTTATTCAAGAATCAAACATGAGACATTAGGAAATGGAGGCTTTTATAAAAAATATGTTGAATCAGATCGAACAAATGAGGAAGATATTATTTGACAAATTGCAGGGGAGTTTGCCTAGTACTATTGAAATAGTTCCTAAAGAATATAGAATGGAAATTACCCTTAGGAGTGGAGACGAGCTTCTCAAAGAAGAAGAAGAAGAAGAAGAAGAAGAAGAAGCCTCTGTCTAAGAAGAGAAAGTAGAGAAGTGGTAGGAGATAATTAAAGAAAATGAGCCAGAAACCTTTGTCTAGGAGGAGGAAAAAAGAAGAGTGGACAAAGATAGTTGAGGAAGAACTGGCAGAGGAACCAAATCAGGAAATTACAGATGAATCATTGGTAGCCACCTTAAGTACATAGTGTTCCCACTTCCTCAAAGACAAACTGCTTGCAGCAATCGAAGATTCAAGAAATTTTGTTATTCCCTATTTTATTAACAATTTGTCATTAAAAAGGCCATTGGATTTATTAATTTTATAAAAGTTGTCCTTATGATTATCTTGCAACAAGTGATTTACTTACATGCTACTAAACTGCCTTGTCGAGAAATGAGTGGAATCAAGTCATCGATTAAAGATCGAGGATGATAGTAAACACGAAGGATATGTCGAGCTCATGACGTTAAACAAGTGCTATCTAGGAGGACACCCAAGAATTATGATATATTTTATTTTATGGTATTTTATTTTCATGTGTCTTAGTTATTGTTGTTGTTGTTGTTGTTGTTGTTGTTTTTGTTTTTGTTTTTATTGTTGTTGTTGTTGTTGTTGTTCTTATTATTATTATTATTATTATTATTATTATTATTATTATTATTATTATTA
>JANIHZ010000005.1:44173825-44184255 GCA_027478365.1 Erythroxylum rufum
TGTTTTATTTTTTAATTATCTTTTGAACTTCTCTACATTGACGATATGTCTATGGATTATTTTTAGGGATTAAAGTTTAACGTCATAGCCACAACACAAAATATAAGGATGGAGCAATCAATATTCTCACGAGAGCTATGATATGTCTTCGCAATATGTAACATGACCCTACTAGAAAAAGCTAGTTCCTTATATGTTTTCAAAAGCTTAACTGATATTCATTATGTGTTGCAACATTTATGGGAGTAAATATTTCAATCATAAATGTCAAACGCCAACCTACATGTGGGAGCAACAAGCATCTACAACCAACCTCAAGGTGCATCATATCAGAATATATGTACAATTTAGAATGGAGCAGCCCCTTTATGTATATGGATGGAATGACAATGCTCCAACTAAATATGTACAACAAAAGCAGGATTACAAAAGTATTATAGATAAACTAATAGACTACCTTGCCAACCATGTAACTAGCTAATGTGCATTCAAGGAGAAATTTTCTCTACTTGAATATGATACATTTCAAGAAGGCAAGGGGATAACTACTACTCTGGAAGATTGAATGACCAAATTTGTTTAAGAATCAATTATGAGGCATCATAAAATAGAGGCTTGTATATATAGTACGGTGAATCAGATCAATCAGTTGGTGAAGATATTTTCTAAAAAATCTACAGGGGAATTTGCCTTTTACTACTAACACAAATCCTAAAGAATATGGAATGGAAATCTCCCTTGGGATTGGAAAAGAGCTTCCAGTAAAAGAAGAAGAAGAAGTAGAGGAAGACTCTATCCAAGAAGAGGAAGTAGAGAAGTGGTGAGAGATAGTTGAAGAAGAAGACGAGCCAGAAACCTTTTTCCAAGAAAAAGAAGAAGAAGAATGGACAAAGGGGGTTAAGGAAGAAATGGTGAAGGAATCAAACAAGGAAACTTCTAACGAAGTATTGGTAGCATCTTAAGTACGAAGGGTTCCCACTTCCTACAAGACAAACTATTTGAACCCATTGAAGATTCAAGGAGTTTCATCATCCCGTATTTTATTAACAATTTTTCATTAAAAAGAGCATTAATGGAGTCCATTGGAATTATTAATTTGATAAATTATGCTCTTATTATTATCTTGCAACATGTGGCTTACTTATAGGCTATAAAACCATTATTTGGAGAACGGTATAAGTAAGCCACTGATTATAGACCCAAGATGAGGGTGATGTGCAAGGTATGTCGAGCTAATAATGCTAAATAAGCATTGCATGGCATGAACTACGATAGGTTTTATTTTAATTTTATGTTATTTCTATTTTCATATTGTGTATTTATTTTTATTTGTGTTATTTTATTTTTATTGTTTTTACCCCTTCTTTATATTTTACAAGGATGTTAATCTAATATTGGATGGATAATCCCAAAATCATAATTAGAAAATCATATTATTTAGGAAAGTGTCAACTTTACTTTCTCACTTATTATATGTGCTTATATTGCATACATTGGGGACAATGTATGATTTTAAATGTGGGGAAAGGGTTAATGATTTTAATGATTTTCATAAGCTTATTATAATCTTGGTTATTAAATTTTATTAACTGACATCCTAAATTAGTTGAAATCTTTCCATCAATACTTTACTTCATTAATGAATATTGATTTGAATTAGTATGAAAGAGGATGATATTTAGAATAAAATTGCTTTTATAAGTCATAATTTTTAACAATCATTGAGATAGTCAAATTGAATGAAATTGCATATTATTTACACACATATAACAAATTTTTTATGAGTTTTTGAGTCTAAGAGCAAAATTTTAATAAGTTGAAGCTCTTTTATTCATTCATGTGTGTTATCATGTATAGTTGAATGATTCTAGAACTTGCTTTTATTATTCATATTGAGATCATATTATGTTAAATTAGAAGCATTGAAGTAATAAAGACACTTAGATTCAACATTTGTTGTGCCTATTTCTTTAATAATTACCTTACCTTAATTTATCTCTTAGGGATAACTGAGTTGAGTCATTGCTTTTTTCATTGATTATAACCAATTATTAACCTTTATCATATTTTTATTTAAAGCCTTTTTTATTGTTTTGAACCCTGAAGGTTATTAACATTACTTACATATTTGAAACTTGAAATTTTGAGGAGTCCAATATTTCTTTAATTGTGGTACATAATGAATGATCGATAAAATATATATTGCGATTCAAAAAAAATTACAACCAAAGAAAAGAAGGGAAAAAAAATTATATTACCAACGGATTTATCATTAAAGGACATGTTTATTGTTGATAAGTTTCTTGTAATGTTTCCCTTTTGTAAATTCCTTCAAATTTATCACCTTTTTATTATCCCAGTCATAACTTACCTAAGCTCCATTACAACATTATAAAGACCTTTTGAAATTTGTGTCTGGTTACATATATGATATGGAGATGGAGATGTGATAATATTGGAAGCCTATTGTAAGAATTCTATTTTGTATTTGATTCGAGTGTTTGATACTTTTCATCTTAAACACTTGAATGCATTGAGTGAAACCTTAGTAAGGGTGATTTACACTTTTGATTTCAATAAGATTATTGATGTGATTCTTATTAATATTGCCTTATGAAGTTAGATTTAGGATAACTTAAATTCTAATTGTATGTTAATTGGATCAATATGATTTGATGATTTAAAGTATGGATGGACATATTTAGGTTAAAGAAGGATGGATGTATGTCAAGTTGATAATTTAGATTATGATTTGCTTGAGGATAAGCAAAAGCTTAAGTGTGGGGATGTTTGGTAGATGTATATTTGACTATAATTATAAACTGATATTTAATGTCTTTTGTTTGATACTTATAGTTTTGTTGTATATTAGGTACTTAATTCTCTCCAAGTGCATTTATATATTATAATTGCCTTCGTGGACCAAAAGGAGACAATTATAGATGAAATTGTGGCATCCAAAGATTTGAAGCATCTTAGACATATATGGCCATGTAGTGGCTATGTAAGTCTTTGTGAACATATAAAGTCACAATTTTAAGGGCACTTGGAGCTACATAGGCACCTAAATAGTCATGTAAGTGATTGTGTATGTCCCAGTAATCCTAGTTTTTATTATAAAAGGACATAAATGGAGGAAAATAGAGGTGTGTTGACTTTTATAGTAGATTCTAGATGTGAAGAATGTAGAGAAGGGACAATTTTGATAAAGGAACGTGGAGAACGTGAAGAATTCATCAAGAGATCCAATAAATTACAACATCAAACCTTAAACTTGCAAAAACATTCAATAAAAGAAAATGGGATATTTAGAATTACGATTCCTTTGTTTTTTATTCGTTTTTCTTCCTGTTTATCTTTGATTTCATTTTCTAGTATATTTAACTAAACGTTTTTAACATTTAGGTTTGATGAACCCTAATTGTGATAACAATATGTCTTGATTCTTTTATTTAATGCAATTATTTTGATTGATTTATTATGATTCAATTATTAGTTATATGCATGCTCTAATATATCTAAAATATCAGTATATGATTTGATTTCATAGCAGTGAGATTGAGAAATTCTTTGTATAAATAGATCTACCATAATTGGAAGGAGTTAATTGCAAAGCTAGAGATAAATCTTCTATATTAGAGTCAAAACTAATAACAAAATTCATAAATTGATAATGCAATCCTATAAACTTTAACTAGAAAGATTTGGGTTAATCAACCTGTGGTGTTGGGCCCCACACCCCACCTTTTCGGTGTTTGGGGGTTATATCCCGACTTGTATTTGTGGGTTATATCACGGCACCACAACCTTAATTGGTATTGTCCTAAGGTTGTGGTGCCGTGGTATAACCCACAAACACACGCCGGGGTATAACCCTCAAATACCGAAAGGTGGGATGTAGGACCCAATATTTGGATTAGTTGTTAGTAGTCTCTAGAGAGTTATTAACATAAGATAGAAATTTTCACAGCCCAATAATCAATAAAATATTGCAAGGTAAAAAGTTAATTATTTAATAATTTTTAGGGGGATCCATCACCTAGACATTAATCTTTGATATTGAGTTTTCTGAGCAACTTCCTTTATTCTTTGTTCATGATTGTTTCTTATTTTATTTTATTTGTTTAACTTTTATTTTTAATTAAAAAGCCAACATCCAATTCATAGGCTAGATAATTAGAAAAAGGTAGTTACTAGTATTTACTGTCTTCGTGGGATCGACCCGTACTTACCTATACTAATTACAAATATTTGTGCACTTGCGGTTAAATTAATATTGGTGTAGAAATGACTAATTAATAAGTATTTACTGCAAATGAAAATATAATAAGATTATAATTATGAGATTCATATTACATTTATGTTTTGTCCTTAAATTGTTCATAGTCGTTGTTCTATTAAGACTGGATGTTAACGGAATGTAAAATGACTAGCATACGTTTTGTTTTTTCTTATGAAGGAAGTAGTTGATCTCATAAATTAAAGTATGGAGATACTTAAACAAAGTGTGGGTGCTTGTTAACGTTACTTGTATGTCTATGAAATTCTCATTGTGATGATCGTATAAGTCTTTGACTTAAAGTATCCAAAGTTATCTTGTATATGGATTGTTATGTTTTGATACTACTTATCACCTATTACCTATTCTGATTATAGGTTATCTAGTCAGTATTTATTGGATGTAACATGAATTATATGGAGGTGGTTGAATAATTAAGATAGGATTTACCAACCTAAAGTAATTAGGAAGAATTTTATGTTGTTCTCTATTACTATTGACTCGGGAAATCCTTAGCCCAAGTAGAATGGGCTTTTTTTAAATAGTATACAAATGTCATTAATTGAATCAATTGCTAATGGCAGAGAACTAATATGATGTTTAATTGGAGAAGTAAAGATATATTTAATTATAATTATGGACTAGAATTATAACGTATAATCACTGTCAATATGTTTGGGAACCTAATAGGTCTCACATAAAGAACAGGTTGAAGAAAGCAAAGATATTTTAATCAAGTTGGTCTTAATTGTAAAATTTGAGAAACTTTATGATTAAATATGAGATATTTAATAAATAAGGATCAATATAATACATTCGATCTTAGTTAGGCATAACTGATATTTAATTAGAATTATTTGTAATTCTAATTAAAGTTTAATTGAAATTATGAATTAATTTTAATTAAATAACTAAAATTTTCAAAACTTATTATAAATAGGCTTAAGCTCTAATAGAGCTAGCACTTCTTTCTTATCCCTCTCTGTAAAAGTAACAGAGTTGTCTCAACCAGTTATGTGCATACCGTTAGAAATTGGACACTTATGATGGTACAATAATTGGGATGGATCAGTTTTGGAAATGATGGAAGGGATACAAAAAGAATATGATCAAGCTTCGGGATAAGGTATGAATTACGATTAATGCTTTATTATAACTTATTTGTTAATCATTATATAGGATTAAAGTGATCTTAGTTTTTAGGAAATCAAAATACAAAAAAATTTTGTAATTATTCCGTTGCGGTCAGTATGGGATCCCATCTCAATTTCCGAATAGGAGCCTTAGATGGGATTGGTTGGAGAATATGCACCTATGGGTGAAAGATCATATGTTAGAGAGGGGGAGGACCCACTATATGATAATATTATTGTTAACTATTAAATATGTAATACCCTAGATTTTGGAATTTGATGATTTTTACAAAGATAAATAGAGTGTATTTTGATCAATGGTGAAGATAGATGATCTTGTAAATTTTGATTAAAATAGAATTATAATAAAACTAGTTTTTTGTTTGTTGGCCTTGGTTTTACACCTACAGTTTTAGGATGAAATAATTTGTCTTCTTAACTAGACAGAGAGGTAAAATCAAACTCAATTGCTCCTTTTATTTTTTCTTTTATTTTACGTTTCATCAATGTAAAAAATTAAAAAATTATTTTATTGAATAACTTCCTTAAAATTACTAATAGGATTTAAACACCTAAGAAATAAATCACAAAAAAATGAGCCATTTGATGAAAATATCTAATGGTTAATGGAGAGCAAGAGGGTGATAGGACGGCGTAGCATGGCAAGGAAAATAATTGAAATATTTGAAAGGGATATGTTAAAGAGGTTGAGGTCATAAGATGTTTCGTCTGGTTATGTTTTGGATCCTTATCTTAAAACTTATTAGTGCTTTATGGTATAATAGAAAAAAAAAGACGTAAGAAAGGTTCATAAGAATCTCAAGCGACAAAACTTGAAGTTAGATCAGTTGAGTTATGTTCACATTCCTATATGAAGTAGGTGTCCTAGAAAATAAATCTTCTATAAGAAAGATGAGTCACAATAATTACGAGACATGTTCTACATTTCAACCAATTCACTTCAAGACTTATATAGAAGTCAGATATAGGAAGGTCACATCACATGGGAGATGAGACCAAGCAAGGATTGGTTTGTGCATACAAGTCAAGCAACTTTGGTGTAATCCAATTATAAGCATTTAATTCTCTCTTAAACATTTTTTTTGACCTCCTCTTCCAAATTTACCTCAATTCCCACTTTCTCTACACATCTTTTGCTAGCCTACCACGAAGGGTCCAACTTATTAACTCGATTCTCATTTCTCTCAACATCTATTGGCCTGCCTACTTTTCTTTTCCAAGATCCATTTTGAAAGCTATGGACAGACTATTCAGCAATTTCTTATGGACAGGTAGCAAGGAGAGAAGTCACAGAACTATGGAGAAATGGAAAGAAATTAGTAGAGATCAAGGTGGTTTGGGGATTTATTCCATCAAAATGAGGAACTCAACTATGCTCATAAAAGGGTCTTGGAGACTAATGGAGGAAAAACAATCTATATGGTGCAGATGGATACATAGCTAGTTCATCAAGAACAGGACAGGAGCTTATGGTCAGTAGACCATTCACGCATTCCCTCTACCACTCTGAAAGCCATCCTCTAGGATCGTTCATTGTGAACTTTTTGTTACACCGACTGCTCTGTTGTACCTTGTAAATTTATAACATAGTTTTCTTTCACGTTTGAATCGTTTTTAGCACAGGGAGGAGATGTCTGAATAATCCATCTCCCCCTGTCTAAAATCTCATACAATCTCAAGTTAACCATTCTCAAACAAGAAACGACATCCGAAAATGCAAAATTAAACAATATCTTGAACAGCTATTACAAGTTGATGCAAAATTTACTTATAATCTTCGCCTGCCAATGGAAGGAAACATAATGCCCACAAACAGAGTCACCTGAATCTGATACAAGATTTGACATTTGCTGGACACAGGAACTCCATTCACATTAATCCAACAGCAACACATCACACTTCAACAAGCAGCTATAGTGAACAGACTTTTATCAGATAACAATACAACTACACATTCCCAGCGATTCAAAAGAAGTCCAAGCTTCACCAGAGACTTCGTATGCATTTATTCTTTAAACAAAGAACGAAGAAGTTAGCAGCTATCGTGATCTGTTTTCACAACGATCACAGGACAGGTTCCATTATTCACCACATAGTTGCTTACACTGCCCATGATGGCCCTGTAAGAGTAGAAATTAGCAATGCCCATAAAACAAGAGGAACAATTGAAAGATTAAAAAAAATATACACGACCATAATGATCAAAGTCAACTATTCTCATGACAAAGATGACAGCAGAATTTATCCCAAGGATACTTATCTGTTTTTCTACACCAGAAAGCATGATAACAGAAACTTTAGAACTCGTGCTAAATGAAATTTCTGGGAAATAATCGATAAGAAGAAAGAGTAAGAAGTAAACCAGTGTTTGATAACCTCATTGCTATTTCTTAATACCGATTGTGTTAAAGGTTAAAACAAAAAGGGATACTAGTACTAATTCAAATGTCTACTATGTCATCTACTACAAAAGTCAACGTCGTCAGTAGATTCAGGCGCGTGAGACCACAATAAACGTTTTTTTTTCCCCCTAAATTTTAAGGAAACAGGAAAGAGAAAAGAACAATCAGCAAGACATTCATAGACTATCAACTTTGAATTTGGAAGTGGCTATCAACAATGAAGTTTTTTATTCACCTCTTTATCTTGCCCAGGCCTCTGTTGCCGATGACAAGACAATCCAGAGGAATCTTATCGATGGCTTCACAAATCTTGTCACGAGGATCTCCCCAGTAGATCTTCATGACCACAGTAATCTGGAAGTCGAACATCAAAATTCAGAAAACTTTGTTTTTGACTCGTTACCCCATAAATATCTAACTTCGTTTCCAATTTACGAACTAATATTACAAAGTACAAACCCTTTTCTGCCTAGCAGCAGTGTTGACTATATCCAGCGACTCTGGATCAGGGTTCACTTCATACTTCTTCATGACCGCATGATCAGAGAACTCTGCTAGTGGGATCAGAGCTGCCGTATAGAAAAGAAAAAACAACAACAAGACAAAAACCAAAAGGTTAAAACTTTGCCACCTTTTGACGATCTATACACATTTTAAAGCAAAACAAATTCATGGAAAATAATAACAGAACACAAAAAGCTGAGATAATTACGTGAACCAGTGACTGCCCAGAGCTGAATCTCTCCGTTTTCATAGTCACCATCAGGGCGTATAGTAACGAGAATCAGATGATCACCGTCACGCACGACGTTGTCCACAGCCCACTTCAGCGCTTTCCGGCTACACTTTGAGAAATCAACCGCTACACCAACTCTGCGACTATCTGCTCCCTCCATTCTATCGCTCCCTACAACCCTCCTCCTCTCTCTGTCTCTCTCTCTCTCTAAAAATGTGTCCTATCGGTGTCGATTTCTCAGCTTGTGCGCGTCTCCAAGTCTGCGGAGTGTTGGTCTTTGATGTGATAAAAACAGACCGCAATTTAGGCTACGAAGAGACGTAGTGAATTGTTTGGCTTCTATCGCCTAATCTTCTGGCGTACCTCTTTTGACTAGTATAGGCCGCTTGATGAGGCTTCTAGAAGAATATGAGTTTAGATTTGAGTATCACAGATGCGTGGAGAAGTGAGGTTCACAGAGATGGTATGTGGAGGATTACATCTAACCGATAAATAATGAGAATGAGACAGGTTCTAATAATCCGGATTCAAAGGCCTAATTCGGTAGACAACCAATCAGACAGCTGATTTCTTATTAGATGCTTTTGGCTGTTCGACTATTTAAATAGTTACGAAAGCTATTTAGAGAGTTGGTGCGATAACTGATTCAAGATAAACAATTAAAAATAAAAACGCTCCAAGAGTATTTTTGTCGATCAATTAAAATTTTAACTATTAAAAGTTAATTGTGCCCTTTAATTAAGGTTTCTAGATACATACATTTTAATAATAGTGTTTGTTCTTATAATTATTTTATGTAGTTATAGGTTAGAAATTAACATGTTGATCTTAAACGAAAATAAAAATAGAAAGAGTTGCATAAATTTTTGATGAAACAGTACAAGTAAACATGACTTCTTTAAAATCTAAATTTTTATAAGAATATTCAACGAAATACTAAGATATATAATATTCATACTTTTTTTTTAAGTTATGTCCTCATAAGTCATTTTATACATAAACAGCTAATACTAAACAGCAAATTTTACCTAACATCTCTAACAAACAACTAAGCTGCATTTGATGAATAAGGAATCAGCTAATTTTTAGCTGATTCAAGTCTTTCAACTGTTTGACCATTTCAAACAGCTGAAATTTTTGTTTGGTAAGAAGATGAATGAGCAGCTGATTTATCCCAAACAGCTGAATTTTGAAAGCTACACAATAGCAGCTTTTTCATATAAACAGCTGATCATGTGCAAGTGAAAAATCAATTACACTCATAATCTGCCAACCAGCCTACGCTGGCATGTCGTCGTTCCACTCTACTGCTTCACCATAAAATCCATGACAAGGAGAAAAGGTATTAGACGTTAACATTTACATTACACTCCACAGCTCTCGTAAAGCTCAGCTTCACTTGTCCATAACATTAGGCTCTCTGAGCTTCATATACATTAATTAATTTTTGTTAGTCAATTTATGCCTAATTACAATTAATTAATTGTGCTATAGTGTGGCATAATTGAATTATTATTAATTATGCCACAGTGTCATGCATGACACTGTAGCAAAATTAATTATTATAAATAGTGACATGCATCGCACTATGTTATGCTTATAAATAATGCACGAAACATTTGTAAATTTTTTGTAAAATTTATTTTTTGTTATATTTTTATTATTGTCAAATTTTTAATTTTTGTAAAATTAAATATTTAATCATGACCTTATAATTTTTTAAGTCATGTCCTTATAAGTCATTTTTAATTTATTAAATAAAAAATTTATACATATTATATGGAAAAAAATACTAATATGATGTAGCTCGCTACATCATTCATATTAATAGAAAATTTAATGTTGGATTATTATTATTA
>JANIHZ010000005.1:44231482-44243499 GCA_027478365.1 Erythroxylum rufum
CAGATAATAATGAGATTATACTACAGAGAATAATGAGATGGATTGTATCAAGATCCCGGACCTTTTTGTATTTGATTATTTCTATATATGATTGTAATTGTAGTTGTATATAAAAAAAATGTTTATAGAAAAAAAAGGGTACTTTTTTCTTGTTCTTAATTTCTTCTGCAGGGATTGAATCACTTTCATGAAAAATAAGAGTGAAGCCATTAAGGTTAACATTGTTTGAATTATCTTTCCATATCTTGTACTATTTATTAATATGTAAAGGTATTTTAGACAATATTGATCTTGATGATCATAAAGGTCACTGAAACAATGATCATATAATTGGATATTTCTCAGTGCAGTGTTTTGGCATGCTTTCTTCCTGGATTGTTGTTATCGGATGGATCGATAAAATCCGTCTTCCTCTGATATTTGTTAATAGGCGGCACATGATTTACAACATGATTTCCATCATCCTTAGCCAACTTTTGACATAATGGTCTGCATTGGTGATTGCAAAGTTCAGGCGTCGAAGTGGGTCCTGCGGCCATGCACTGATCATGGCATTGCTTTAAACAAACATCATCTACTTTAGGTGTGAATATGCATATCAAACATGGCCACCAAGCTTCGCCAACCTCCACTGTCAAAAATATGGCAAGCATGATAATCCAAAATTTTTGGTTAAACTTGCTTTTTGCTGCCATCTCGTACTAGTTTGGTGTCTTGGGAGGATAGGCAAAGACTTGAATATTCAGAATGTGGCAGGGAGCATAATACAAGAGGGATGGTCTTTTATATGTTTATTTAGTAGATTTTTGTTAGAGGTTGTGCATTTTTTACCGATGGTTTCGAGCAAGATGTGAATTCCAAACGTACAATAGCTATAATATCTCCCGTCAGACATTTCTTCCTTGATTTTCTGTTAAGTTGGCTATATTTAGAAGCACTACCTTACTAATATTAAACTTATAACAGAATCAGTTTCAAACTAAACAAACCTAACATCGACGTCTTTTAAAGGAGACACTGAATTGATATTGTGATCCCTGAACTTATCTGTCCCTCTTTATCTTCACAATTAAATATTAATATTTTTCAATAAAACATTACAGTCTTTGATTGGAACTAATATCAGCAGTTTAGTGACAAAATCAAAATTGAGCTTTTAACTTATAATGGGATTAGAAACCTTGAAGTTGGAACAAATTAGAATGTTAAGTGCAAACACGAAGTTATGACTTGATAAAACCAAAATTGACTTTTTAACTTATGGGATTGAAGTAGAAACCTTGAAGTTGGAACAAATTAGAATGTTAAGTGCAAACGCGAAGTTATGATTTTTGACATTGTTAATAACACATAAAAGTAGTTTAATTTGATTGAATCCACCTTTGACATAGTATGTGATTTTAATTCACGTATCTCATTTATTTCCTAAACATATAAAAAAGAATTTGTAATAGATATCCTTTTTTATTCCAAGGTCTTTAAAGCGCGACCTTTATTTTGTAAAAGAAAGTCTTTCAGAAAAGTACTACCAAGTATTTTCTGAGTGAGAATTCTCTAAATCATGTTTTCGTTCTAAATAATAAATTTAAACGTTATTTTTAAGTTTCATATAAATTTAAGGAAGGAAGATATTAAGAAATTTGGATACATCAGACTTATAAGGTACCTGTGGATGATGAATTTTATGCAATTTGTAGATTGAGTAAATTATAACATATTTATTAAAAAAAATGTTTACAATTTTGAAAAGTTTTCTTTAATACAATAATTTGGTATACCAACGCAAAATACATAACAAACATCCATTTTTTGATATAAGTAGTCCTTTCACTATTTTAGAAGAAATGAATTACCTTGTCTCTTCATTATAGATACTTTGTAGATTTGAATTATAAAGGGTTTATGGATTTCTCGCATGCCTTTTTCACTAATGTTGGTGTTCTTATGCAAATAAGATTTAGTCATGAATGCACCACTTGAGGTTTTATTTTTTGAAAAATACTTGTAAGGCAAGTAATCTACTTGATTTGTAACAATTGAATCTTTAATTAATATAATCAATTTAGAAAATAATTGTTAGGTATAGATTATAGTATATTTTCTAGGTGTTTGAGTGTGTTTTTAAGTGTTTTCTTAAATGAAAATCATATGTTTAAGACTTAGAATAGTGTTTTTATTAGTGATTTCATGTGCTTTAATTGTTTGATTGGTTTATAGCAAGAACTTGATCTTAATTTTATATTTCAAAGGGTGTTTGATGTGTTTGTGAGTAATAGAAACAAGAAAATTGAAGAAAAGAAGAAGAATGTGAAGCATGGAATATGCCATGATCGTGGCAGCTTCCAAGATTGTGGCAGGTGAGGTAGAGAGCAAATTTCACCTTTTCCAACACAGTGAGTTTTTCATACTTTTGATGTTTCAAGGCTATTTTTGGAACTAAATTAAGTGAGAAAATCCTAGAAACAACCATAAAAGCCTCAAGGAATATTTAAGAAAAAGGAAAACACCAAAAAAGATAGTAGCCATCAGATTCAATAAGATCAAAAGGGAGGCATCAAGAGCATTCCAAATTTTCCAGAATTCAAGTTCAAGACTCCAAATAGTTTTTCTTTCTTTTCTCTTCATCTATTTCACTATCTTAGATGTTGATTTGGATTGCTAGGATGTTAAACATGATTATGAGTTTCTAAATTCATATTAGGGATTGTTCTTGATCTTTTTGTTAAACCTTATTCTTGTTGAATTCAATATATCTATGAACACTTTGTGATATTTTTTATGCCTATACTTAGTAATAAATCGAGAGAGTGAATCAAGTTAATTGTGTTAAGGTATGCAACGAGAATCATAGCTTAATAGACCTGCAAATATCATACTAATAAACAATTGAAGAAAGATCTTAATTGTGAATTAATCATCCTTACGATTGCTTCAAATCTAATTGAATACTTAGGAGTAGTTTTGTGAATCAAAAGGTTGTAATTCTATTATTATCGATTTCAAATAGGTCTACATGATTAGATCTTAAGAGAAGTTAATCAAAACCTTAGGATATCTAGGAACAAACATAAATTAAATCAACAAGATAAAGGGAAGACAAAACAAGGATAGAATAATTCCTATTCTTATTGGTAGCTCAATTATTCAATTGTTTCGGTTTATTAGTTATTTCAATTTCAGTAATTTATTTGAATTCAGTCAATCTTTTAGTACTTCAAACAAAGTTTTATTCAAGTTGTTAGGTGTCTAATTAGTCCTCATGAAAAGGATACCTTTTGTACTATAATTTACGATTCATATACTTGCTATGGTATTGAAAGTTTCTATATAAACTTATCGACAATATTAAATTTTAAGTTGGTAAAAATAATCTGATCATTTGAAAAAATGCACCAATTATATCATTTAAGTATATGGACAAAGTGGTTAAATATTAACTAATAGCTTAAGGTATTATGTTGTAAAATGAAGAGTGTGCAATAAATTAGATTAGGATGGTAGATCAGAAGACGAAGTATTTGATTCAATTATTAACGCTAAATTAAGAATTTGAGTATACATGAATGAAAAGTTTATAACTTGTCGTAAGTTATGCAATACTAAGTTGGAAATGCTAGGCCTAGAATATAAGTACATTGTTCTCATAATGGTTAACATATTGTCCTAAAGTGTGATCAAACTCACGAAAGTCGAAGCAAAAGGGTAAATGTGTGATTTGGACTTTAAGATTATGCGAAAGGTTTAATTTAGTCTTTATCGATATCTATAATAAACATTAGTCTTTTAACATTATCAAATGAATCATATTGAACTTTTGATGTTTTAACTTAAAACATATTAGTTCCTTAATTATAACTCTATTAAAATTTTCTCAAACATTTATTAATGTACTATTAATGTGTCGTACTTGGTATGTCAACTTGATGCAATAGCTATTTGACATCTAATATAGCATTTTTAAATTTTAATTTATTAAAATTATTTTGTAAATTTTTAATTATTTAAATTTAAAAATAATTAAATAATTATGTTAATATTTATTAAATACTAGAAAATATCCACACAAGCAAGAAATTGAACCTCATTTCATCTAAAATCTCCACCCATTTCATCCAATTCCATTTCCCTAACAAATCTAGTCCATTCTCCATTTTCACCAGCAAATCAAAATTCCTATTTATGTCTTCATTACCGAACCTATGAACAAAAATCCTACTTGTAATGAAACTCATTATTATAAAAGTGCAATGGCACCCAACCTTTCTATTTATTTTCATATTTACTCCTAACCATATAGCAACCAAAATAAATATTTAATAATTATGGGAATTATAAAATGATTGAAAAAGTTTGAACTATAACGTTGGGTAAGAATAAAGACACAAAAGTAGTGTTGGATGAAAACAATAGAAAATAACATAGAAAATTAGAAAAAAAATATTAAGAAGAAGGATTGAAACGAGAGTGAAAAAAAGGAAAAATACTTAATCAATTATAAAGTTGAAAATAAAAACATAAAGAAGTAGAGAATAATAGAGACAAAACCAAAAGTTTGGAGATCAAACATGACAAAAAAATAAATATCTAGGAGGAACGATGGGTTATGGAGCTAAAGTTCCAAAATTTTAAAAATAACATAATGAAGAAATGAAAAATGTTGGGAGGGACAAAGAACAAAAATAAAATAGTCAGAGCAAATGCAGGAGAAGATACAAAGAAGAAGGGTGATAGCTAGATAAAAATAGAAAAGAAAACATAAGACAGAGAGTACTAAATGACAGGAAGCACAAAACATGAAATGAGTTGAGAAAGGAAAATCCAGTAAATGGAAATGGAGTTAAGGTTACGATTTTAGATAAAATTAGTAGAGATTTTGGATTAAATGAGGCTGGATTTCTTGTTTGAGTAGATATTTTATGTACTTAATCAATATTAACACAACAATTAATTATTTATTAATTTAAACATTCATAAAATGTCCAAAATAATTTTAATTAATTTAAAAATAAAAATAACATGTCAGATGCCAAATAGACTTCATTATGCTAAGTTTGAATGCCACATAAGATATGTTACTAGATTAATGAAAATTTGACAAGATTAGTGCAATTATAGTTAAAGGATTAATATGTTTCATTTTGAATTGCTAAGGGTTTTATGTGATCAATTTAGTAACGTTAAGAGAACAATGTACACCCTTTATAATGGCAGTGACTAAGTTAGATCTTTTGTAAAATCTTAAGGGACAAATCATATCTTTGGCCAAGTAAAGATGTATATGGCAGGTTATGGACCAATCTAATTGGAGCATTTAGTAGACATACTTTGAGTATAGTTTTGGAAAGATAATGAAATTTTAAGTTGTAACAAAAGTGGAAGATTCACCTTGATCAAATAATTACTTACTGAAATATAAGTGAAAAAAGAAAAGGAAAAGGTGCTTGGTTGATTATAACTAAATAAAGAAAGAAAGAAGACATTAAAAAGGGTTTTTAAAAAAAGAGAAGAGTTGCTTATGAAAATTTTAATTAAATCATTAGTTATAATTACATGATAATTTTTATATAGTTTTTAAATATTGTAAGTGAGTAGCTTGTCAAAAACCAAAAAATAAGGCACCTTGGTGGAGAGAATAGGCTAGCCAAAGCATATTTTCAGAATTTGATTGAGTAAATATTTTGATCATTTTTTTGGAAATTGAAATTGAAAAGAACCACTTGGTATAGTTTATATACAAATTAGAGAGAAACAAGTTAAAGACAATGTTCTAAACTATTTGAAAAAATAATAGAACCAACCAAGAAGATGAGAGAAGGAAGTATAAAGACCCAATATATATGGACTTAATATCTTAAACCATGAATTAATCCCTATTTGATATAGGATTTCTATACGCTTAAGTGCTAGATAATTAATCAAGATGCTCATATGAAGTACTCTTATGTACTGGAGTTTGAATCAAGTCTCATAGAAAAATAGTCTAGCTAATGTGAAACCACATATTCCAACCTTAGCTTTAATCTTATAGCATTTTCAATTTGATCTTCATTTTATTGTTAGTATTTGTACAGACATTACTAACTGTTATAATTTTCTTAGTCTATCTCAAGGTCTTATAAATGAAAATGGAGTTACTAATTGATACTTTTTGGAAAAGCCCAAAGGTTCTTTTCTTCCATACTATATAAGTGGTATATTGAATGGAAGTCTAATTATGTAGAAATCTCCTTTTGATCCAAAGCTCTAGTTGTTTTCCCATTCTAAGATCCTTTTCCATTCTTTCTTTAAATAAAAAATATTACATATAGCTAGAAAAAATATTATATCTAGCTTGTACCTGCTCTATACAGGATATGAGAATTGACATTTACAAATGAGATGAGAAGTTGATTCAAATCCCATATTGCTTAATTCATAGTTAAGGTTTGTCACTCCTTTGATCTTGTCCTTTTTCTTTAGTTTTTTTTTTTTTGCTACTAGCTATAGGATAAAGAAACATTTGTTTTGAAAAATTAAAAATTTCATTGATATATGAATTGAATAAGAAAAGAAGTACAAAGAAGAGGAGATCATGGTTCATATTGGAACTTTGCTAAAACACTTAGACACTTGGATACAAAAAATCAAATTAAACAACATTCTTCCAAGTGGACAAACACCTAAGCCACTGATCCATGAGATAGATAATAGAATGTCTAGGCCATTCTTTGAACAATCCTTACTGAGGATTCCACGGATTGATGGTCAATGACAACATCTATCTTCTGATTAGAGTCTTAGCGGTTTTCGTAGTTCGTTATCTGTGTTTACCTTTTAAATCTTCTCCTTTTTTTAATAGCCCTTCTTTTGCAGTGAGCTTTAGATGGAGATCACCTTAGTGTCAAAGCATGGGGAAAAATCAAACGGGTTTAACTAGGCATTGAGGTATGATCTAAACCCTATTTTGATTCCAATAGAAAGGATTTCAATTATGATTAACTTTGCATGAATAAATTTATATGTGGTAACCTTATATTCTCCATGAATTGACTAGGTTTTCGTGGTAATCCTTAGCAATATTAGAACATACTATTTATTATCTGATGCTATGGACATTTTCACCCAATACTAATTCCCCAAATCTTTTTTTTATATCTTGAAATCTTCTCAGATTTCACTCCCTTTATACTTCTTGGATAGCAATCGCCAATGCTAGAGAATAAATACCCTAGCTAAGGTTAGAAATTATGGGATTAACTACAAAATTGCTTCTATTATATTATAGATGTCCATTTTTGATAGAATTCCATATAGGACTAGTGAAGGGGCATTCAAAAAACATGTGATTCTTGGTTTCTCTATCACCCCTATATAACACAAATTCAACCCTTAGATTTAGGAAACCTAGTCTATCCGTATTACTCAACCTATCTCTAACTGTTAGCCATAAGATAAAAATAATACTAGGTCTGATATGTTTCAATCAAACAATTTTGTGCCATGGCACATTAGATACGTTAAAGAATTACCTTGTTATGAATTCCTTGGTAGTGAATTCATGAATTAGTTTATTGTTCCATCTGTAGTAGTCTTGTAATGCTATATTAGGAGAATATCTAGGGAATAAATGTTGTGTAGTCACAAGAAAAAAAGTCCATTAGTTCTTAACAATCAATGTTGAGACCTTGGCCTTTACAGGTTAGTTGGAAAATGCAACTTGTGCCTCATAATGCAATCTTTTATGAACTTTCTCCATTAGAGGAAAACACTAGTTGAAGTTTAGTTTCCTTGTAATGATTAAGAGAGCTAATTAGACATTAGGAAGAAGTATGTAAGACATACCAAGGAAGATTTTTGTAAATTATACTTTGATCAAACTAGATTTGTATAATTAGTTCTCTATTAGTGTTTCTTGAGGGCTTCTAAGCAATACTTATATATAAAATGTCTAGATTTATACCTTAATCAAATAGTGAAATTGGAATTCATTAGATTTGGATTGTATATAGGCAAGCTTTATCTGATTATGGAGAAACCTCCTAAATTATACTACCTTTGATCATCTTAAATTATCTCATTTACTTTTGCATTATCTAACATCCTATGTCTGATTGAGTTTAAATTTAAAATCCTTTGGTTCCTATGTGTTATACCAAAAATATATGTCATAGCCATTACAAATAATGGATTCAAACTCTTGACTTATAGCATCCCTCTTTGCAAGCATCTGATTAAGAGTGTAGGAGTTTTGATTCATGCTTTTCATGTTCTAGAACTTTCTGTCCTTTAAATTCTGAGAGTGAAACCGTCAAATCCAAATTGATTCCTTGTTAATGAATAGCTTCCATATTATATTGATAATTAGTAATTTATTTATTACTTTGATTCTTACAATCCCAAATCCCCTTTCCTTCCTATGGAGAACAAATGTTAGACCACTTTATTCTATTAAAGATATTTTATTTGGATACCCTAAACATAAGAAGTTTTTGATAATCCTCTCAATAGCCTTAAATAGTGATAAGTGCTTAATTGTTTATTTGCTTATTGCCTACTACTTAGTGATTATTGTTTATTAAGTGTCTATGATACTTATTTTGGTTTAGGTACATAATGAAAGAAAAAGAACCAAAATATGCTAAACTGATAGCTTTGGTGCTGTTTGGTAAAATCAGGACAAATAACCAAAAAATTGGAGTCATTTTGGAGCCACACGCCCATGTAAAGAAGTACAGACCCATATAAGTTACCTACACAGTTTTATGACAAATGTGTAAGTCATTATAAACGTGTACGACCTCAAACATGATGTTTTGACCATATGGAAACAAAAACACCTATGTAAGTACTTACACGATTATGAATGTTACCCATAAGACTCTTTGAAAATATGTATGTTCATAGTCTTCAAAGATCAGAAGGTTAAGCTATGTGCACTCTAAAAACCCTAATTATGAAGTATAAAAGACAAATAAAAGGCTAATTAAATGGGATATATAGGAGTGAAACCAAAGGATGCTTAATCTTCTTTTCTGATGTGCACCTTAGAGAACTATAAGTGACTAATTCTCTTCCTTCCAGCTCAAAGGGGATATTAAGTCTTAGTAACTTGTTTATGCATTGATCAATCCCAATAATGTTGTTCCTATCTCTCTTTTGGAATTGATTGTTCTATTCTTTTATTCAAAGTTTATGATTTATGTATGAACGATTTAAATAGGGCTTACTAGATCATTCATGTATAGATTTATTACTAAAATTATAATTATAATCTGTAATTGTTTTTAATCTGATTCAATTGTGGTAAACTAATTATCATACATTGTTAGGAATAACATAAGTTAAATAATATGAGCTTGTGTGATTATTACTTATACTAACCTATTTTACTAATTCTTAGTACTATTTTTCGCACTAATAATTAGATATAATTAAAGAGCTTTTTTATTAGTTATAATTTAAAGGAAAGCTAAGTTTAGTATAGATTATTGTTAATCCACAATTAATATATTTAAGGAGAAGGACGAGAATAACGATACATTTGATTATGCATATTCATGTGAAGGTTGAGATTGAATTAAGAGCTAAGCTTAAATATATTGATTACTCTTTGCGAATTTCAATTCTTAAATTATATTTGTCTTTCATAGTTTAATTTTGTTTAATTGCATTAAAAAATTCATTTAAAATCCCCATAATTACATTAATTAGTTTAATACAGAACTTAGTCACACACTCTTCATGGATGCGATCCTTTCTCACCACTATGAGAAGTTTAGTTGTGTAGAGTTAGGTTTTAATTTTTGGTGTGTTCAATATGTATAAATAATTTTGGCACTGTTGCTTAGGAGTGGATTTGATTAGGTTTTTTATTTGATATTAATTTGTGTTTTGTATATTTTTTATTGATCTTTATATTTTTTTAGTGTTTGTTAATGCCAGTGATTAGATGTCCTTATTAATATCCTTTACAATTTGATACAGCGATTAAAAAACATTGCATAGATTACATAGGAAGAACAAAATGAATTAATGACTCTAAGGGAGACGAATGCTTCATATATGAATCAAAGACCTCTATGCATTACTTTTCCTAATTTTGCTTAGCATATTACTTTTGAGCTTAAGTTTTGTCTAATCCATCTTTTGCCTAACTTTCTTGGTCTTATGAGTGAGGCTAATCATAATAATCTTAAGGAGCTCGATGTAGTCGTTCTAAAAATAAAACTTGTAGCAGTAATAAAAGAGAAAATCATGTTGAGAGCTTTTCAATTCTTATTTAAAGATGTGACAGTTGATAGTTTCATATAAAAACTTTCATACTACAAGTATACAAATCGTAACTTGTAGTATAAAAGGTATCATTCCCACGAGGACTAATTAGTCACCTAACATCTTAAATGAACTTTGTCTAAGCTAATAAAAGATAGAATGGATTTAATTATAATAATTATCTGAAATTGAAATAAGATAGTAAAACTAAACAATTGAGTAATTGAAACTAGCAATAAGAATAAAGTTCATCAATGATGGAAATTTAGGAATTATTCTATCCTTGTTTTGTTTTCCCTTATCTTATTGATTCAATCATGCTTGATCCTAGATATCCTAAGTTTTTGATTACCCTCTCATGAGATCTAATCAAGTAATTCCAATTGAAATAAATAATAACATAATTGCAACCACTTGATTTGCAAAACTACTCATAACTATTTAATTAGATTTGAAGCAATCATAAGGATAATTAACTTACAATTAAGAGCTCTCTTTAAGTTTATATTAATTTAATATTTGTAGGACTAATAAGTTATTAACTCTCATTGTGTACCTTAACATTTATGACTTGATTCATCTCTTGATTTATTATTAAGTATAAGCATTACAAATATCATAAAGCATTGATATATCTATTAAATTAAAAAAGAATAAGGTTTTAGAAACCCATAATCATGTTCAATATCCTAATAATCCAAATTAACATCCAAGACAAAGAAATATATGAAGAGAAAAGAAAGAAAAATAGTTTTGTGTCTTGATCTTGAATTTTGGAAAATTTGGAGTTGCTCTTGATATCTCATATTTTATCTTTTCGATTCTAATGTGCAGCCTCCTTTTTGGTGTTTTTCTTATCCCTAAATACTTCTTAAGAATTATAAAGGGTATAGGGCTTTCCTACTTAATTTGGTTCCAAAAATAGCCTTGAAATGTCAAGAATACAAAAATTTTGAGTATTGAAAATGCACGATCATGCACTCTTGCATTGCTCTCTGTCATGATCATGCATGGATGCAAGATTGTGATAGAAGGTGCATTCCATGTAGCTACACGATCGTGCATTTTTGCTTTACTCTCCATCACGATCATGACAGAAGGTGCATTCCATGCAACTACTTCTCATTCACAATAGTGCAATTCTACGTGATCTTGTATCCTTCTCTTCTTCAAGTTCTTCATATTTTCTTTAATTTTCTTATACACATCAAACACCCCTTTAAGCATAAAACTAAGATCATAACCTTGCTCTAAGACAATCAAACACTTAAAACACATACCAACATTAACTAGAACACAATTCTAAGTCCTAAACATACGATTATCATCTAAGAAAAAACTTAAAGAACACATTTAAACCTCTAGAAACATACTATAATGTAGACCTATCAACATACTAACTTATTTCATTCATGTTTAAATGTTTTGATATAAATATACATATCAATCAAAATATTAACACTCTCTTTATACACCTTTAGCACTTGTATGTGTGCACTTATTATTATTAATCAATTTAAAAGGCAAACTATCACTAAGTAACTCTTCATAAAAATTCTTGCTATTTTTAAAAGATTAATAGGTTTAATTTTATTTCAAGAACCATTTTTTGAGATTTTTTAATTATCACTTAGTCTGTTGAATCAAAGGAAAACGCCTTGTCATAAATGTCCCCTTGCTACTCAACTAGATTATGGCCCTATTTAGCAATCAGCTGATTGCCCTTACCTCGTTCGGACTTTTGAAAGTGGCAAGATCTCAATGTA